>OZ020193.1:81838229-82333229 GCA_963971165.1 Philopedon plagiatum
TCTTGGGAAAGCGATAATGAAGGATTGATTCAGTTATAATTTTTTTAGTTCTTTATTTGACAACGGGTTTTTGTATATTTCGCATTGTAGATGTAAACGTTTCCGTTAAAATAAACATATATACCAAATTTACTTTTTCTCCTTTGTATCCTAATAATATAAGCCCTTTCTGCTAATAAATTATTAATTAATATTTATTGGTGCCGATGGGATATTAAATAATCCAATTTTAGGGACAACCTGTATATTTGGCACTACAGTTTTTTATATTGTTATTAGTACGAGAACATAACCAGATTGCTTCAAAAATTCTGCTAGTGTAAGATTTTTGTCCAATAGGCCCTATTACGCGACGCACTGTGGAGCGTAGTGCGAAAGTGTGACTGACAGAAAAGATAATGCGCAATAGACTCCCCCAGAGGGAAACCTCATAACCTCAATAGTGCCATACCACTAAAATTTGATGTTTATGCTGTCGAAATATTGCTTTTGTTCGGAATCTCCGGGGGTACATATCCGACAATTTGGAGATTCCAAGGAAATAACCACCCAAACTGGGGATTGGGTGTTATAAGCTATCCCTAAGGGTCGCTACGGCTCTGGTCTAAGCGCCAGACTAGGTGGTGGACCGAGGCGCCCTTATTGGAGTTAAGTATACTGGTGGATTATCAAATCTTAAATCCGGTTACCTTTTTTTATGAAACCCTCTATTTGCCGAGTAGAAAAGAGTCGCTACAGATCTTTGAGTGACAGTCTATATTATAGAAACGCCTAACATGACTGTCCTACCTGGACAACGTCCTGTCGGGGAGCAGTATCTCAATATGTAGAATACGGTCTTAGTGGTGAATTTAGGCACTTCTAGCAATGACTATTTTTTTATCGAGTATATGGGCTTCTGAATATGTTACGGCAATTTTAATTATACAGAAAGAAAGCTTTTTAAAAATTACAACACATCGCTGCTATTATTAAAATGAGGACGTTTCAGACCCTTTGTTCGGACCCCTCAGTTGTTAATTTGGGGTTTTAACGGTTGCCTACTAAGACCTCTTTTATTTTTAGCTATCTCAAAAATTCAGAGCATTTTATGTTCTATCACAAAAACAACACATTGAGAGTGCTGATCTCAAAGTTGAATGAAAATCTGAGCTACATATCTAATAATGTGCTGACACCATTTTCACCTGAAGCTAACATCAACACTATTGCAAGCACCTAGGTAAATATTTATGTTTAAAAATACATTAGCATAAAGTTAACCTTAATTACAGTGCGTTTAAAATGAACTCTAATGTGGAAAACTTTTTTATTATTTATTTCACGAAAAAAAGTTACTCATAAAAGTTCTGCTTTCTGAGAAAATATTTATTAACGTATTCAACTTAGAGATATCATATACAGAGTGGCCACTAAACGGAAAACATCCAAAACTGTCAAAACTGCTAAGCGCAGAGGTCGCTACTGCTGCATGTGCCTCACTCAAACGTCAATTGTAGTTAAAGGTTATGTTTCTGCCAATTTGTTTGACTTTTACTGTTAAATTCATGTTGTTCAGTTAAAAGTGATGCTTCCCCTAGCTGTAAGCAGTAATATAACCACACTGGCTGACACATGCAGCAGTGACGCCACGCTGGAATAATTTGACAGTCAACCATCCCATTAGCTTATTTCATAATAATCTTAATTCATTGTATAAGTCCTAGAAAGTTCCACTGCTTTCTCTCCAGAGTTTTAGCTCAGGCTTATTGCTTAGGGTTGCTCAGATAGCTTTTTGTTGGCCCTCAGGCCAACATAACAGAATAAATAAAACCACAAGATTACGATTCATATTAGCACTTTTATTAGTTTAACAGTCTTTAAAACAGTAAAAAAAAATACAAATAAAAGAAGTCAAGCTGCCTGCTCGGGAACACCGGCAACTGTAGAATATTTTAAAACTAAAATAAATATTACACTAATATATACAATGGCAGTTGGGCTGAATCAAAATAAATTTAAAATTATTAGTATACATTAGGGGTGACCATTTACCATAGAAGAGTTTTAACTTTTAATATTAAAGCATTTAAAGACAAGATATTGTTATCCGAACTTGTGCCAATTTTTCATTGGAGAGTAAATCATTTTTCCTTGTTTATTTAAACTTTTTTCTTAAAACTTTTACACGATATTATTATTCTTATTGGAATAATGTTGAACAACAGTATCAATGTAAAACATTAAATACTCTTAAGGCCTGTCCTCACTTGCTACTCAACATTGTTACCAACAAAGTTATTCAACATGTTGTCGAATTGTGGATATTTCGATAAAAAGCAAGTATTTTGTTACCGGTTGGTGAGCGGTAAACCTCGAAGAATGTTGGCAACAGTGTTTTGGTAACATGTTGCGGCTGCGTCTACATTAACGTTTTTGTATTTAATAGCATGGAAGTTTATCTCCGTTGTTTTATCTGGACAAGAGACGAACATCATTTTCGTTGGACATGTTGGAATGGACTGTTGCAATCCGAATACTTAATGAGGACGTCTAAAAGTTGTCAACAAGTTATAAAAACATGTTTCCGTAACAGGTTTCTATAACATGTTACTAAGTGTGGACAGGCCTTTAGATTCTAAAAGTTAATCTAACACTTTTTAAAAATATTATAAATAACATTACTGTCATATGCTATATCAACGAATTCAAGTATGTCTGTATGTATGTACTATGGTTTAGGAAATGTTAACGCAAGTTTCCTGGTTGTTTCTGCAACCATAAAATCATCGCATTTGATGCAATTCTTTTTTGACAACACGGATGGTTTGCTTACCAGTTAATTTTGAGAATACTCCCCAAAAATGTTGTTGCTCAGTTATTTCCTATAAGAACCAATGATTTTCTAGTGGAGACACATAGAAAACATTTAATTTATTAGAGAAATAAAAAGGTTATTTTGTGCTTTTCTATTAAAACCTCGCCCACAAAAATTCGACAGACTTATCGGATTTTTAGCGGGAGCGGTTTTAAAGGAAAATTACCAAATGAAATTTTGATTTTTTAAAGAATTGTAAGTATGTTCATTTTTATGGATTTATACTAAAACGTTCGTAGCGAATAACTCGGGCAATAGAAATGCTTAAAAAAACAAAATAGTAGCAATGGGAGTCGAATACTCTTAACAAAGACTACCATAATACATACTACACGGACAGTAAAGACTAATTTGTTCGTATAAAACAATAGTAAATGGTCATTCCCTAGGAATATATTTACATAAAATAACATTTTTAACAAAGAATAGATACTGTACTATAAATATTTTATGGCAACGAATAATAATAATAATTAACTATATTCGAGACAAATTGTCATGGCAGGAAGAACATGTTTTCTTTACGAAATACAGGGTGTTTAAAATTACGGTGCAGTTTTTGATTTTTAGTCTAGTCACACTTTCATTAAATCTCTCTTTTATTATAGTTCAAAAATTTTTAATTTAGATAGATATTAATATTTTATTTAACAAAAAATGAAATAAGCTTTATAGAGTGCTGAGTTTAATAGCTATTTATGTAACCAATTAGGAAATGCCTGACTTTGTTTAAAGAGTGTAATGTTTGAGGGATGAGCGAAGCGAGATCCCTTAAAATTATACGAGTTAAAGAAAATTGCATTTCCTAACGTGTTTCATGCAAGATTTTTTCTAATTCTGACAAAAATATTTGGATAAAATTATTAATTTTAATTATTGTATCAAATCATCTAAGTAGGCTGAGACGAAGATATTTTTATTTCATCTAGTAGGTACCTAGTAGATAGTTGTCTGGGTTGTCATGATGTCGTTTTGAAGTTATTTGTAAAGAAGTGTCGCGACACAAATTAAATTTTTTCTTTTAACTGAAACTGTCCGATTAGGAGACCCCAAGTCACACTGAAGAGGCAGCTCAAAATGCGTTATCTCCCGTTGTAACGGGGAAGTCGCTAGAGAAATACTAAATATGTTTTTTTGTGTTTAATTTTTTCCTAACTAGATATGAAATTAATATTTCATTACTATAGTTAGGAAATATTTTACTTTTGGTAACTAGTTACGAAAAGTAAAAAGTTTCAGAACTGTCATCGGTTTTGAAAGGTGTAGCTTTATATCCCCGGTGATTCAGAAATAAGTACCGAAAATTTAAAGACAGATTTAGGGGGAATATGAAAAAAAGCTAAATGAAATTTTCATCTAAATCTCACTGTTTAGAATATACAGATGTGTGACACAAAGAACATTTTGTTATGTAATATTTGCCAGGTATCTATTTGAATTTTGACAACCAGATTAATGTAGTATACCTATCCAATTAAAGGATCAAAATCAGGAAAACTCGCTTTAAACTACTTCAACGCTTTAATTCGAATAAATCTCGAAACGATACCTCGTATGAAAAAATCTTAATAGTAATAGTCTTAGTAAATAAACCAGGATATTAAAAATAATAATAAAAACAGGTAATGTAGTGGGTGAAGAAGAAGTATGATCATAAATGTAGTTTCGGTACTTATTTATGAATCTCTCTGTATATGTCAAAATTAGAAAGATAATCTTTTAGCCATGCCATTTTAGACATTCGTAAAGAAGATCATGTGATATACTTAATCACTTGTCATGTAAATTCACGTGACTTTATTTCCAAATGTCAAATAGTTAATTATTCCAACAAACCTGAAATACAAAATTAAACACTGGAATTCACTAAAAAGGTTTAATATTTAGTACTGGTTTAAATTAAGATTGATCAGTTAGTTTAGACAGGTGTCTGTCCTGTCGTTGTTAAGAAGTCATCAATAAAAACTTGTAAGTTACTCTAACATTTTGGCGATTTAATTTGTTTCCAAATGATTTTTATCTTGCAACTTGCTAAAAAGAATTTAGTCCTATTAGTGGAATGCATACTTAAATTGCCTTTTTCTTTATAAATTTGCAAAAACACGCAGAAATAAATTAACACAACAACCCTTAGTTGTCTTACACCCTTACGCTTACCAATTTAAACCCTTGGTTGTCAAATTAAACCGGTCTTACCGATAGTGAATACCAGGGTAAAATTTTAGTTTTAATTGTTTAATTGTCATATTAATTAAAACCACCCTGTGTAATATTTAAAAAATATACGCCTAAAATACTTTGCTATGTTCAAATTAAAAGCTAATATAACGGCACCTCAATATGAGGCAAGGGTAAAACAATTTGTACATTTATTGTTTTGGCAGTTTAAACCATAATCCCACTTTGAACCGGGGTTAGTCATATAAAAAAGGTTATCTTAATCACAGAAGAGAACGAAGAAAGGCACTGGTTCAGTAAATATACTAGAACAATTTTGGTAGTTATTTACTTCAAATCCAATTACACGGATCTCCAGTGATTTTGATTCTAATTCTACTGCTCTGATAACGAAAATAATGTCTAATCTATCCTGTTGCGCCCAGATTTTTCAGAAAATATTGGGAAAGGTTTTTTGGGTATAATAATTTAAAAGTGCATTTTCTTTGTTCACCTTTAAATTACTTCAAATCTTTCTGCAGGTAACGAGCAAGGTGAACGCTTCCAACAAGACAAGCAATGGAGTGGCGTTATCGAGGACGATGGAGTGTGCCTACCCTAGAGATTTGGTGAAAAGAAGTTTTCAGACAAGACGGCGTGACACCGTCTCATTTTTAATTTTTCTACTTTTTGTATTGATTTTATAGTTATCAATAAATATTTTTAAAAAATATCATTTTTGTACTGCTAAATTCTGAAAAACCCCCTATAATCCCTGGTCTAAAAGAGGTAGCACATAGATACCAGCCTCAAGAAAAGTCAAAAATCACCTTACAGACACAACAGATCGAGGGTAGCATTTTTCTTTTTATAATATTATTATAGTTATTTGCTATAATATAAAGAACCAATGCCTAAAGTATATTTACGTAATTCACTGGCTTTCGCCTGCGACTTCGTTCGCGATATAACAATTCTACTCCATTACACACTTTGAACCCCCATTTCACCGCCTTAGTGGTTGATTTATTAAAAGCTGTAAAATACGTGTTTAAACATTTATTTTTGGAATACTTCTATAAAGTTTCGACTTAATAGGATCATCTAATATTTTTTCTCCGTACCCCTATTTCACCCCCTTAGGGGTTAAATTTTGAAAAACTCTTCCTCAGTGGATTCTTACGTTATATAATAAACCTCTCCGCAAAATTTTAAGTTTCTAGACCCAGCGGTGTGGACTGTGCGTTGATAAGTCAGTCAATCAATCAGTCAGTCAGTCAGTCAGTCAATCAGCCAGTTTCTTCTTTTATATATAGAGATAAATGAAATAAAAATTTTATTTTATATGTTTCCTTTAAAACTGTGCCGTCAAAATTTGACAGACGTCTCGAATTTTTGCTTGGCGCAGTTTAAAAGGAAAAGTATACGATTAAATTTTAATTTTTTTCATGAACTAACGTCTGTTTTATATTTTTACACTTTAGTAATTGGTTCTTAATATTATAGCAAATAATTAAGCAACAACATTCTTTAGAAAATCATAGTCAAGACATAAAGTGGAATAACTTTCCGACGTTTCGCTTTCGATTGCACGAGGCATCTTCAGAGATTCACTTTGCGAAATCAAAACACTGAATGTGCTTATTCAGAGTGAAAAATGTAATAACTGGTATTTGCAATGTAGCTTGACTTTTTAACCCTCGAACCACTTTTATCCGTAATTGAAAAGGATTTGAAGTAAATATTGTAAAATCTCACCCAAATGGAAACCGGTAAATATAAAGTAAACCAGAAATGTCTCACTGTTATGAACAAGTTTTAAAATGGTCCCAAGAAACTGCATTCGTATCGCGTGAATATTTTATAATATTCGATTGGTCTAAACACATCATTTCAAAATATATTTTAATTTTTTGGCAAAGAAACGTACATTTACTGTTGTAATAACGGGTTTATGCTTAATGAGAAAAAATTTTAGTCCTGTTATCTGTAAATTATTCAGAGTATAGTCGGTCCGTCCTAAGCTTTTCGCTTTCCACTTAAAAGCAGCTGCAATAATCAATGTGCCTTTTATTCTAATGAGCAACTTTGTAAATTGAATCTTACAATAATTAACTTTATTATTAGATATTATGGGATTATGAGTACGATTTTATAAATTTAAGGACGGCTCGACTAACGACTAAACTTTTTCTCTAAGTTGTTCCGAATCAACCAACAAAATATGTGCGCATCCAAGCTAATTAAATAATTTTTTAATTCGATTTAAAATTACGAAAAGTTTCTGAAAGCTGTCCATAACAGCTGATAACTTAACTTTGATGTACATTCAGATGTTTATAGAAACGCAATGCATATCTGAAAGTTTGAGTTGCCAATGGCTGTACACATAAAATATTAAAGTTTAGTGTAATTTTTTGGTTCAGTAACATTGTATATTTTAAAATAATAAAAAGCGAAGATAGAAGGCACAGTTAAGCTACATTTAGACAGACATAATAATAGCTAATTAAGTGGCATTAAAAGAGTATTCCTAATAAGTCTAATAAATTAATTACTTTTATAATTTTGGTAACAAAAAGTGCAAGGCACGTAAAAAATATCTTATTTGTCCTAAAATAATAGACCTTATTGAGGTGATACTTGAATCTGATCAAAAATAACATAGAAGGAATCTTGACTTGTCCTACCAAATAATAGCTAACCCCTGGGTTTCACAATTTTGCATTCAGTTCCGTATTAAGCTATAGGTACAGGCGTACAGGAACCTTAGGCCGCTCGAACACCAAGGATGCATAACTTGACCTTTTTTATTTTTAGAAACTTATTTAAAGGGCGCCACATAGGTAAAAATCGAGAAAGGGTTCCTCAAAACAAGGTTTTAATCGACTTTTTGCCTATGTGATCCGCTTTAAATTGTTTTTAAAAAGATTAAATCTGTCAAGTCCCGCGACAGGTTCCCTTCTTTCATGTGTAGGTATCTGAGAAATCTGCGAAACAGCTCATTTTTATCGATTTTTGTCAATGCGACCCCATTTAATCATTACAGACAAAAAATCTGCATCTGGTTCCCTTCTTTCATGTGCAAGAAAGCTGCGAATAAATTTTTGGTTTTGGGTTATAGTACAATTTTATCGATTTTTGTTAATATGTCAATCATCTAAATCACTGCAAAATATATTTTGGTTTTAGAGAAGACCCTGTAGCGTATTTTGTTCTCATTGATTTTTTTCTAATCTTTTTACTACAGAATGTGGTAACTTGAGACGTGCAAGTGATTTTTTTTAGCTTCAGAAAATACCTGTTTTGACTTCATGCTTGTAACTGCTGTGAGGCAAACTTCACACACATAAGTTTGAAAGGTTTAGGAACTAATGAGTACCTTTATAGTAACAGAAAACAGTTTGCTCAGGTTTGTACTGAGCAAACTGTTTGCTCAGGTTTGTTAACCTGAGCAAACAGCTTGCTCAGTACGTACAATGGGCGACAAAAATCCACATTTTTGCTCTGTTATGTATGATTGGGTAAATTCTGGCAGCTTTGACTATAGTCACCGCTAACAGCTAAACAGTTTCAGTCGTCACCAATTTAGTTAACATTTTAATTTAAATTTATTTGGATTATATTGTTGCTACCTAAATAAGGCCTATTAAAAGCAATATAAAATGTTCTAAAGATGAGGTCAAATTACTTGGCAGTTGACAGAATGCTAATGGTGTATAAGAATCACTAAAATGCCCTTTTACATCAACGCACAAAACCGCCATCTGTTTCCATAAAAGATCACAATGTGATTTTATGACACCGCTTATGTATCTTAGTTTCGATATTTGTAAATTATATATTAGTGAGTTTGTCCTTTACAGAACAGATGGTCGGCCTTTCCTTTACGAATCAAGTGCAATACTTTTTTCCTTACTCAACAATCTTCGGTATTCTGCTTTATCTCGGTTGATCTCTTAGATCCTAACAATCTTCTAACTCCCAAAATCAGCGCCGCTACAATTAAGTTACTTCTACCAGAAGACCGTACATTGGATCTGGAATGCAGTTTCCACAGTAACCTCCGCATTTTCCTTGGGCTACAGTAGGCTAAAAAAATAAGTTGTCCAATTACGTGAGTCTCAGACAATCTTTACAAATTCAATACATCGCATACAAATACATATTGAAGATAGGCAATAAAAATAAAGAAATAAAGCCTTAAATTATCATTTAAGATAGGGGTTTAATTAGGGGTAGGGTATTGTTACAATTTTGTTGTGTGAACTATAAAATACTTACCGATCTTCTAATATCTAACGACGAATATGAGCCAATTTTGTTCCATCGAACATACTGAGACAATTTGAAAGAAGTATGAGTAAGATCGACTGAAAACCGGCCCTATGCGCATCCTATAACCCTACTGTAGCAGTCTCCAGAGGTGCCATATGGTATTTTAGTTCCTTTGACTTGATTTGAAAACGTAAAATCATCACCTACAAATTCGTTATCAATTTTACTGAAAGCCATTAAATTTATAGATATTTTAAGTATTATCATTCCAGACAACAGCGAACGGCAAAAGGAAGTACCTATGTCTAACAATTTTTTACAAATATTATAGGCATATTATTTGCCAATACCACAACCCTAACTTACCTATTATTCGTAATAAGTTATGTTTAATCTGACCTTCCAAAAATTCGTTACACCCGATCTTTCGTGACCAATCTGATCACACTGGCAGTTGTCCCTCCGTTCTCCATTATAGGGACAAGACTCTAAATTATGCAGTCTAAAAAAAGTTAAAATATCCATAAAAAAATGTTGCTTACCTATAAGAAACAAAAATCGTAACGCTCGTTTCAAGCTCTTTCGTTGCCTTTGACAAAATGGTAAGTACATCAATAAATGTAAATATAAAAATTTCAAGATTCTTAAGAGGAGCCGGAGTCGGAGTGGTTTAAATTCGGACTAATTTTTGAAAAAATAAAACCTTGTTAAATTAGGAATGATTAAAACATTGTTTATTGGTTTCTGTCATTCGATTTATCTGTACACCAATCTGTATATCAAACCCAAGCATGTAATTCTTTTCCCTTGCTCGATGAGGCTTTGGTTTGGCATTTTCCTGGTGGATCTACCCAACCTTTTGCTGGAGTGTCATGTGTATCAAACCATGTTTCATCGAGATAGATAAAGGAACGATTTACAGTTCTTGCAAATTTGCCGGGTTTATTACAGCTAGTGTCGCTAATAGTTTATTGCTGGCAATAGGTCCACGAAAGAGCTTGAAACGAGCTTTAAAGCTTAGTGTTGCCTTTCTATATATGTACAGCTTTTACACAAACATAGATATAATAGAGAATAGTAGAAATAAACGTCCGGTATAATAACGCAGGATTCAACTCTAGTACTTAATGGTCTAAAAATCTTTGGTCAGATTGAAATTAAAAATATAATATTTTTTGGAGAAATATTAAAATTGATTTTTATCGACTTTTTTGAACAATTGGTATTAAGTTTTTACCCTATGTTTCTGATGCCTACTTAGATTTCTTGATACAATAATTAAAATTAATAATTTTGTTTAACTCGTATAATTTTGGGGGATCTCGCTTCGCTCGTCCCGCAAACATTACACTCGTTAAACAAAATAACGCATTTCCTAACCGGTTATATAAGCAGCTATTCTGGGTATTTTTTTCATACGGGGATAGTTTAAGAGTAAATAATTTTTGTTGGGTTAGGCCACAAAAACGATGTGGAGGGTGTTCCTAAGTGAAATTTGTCGAAATCGGTGGATCGATAGGTGACTAAAGAACCTAATCAATCAGTCATGATCACCAATATTCCCAGACTTAAATCCTCTTGATTTTTATTTCTGGGGACGCTTAAAGTCACTGGTTTATAAAACACCAGTAGAAAATGAAGAAGACCTAAAAAACCTAAGATGAAATTATTATAATGTAAAAAACCGAATAATCGGCGGCTTTCCAACAATAGGAAATACATCACGAACTGTTTACATAAATAGCTATCTTTATTTTGTGTGCTATAGTGATTCTCGGTAACATCTTAGATTTTAGACAATGGTCCATCTTTGTGTTACCTCTCTAGCGTTAGCCTGTAGCCTATATCCTACCCCCTAATATGAATTGTGTCCAAATAAACCTTTGTCTAAAACCCTTAAAGCCCATTTAGTAGGTTTGAGTGAAAAGCAAACATATTTTCATAATAAGATAATGCATGCGAGAATCGTCATTTTCACTAAAATGTGTTTTAACGCCATTCCGACATGTTAAACGGGTAATAATAAATAATAAAAATAGTAATTAAAATTTTTCAATTATTATTCATCGATGTAAAAATCCGCACGTCTCTGGTCAAAAATCCAAAATCCCGTCGAAATGTAAGGCACAAGGAGTGTTGCGTATGTTTTATCAATTTTTTTTACCCAAGCTCGGCATCAATATAGTTTTTTTGCATAGACTCGAGAACAATTTTTTTGTCAAAATTTGTATCGATTGCAAAAACAAGTTACGATCACAAATTATTCTGTTTCCTGTGGTCGGCGGGCGAGGAGCCTTCGCGCGCGTTCCTGGTGGAAGTTGTCCCGAGACAGCTTACGTCGTCATCAAGGGCTCCCCACTGGAATAGAATAGTCCGCGATAGTCTTCCCTGTTCTAATAATTTTGGAGTTCGGCTAAAAGCTTTCAAAACTGGCGGTTTTACGAATAGACTCTGTCAGTTGTAGCGAATGTGTAGACGGCTACATAATTAATAGAATCGCAGGGGGGCTCGCGTTTCGTTCGTCCTAATATAAAGTTTTGCTCTGCTCCCAGATACCGTAAGTACCTTTTTATCGCTTTTGATTTTTATATATATTTTTATGTATGTTACATGTATCATAAAACATAGCTCGACCATAGAATTACGTAATTTTATTGCCGGCTAACGGTACCTATATGATTACGAAATTTGGGGTTATGCGCAGAAAAAAAAGGGTTTGCTCAGGGATTATGTAAAAGAAGGGATCGCACATGAGCGCTAATGGTGCCCTCTTGCAGATACAGATGCTACTTGTGTCGTGCAATGAAACATCAAATTTTGAGAGGGGAAATCTAAAGTCTAAAATTGTGGTGTGTGTGTACTTTGTCTGGTGTAAAAACACACTAGTTTTTCCAAAATACATTTTTTTTTAAGTTTCTATTCAAACAATTTGAAGTTAAAAGTTCCCTCTCACGCCTCATGATGTACTTTTAGTTTTTAAAGGTTTTTTTTTGTTTTCAAAAGGACAATACAGGCATAGTGTCATAGTGTCAACTTTTGTCTTACTTAATTTTTAAAAGAAGGTTTTTCTTATTTTATTTTTTAAATGTATTTAAAGTATTGGCAAAAAGTTTATAAAAATGCATTAAGAAAGGGAATTCTCTCTATCTAAAAACTTTTATCCGTAAATTTTCCCAATATAGGTCAGGCGCGGATTTAGGGGGGGAGGAAATGCAAGGGGCGCTTGCCCCCCTAGACCATTGTGCAAAAAGGATTTCAATAGAGAATTTTATAAATAAAAAATGTTGTAACATAAATATTAACCATTCGTACATATTCTAGAAAATATTATAAACAAAAATTTTCCGTTTATGTAAGTTCTATAATATATAAATTATACTACAAAAATATGAATAACAGGTCTATAATACGAATGTTGTATAAAAAATACAAGCCTTCTTCGACTTTTTTGATTCGCATCGATGGTTTCTGAAAACATTCCTTACTAAAGAAAACAAATTAATCATCAAATAGGTTTTTTTTCGGAAAACATCTTTTTTGAGAACAATTTTTTTTGAAAAACAGCTTTTTCGAAAACGGATTTACGAAACTTTTTGATAATATTTTCTGGAAAACCTATTTCGAAAGTAAATTTTTTAAATATATCTTAACTGCTTTTTCATAAGATGCTCTTTTATAAACGGATTTATGAAATTCTCCAAAATACATATTTCGAAAGTACATTTTTTCAAAATGTTTTTAAAAATGTTTTTTTTTAAATAGATACAATTTTCGAAAATGTATTTTTTCGAAAACAAAATTAGGCTATGAACTCTACTACTCTACTGCCTTGGAAATTGTTAAATAAAAAAAGACGAAAAACGATCCTGAATAAACCTAAACAAACCTTTTTTGAGTTTAATCAAGTTTCCTTGGGTTTGGTACATTGCTTTCTCGTAAATATATTTTTTCAAAAGCCGTTGCTTGAATAAATAATATTCGAAGTGTTTTTTGAAAAAAATTAATCTCGAAAAAGATATTCTCTAAAAAAATGTAGTTTTGATAAGTGCTTGAAAAAATTTCAAAAGTTGGCTTTCGAAAAATTGTACATAAGTATATCCCTTCAAATGAACAGAAGGCATAAATAAAAAAATGCTAGAATATTTACATTTTCATATTAATCGGTTAACATTAACAGTTGGTCCTGTCGCGTGTACTGTTTGTTTAAACATTTTTTCGGCATTAAATTAAGTAAATTTTATCGAAAAACAACTTTATCAAAATATGCTTATTGGGAAACGGATCTACAAAATTTTTTCGGAAATATTTTTTTCAAAAAGAATTTCAAAACTACAATTTCCGAAAATATAGTTTTCCAAAAATTAAATTATGAACTCTACTAGCATAGAAAATGTCAATAAAAAAAGACAGAAAAAGGTCCTGAACTAACATCAACGAACGATTTTGGTT
Organism: Philopedon plagiatum; assembly: GCA_963971165.1. Taxonomy (NCBI): domain Eukaryota; kingdom Metazoa; phylum Arthropoda; class Insecta; order Coleoptera; family Curculionidae; genus Philopedon; species Philopedon plagiatum. The sequence goes on from OZ020193.1 coordinate 81,851,971, forward strand.
TTCGGTCAGGTTTGTTTTCTTGTGTCTGCTGTTCCTCTGTAGTAAATTACTTTTTTAAAAAAGCGTTTTTTCTTAAGATATGAATATTCAAGGTCTTTTTCGAAACAATAAAAAAATGTACTTTCAAGAAATATGTTTTAAAAAAATGTAGTTTCGAATAGTATAAGAATTTGAAAAGTTGATTTAAAAAAAAACTGTGTTATCGAAAAAGTTCTGTTGTCGAAAAAATATATTTTCGAAAAAACGTGCTTTTAAAAAATGCGTTTTCGAAAAATGTTTGTATATCAGTCCAAATGGATAGAATGCACAAATAAAAAAATGCTAGAATATTTGTAAGTTCAGATGACCAACCGTTCTGTTTTCGCAAGAACAGGTTTAGATTTTTCGTTCAGTATGAAATAGTGTTCATTTCTTAGAACCCCAAACAATAAAAAAATGTCGAACGGGAACTTGCGCCTCCTCTTGACGAAATTCTAAATTTGCCCCTAATATAGAATAAAAGGGGAACTGCTTTCCCCAAGATTGGGATATTTTATAATATTTAAAAACTTTTAATATGACTGTATAGTTAAAGATATATCATAGGAAAAATAAATATATTAGCACCTTTAAAAAAAATCCTTAGGAACTAAAATTTGTTAAACTTTTTAAACTTAAATTTGGTAGGTGGTGCATTTTTATTATTTTTTAAATCATCCATTTTAAATGGGAACAGAATACGGGTAAAGAATTTGTAACAACATAAAAAATTTTTTAATAAACTTGGCCTTTTAGTAAAATAAAATAAATTTTTAAAATGGATGATAATCACGCAGCGCATATATCCTTACTAAATAAAATTTATTTAATAAATGTTTAGTTCCAAACATGAATAACTTGCTTTATAGTGCATATTATGGTTTTTTTACGTATATACATGTCGCTTAAATATAATTTTGAGACATAAAAAAAATAACAAGCGCTCCTTTTTTAAATTTATTTCAAATTTAAATTCCGGAGAAAATTTTTTGAGATTTTTTTTAAGGATTTTTTGGCCCTTCATTTTTGAAGATAAAAATAAAAATACGCTCCGTAATAGGGACCTCCAGTTTTATAATATGCTTAACTCTGTTGTTAGTAGTATCAGAGAATTGCACAGTTTGTCAAATATTAAAACCTGAATTTTTGAATTGCTGACGCACAACGCGTACAAAAAAAGTTTACATCTACATAAATAAAAGTTCTATAAACCATATGATTATTTTGTCTGTTCATCGTTCTTATACTGCCAGAACTACTGAACTACTTACGCTGAAATTTTTTGGTTTGCATAGGAATTTGGGAGTTTAAAAAGAAAATTAACAGCGACTTCCAAAAATCGGAAAAGTTCACAAAAAAAAAATTTTTTTGCAAAAGTTTACTTATACAACTAAAGGACTCATACTTTAAGTTGTGTAGGCATAAATAGGAAAAGTTCGATTTTATCTAGAAACATATAGCGCAAATACAGTTTTTACCAAAAAACAGCATTTTTGGGACATGGTTGTGATTAATATAGTGCATTTTTTTTAAAGCGGACCAAAGGATAGAGTAAAACTCTATGGTTTTACATGTGAAATTTTTAATCCCATGTTAGGTCCTTTTTTTTAGAAGTATAGATATAAAACTTGACACAGGTGAATTTTAGAATCTTAAAATTATATTCATTTGACATTTATGCCATACTAAAAAATGAATACAGGAAAAGAGGTAATTAACAAATCAGTTTAAAAGTTTTGAGTATAGGGTTTAGGACGTACTGGGGAGTAGAAGTGTAGGTAGGTGTAGGGTGTAAGTGTTGTGATAAAAGACTTCGGGAAGAGGTTCCGCTCAGAAACACAACAAAAAACTTATTAAATAAAAGTGGTTCATAACTCCGACGTTTTCGATATACAGCAGGCGCGGCCCGTGAAATTTTAACGTTGTATATCTCTGTTGCTACTTATGGGACCCATGCCAAGTTCAGGTTTTTTAATAATGGCCCTACTAGGAATGTTTTGGCGAAGAAAAAAATATTTTTAATTTGTGAAAAATAGTTGAATTTTTGAATTGACCCACCTGGGTAAAAAATTAAGACGCTTAGATATTTTATTTATTATTTTTTCTAAACAAATTTTACATCACTTTTTCGACAATTCTTAAATTTTAAGAGAAAAAAATGTGTTAGTAGAAAGTTATAGTCATTTTAATTTCCTTAAAGCTAAAATATAATTTAACAAAAAATTCAAATGGTTATAACTTTCTACTAACACATTTTTTTCTCTTAAAATTTAAGAATTGTCGACAAAATGATGTAAAATTTGTTTAGAAAAAATAATAAATAATAATAAGAAAAATTCAGCTTTTTTTCGCAAATTGAAAAATAGTTTTTTTCTTTACCAAAAAATTCTTAGTAGGCTCACTATTAAAAAACCTGAATTTGGCATGGGTCCCATAAGTAGCAACAGAGATATACAACTTTGAAATTTCACGGGCCGCGCCTGATATACAGGGTCCCAAATATTGTTGTTGTTGTTTTTTGGATTAGTGGCTCTGGTTGAAACCAAATGGTCAAGTGTCAAAATATATTTAATTATTTCTTTAAATATAAAATAGGTAGCTAAGCAACTAATGTAAAAAAAATTAATCATCAAATCAATTTTTACTGTAATTATAGGAAAAAAGCACGCATTTTAAGTTTCTGTTGGTCCAAATTTTTTTTGATTCTAATTGTTAATATACAAAAAATAATATATAGTAATATGATTCCGAAAAACTGGGTGTTGTCTTAAATGTCTATTAAAAATACAAAAAAAAGTGAAAGGACCAAAGCTGAATCTTTAGATTTCGTTTTTTGAAAACCGTGAAATATTAAAAAATCATAGTCAGCTATTTAAATTCCGGGGAAATATACGTCAGCTGCTCATAAAAGGAACGTAAGTTCAGGCTTAAACGGAAACGATATTACCGAAGCTAAAATTAAACTATATGATAGTTTATTAATAACATTACACGAAAACAATAGTCAGCTAACTGTATAGTGGGAGAAAGACCGTCAGCTGATATGAGTAGCGAGCTTGCTGAGAACCTATATACTCGAGGGCTGCGGTCTATAGTATTACATCAGCTGAAGGTTATTTCCTCGGGATACATTTAGCTAACTATTATTTTTATAGATTATATACATATATTAGACTAATGCATAATTGAATTTCAGCTTTGGTACTATTATACAAATACAAAAACTGAGTAATTGTTAGGTAGGATTTAACATCAGTTGGCGTTCAAATTTCGTTTTGCTAAAAATAAGAAAAAAATACAAGCAAATTTACAGATTTTATTGTTTCTAGTGAAGGATAAATCATACCTAATAATTACTCAATCTTTGTATTTGTATAATAGTACCAAAACTGAAATTCAACTATGCATTAGTCTAATATACAGGGTGTTACAAAAATATGCTAAGAAATTTTAAGGACAGATTCTACATCTAAAAATATGAAATTAAGTTTATATAAACATGGGTCCTCAAACGCTTCTTTTTCGAGATACAGGGTGTTCAATATTTTCAGACCTCGAGTATTCCGAAGAGATAGGAGAAATATGTGAATCGGCATCTACTATAAACTTAAATCAATAAGCACTGTTTCCTGAGCAAAACATATGTTTAAAAAAATTAATTTTAATTTTTTTGTGATTGTAAGAAATAAATTAATTTTTATCTCGAAAATGGTGCGTCAAAACGAAAAAGCTCAATATCCACTTTTCACGCAGAATTAATTGGGCTTTAAGAGAACTATATCAATTTTGCAAAAAATCAGAGGCGGGCAATTGTTTTCGCTAAAAATAAAGACTTACCAGCAGGCACGCCACTGATGCCAGTACATTAGAAAATAAATTTTTGCACATAAAGGTACCCTTTGATTCCATACTGGCGTGTACTAAAATTCATGTCAATATCTTATCGCATTTTCGAGAAATTAAAAAGAAACATTTAAAAATTAAAATATTAAACACCGTGTATCTCGAAAAAGAAGCGTTTGTGGAGCCATGTTTATATATACTTATTTTCATATTTTTGAATGTAGAATCTGCCGTTCAAATTTCTTATCTTTTTATAACACCCTGTATAGTGTCCGCCATTAAGTTGGCAGGGAAACATTTTTATTATTGATATTTTTAAAAAACTCTATTGGGGGTTTGTTTCTGCATGTCCGACCACCAAAAAATTTATTTTAACACATGTCATGTGATCACTGGTTTGGCGGGAATTTAAAAGAAACCTGACGGTGGCATCGAAAAATGGGTCAAATTGAGACGATATCGAAAATTTTTGTTAAGAAAAATTGTTCATAATTTACCGATAGTCTCGTATAGGTACCATGAACTATATTGAGAAAAAACTAAAAAATCCAAATTTTTACCCGTGGCATCGCTAGGAAAAATCATAAATTATTTTTTTAACTTGAAAATAACTTAATTCAACTAAATTACATATAGGTTTGTGTCAGAACTAATAAAATATTTGTGAAATAGACACTTTGCGGGAAATAAATTTAAAAAATACGGTCTGGTCGTGTCGCTATCTGTAGTCTTGCCTTGTATATTGTGCACATGAGCTTTTCCAAAATTTCGGACCGCCAGTAAAATTTAGACGATCTAAGAATTACCATTCAAACCTAATAGTACAGTATTTTTCATAATTAAATTTAGTATTTGTTAGTAAAGAAATAATTTATGATTTTGCATAGCGATGGTCTAGGGCTTGCAATCCCGGACGTATATTTGGATCTCGGGATTTTTGGGATCGAAGAAACAAAATTCCGGAATCCCGAGATTGATCCCCAAAAATTGTAATATTAAAAAAAAGAAATTATTTTTATTTATAATATTAAAATTTTAAAATGAAAACAAAACAAAATTTATGCAGAGGACATATTATAAAGGTGTAAGAAGTAAAAATAATTTGAATTCTTATACATAAGTACTTAAATGAATCTTCCAGGATTGGCCATATCACGCGCTAAACATTGTTTTTAGGAAAAATACTGCAAATTATGCTAGCTTAAAGCGTTAATTTACTTAGGTTTTTTTGGACATATTTTATAACTTATTTATTCCGGGATTTAAGTACTAATCGCGAGATTTGCCGGGACTGAATTTTTACCGGGATTGCAAGCCCTAGGGTACGGTCACACATTTATATTTTTTTCTAAAAATTGGTACATGGGATCCTCGGTGCATTCTGAACAATTTTTCTTTAGAAAATTTTTCGATATCTTTTGACTCATTTTTTTAGCTTCTATATCAATTGACTTTAAGCCTAAACTTACGCTCCTTTTATGAGCAGCTGACGTATATTCCCCCGGAATTTATATAGCTGACTATGATTTTTAATATTTCACAATTGCAAGAAACTAAATAAAAAGTTTCAGCTTTGGTAGTAGAAGAACTGCTTCTTTTACTTTTATATAACCGTGAAACAGTTCTTTCACTTTTTTAAATTTTTAATGGACTTTTAAGGCACCACCCAAGTTAGCTCCACCGCGGCCCGCGGGTGCGATAGCTGACGGTCGTTTCTTTGATTAGCAAAGTCATAACTACAATATATTGGTTAAGGATTGGTTAGAAAAAGCGGGTGCGAAATTTTCTTTAAAATAATTCGAGAGGAGTTATCTGAATTCACACCTTAGCGCATTACATCTTTTTGATTTTTTTTTCAGTAAAGTGTCCTATAATCTAATAATTTTCAAAATCTGTTTTATTTCAGAAAATATTATTAATTTTTGCGAACGAGTGATCAATTGAATTTTTTTTAATATATAAGCAGTAGGTACCTGACATTGTGCTCACTATTTTTGCTTAATGTCCTAATAAGGTGAAGGAGGGCATCCCACCTAGTAAAGAGTCTGTCATTAAATTAAAAATGTAAAATATTGAGTTTTTTAGCCTGATTTTTATAAATCTCTTTGGTACTCCAATGCTAATGAAACTTAATTTTCACCTTCTTTTTGCATCTGACTTGCATGTAAATTTTATATTATTTATTCCGCACTCTGCCCCATCTCCTCTTCCTTCCTTTTTTTTTTATTTTGTACCATATAAAGCCTGTAAAAAAAAGTTTCACTTTTTTTTCTTTTTACAGGCGAACGCAATACGTACACTGAAATCGGCGGACGCGGACTTCTTCAGGTTCACACAACTGGCATTTTTGCGCTGACTTATGTCTTGGTTGGGATGCCTTTGGACCATGCAGCAAACCGGGGTTAGGAACAACTAAAGGTGGGTGGACTTGTCCACCCACCGCAGGTATTAGACCGACCACGGACGGTTTAATACCTGCCCTGGTGGTCACAAGGCAGTAGTAGCACTTAAGTGTCTGTTGAGAATTTCCAGCCATAATCCGCCCCTTGCAGGATCAACATTGGAGACGGGCTCTAATTCAGTGCGCTTGGAGGAGACTCGGGCTGTCCAAATTTTCATGTTCTCATATTTTAATCATTTCGTTATGGGCTGACGAGAACATGGGAGCAGAGCAACCTCATCGCTGGAAAGGCCAACACCTAAATAATTATATGGTAAGTCTGATTTAAATGTATATATTATTATATATATATATATTCATTGTCATTGAACCACCAAGGATGATATTCCTTGGACAACACGTTGGCGTAGTGTGAGAATAGTATTTTCAATATATATATATATATATATATATATATATATATATATATATATATATATATATATATATATATATATACAGTGGACCCCCGGTAATCCGGCAAACGTTTTGCAGGGTGGTGTCGGACTATCGAATTTGTCGGATTATAGAGTACTGCCTAAGACCCCCTATAGTCCGGAATTTTTTGAAAAAGAGTACCTTGTAATCTGACAAATTACAAATCAAAGATTCTACATATTTGAACTACAAATCATACTACATATGTACTCGTATATATGTAATATGTACTATGTGGAATTTAGTAAATTAACCATCACAATAGAAAGCTTACATTTTATTATAAAAATATCATCATCAATGCTATAGAACTTACAAAAAATAATAACTAAACTTATTTACGTTAGAAAATAATTATGTTCAAACAAATGTACATACATATGTACTAAAAATGTAAGTGTTTCACAGGATACTACGAATAATCACAAACTATAAATACAAAGGATAATATGAACCAATCAATTTATAAAGCATGAAAATATTCATCATTTTTTTTTGTTTAACGTTGTCGGATTACAAGGGGCGCCGGATTAGACAGGGGCCGGATTACCGGGGGTCCACTGTATATATATATATATATATATATATATATATATATATATATATATATATATATATATATATATATATATATATATATATGAAACAACGAAGGTTCCGTGTTCCTCTGCTGATCAATCGGGCCAGCAGCAAGTTCTCTCATAACAACAGAATAGAATCTGTAAAAATGGAAATCAATCTAAAACTATTGGAATAATAATGAATCAAACAATAAAATATAACTAGTTAGCTAGTCGAAGCAGATTAGCGCTAATATTAAAAAGCTTATAACCAAGACAGAATAAATTCCATTATTTCTTACATATATTTTCGGAACTGATCTTTGTAATTTCTGTATCGTAATAAGATAATGAAAAAGGAAACCATTTTTAAGAGGAGTAATCGAGATTCATCCCTACTATTTTTGTTTTTTAACATTGTCCAGGATATTATATGTAAAAATTTTTCTTTAAATAAGTTAAAATCCCTAACGCCACCAAAGGATAATTGTTAGTTGTGATCTTAACAAGATATTTTTTACACATAATTAACGTATGTCCCATAAGTTTCGGGGAAAAATATTAATACCCATATTTTGCCTTCTTTTAATTATTTATTAAATTGAATTATAAGTCGTTAGTTCATTATTTATTGTTATTAAAACTATACGTTTAAACTACAGATAAGGGTTCATGTTCTTCAGTAGCCACCTAGACTAACACCTTAAGAATAAAATTTGGTTAGATATTTTTAATGAAAAAAATTACTGATCAATTGTCAACCTCAGATACGACAGTGTTTATAGTTCTATTTCTTTTTGTTTCAGATTGCCTCACGCCGGGTTATTTTGGTGATAGGATGAGCATGGATATAATACGTTATAAAAAAATCATAATTTATTTTAAAATTAAGTTGCTAGCAGATCGCTATACGGAGCACCTGCGGTGCTCTTGACTCTAGGGCTTGTGAATATTGAGTGTGCCAATGCTTGATATTTTCAAGTTGTAACTTCAAAAGCCTGTAGATGATGCGTATAATTATCTCTAAAATTAGATTCTCTTTCATATTTCATTGCCATTTGACTATTACGCGTAGCACCTACAGAACTCTTGACTCTAGGGCTTGGGAAAATTGAGTATGCAAATGCTTGATATTTTCAAGTTGTAGATTCAAGAGCCTGTACATGGTGCGTATAACTGTCTGTAAAATTAAATTCTCTTCCATTGCTAGTGGACTATTATGCGTAGCACCTATAGAACTCTTGATTCTAGGGTTTGGGAAAATTGAGTATGGAAAATTGAGTATGCTTGATATTTTCAAGCTAAAGGCTCAAGAATCTGTAGATGGTGCGTACAGTTGTCTGTTAGTACCATTCTTGCCATATCCATCAAAAACGTGCAAACAGAAGTGAAATACGGATCGTGGGTGGTCAGTGAAGATTCTGCTCTTTAAGGGATTGCCTAAACATCGTCGAAGTTTAGAAGCGTGATAGAGTTAGCCTTTGAAGACCATCGGATGTCTGGAAAGGGCTTAGGCAACCGATTTGCCAGGGTACGTCGACATCCCTTTGTTCGAACCTTGGAGAGTAGAATCGTGAAGAAAGAAAATGATGTCGTCCGGCCAATGGAGGAAGATAAGGAGGTGAATAATTTTATTTATTTATTTATAACCGTTTTATTATTTTTGTTAGGTCAATAGAGACTCTAGAAAGTTCATATAATTTATTATGCTTTATTAATACCGTAAAATTAATTTAGTGCTGATAAAATAGGTTTATATGGGACGTTGTTAGGTTTTGGATTAAAAAACATACAGGGTGTCCGAAAAGTCTTAGATTTTAGGTGTAACTTATTGGATAATAAATGTACTTTTCTAAGTAATTTAACTTTTTCAACCCCCTTGAGTGAACCTAGGGAGTTGAGGTCAAAAATTTTAAATTCAACCCTATGCCGTGTTGTGCCTCATTTTAAAGGTCTTAAAAAATAGTCGAGGTCCGTATCTTAATTCATTTTTAAATACCAAGCCTATAAAAATTAAAAATCGCGAAGGAAATTAAAATTTAAGTACCTTTATTTTCCTTATTCCTTTAAAAGTTGTTCAAACTGACCACCATGAACTTCTTGGCAGTAATAAAGTCGATTTTGGAACTCTGCCAAGAAGTAACACCTGCCATTCTCGAAAATGTGAGAAGTAAATTCCAAAATTGATTTTATTACTGCCAAGATGGTGGTCATTTTGAAAAGCTTTTAAGGTAATAAGAGAAATAACGGTATTTATTTTTTTTTTAATTTAAGAATTTAAAAACGAATTATGATACGGACCTTAGGTTTGCTGTAAAAGGTTTCTTTTTTGAAGACCTTTAAAATAAAGTACCACACGGCATAGGGTTGAATTTAAAAAAAATTACCTCAGCTCCCTATCGTCACCCCTCAAGGGGGTGAAAAAAGTTATATCACATAAAAAAATAGATTTATTATCCAATAAAATACACTTAAAATTTGGTGTCTCTATCTTTACTAATAGCAAAGATATTTGCCCATACTAAGTCTATTTTTATTAAAAAATGCTTAGTTATTTTATATTTTTCAATAAATACAACAAATAATTTCATTTGAAATGCCCACTAACAAAGCTAAAATCTTTAATTAAAAGAAAGAACATTTTTAAAAAATTCAATTATCTAGTTAATCTAGTTGGTTCCAAACATCTCGATTCGAATCTAGGTACATATTAACGTAGTAACGTATTAATAAACATCAAACATATTTTGAGACCGCTTTTGTTTCAAATTTTTCACCGTTTTTAATAAATTTTTATCCAAAAATGGGAGATTTTGATGAAGATTTTATACCTACAGATATACCGGCAGGCAATAATATAAATTTAAAATAAATAAATTATCTGTACGTGAATATTTATTTAATTTTTACTTTTCCTACGTAGGGAGGAAAAGTGCCCCTTTTAAACCCAAAATTAGGGAGGAAAAGTAAATTTTCAATGAGGGTGTTAGAAAAATATGATCTAATTCATTATTTGGATCTGAAATAAGGAAAGAGACTAAATACATTTTTTTTTGTATTTTTATTCTGAGTGCCTATATCTATACTTATTTTATACAAGTCAAAAGTAGTCTTGAGTACACGATATAATAAAACACCGGCTAATTGTAAATACCTACTCTGAATGAAAATATTCTTAAAATTAGTTTTAAAATAAAAACACAAAGGGATAAAATAGATATTGTTCCACAAGCATTTCATTTTTTATACAAGGTAGTACATACACTACTCCAGTTAATTAACGCACCACAACGAATTTATCATAATTTTGGTAGCAATTTTCTTTTGACCCCTTAATCCGACTGTAAAAACTTTCTTTTTAGGTTGTAGGTTCATTATTTAAGAAAGTAAGTATACCAGTATTGTTTGAAAAAATCAATTTTGTACAGAATACACAGGGGTCTAACAAAAATGTTATTTTTCCCTAAAGTTGTAGCGCCCTATAGATTAGATCAGCCATAACAGCATTTACAACTAGACTGTAGCCTCATCTACTCTTAACATTTTTTTAATTCATTCTGATCTCTCAATTATTGAAGGAGATACAGGATTTTTTAAAGGGTGATATTTTTTACTTAATGTACTTTAAAAAATAACAACAAATAAGAATTACCGAATTATTTTATTAAGAAAATACAGCAATTATTATAAACGAATAAAATTTAAAGCAACACATTGAAGAACATAACTTAAAGATTAAAACATAATAACAGCTTAACGCCTACACATGCCTAATCTTATTCCATTTTGATCGAATCCATTCCAGATTTCAACAAGCCTCTGTCCTAAGTGTCCAAATTGTTTGGTGAAATTTTCGAAGTTCTTAGGCACCTACCAGGGATGTCCCATAGGTGTTAAACTGGATTTAAGTCCGGACTTCTTGCAAGCCCCACCAAACCCACGTCGCAAAAGCAATTTTTTGTTATTTTTCAAACACTTTAAGAAATCCTGTATCTCCTTCAATAATTGAGAGATTAGAGTGGATTAAAAAAACAAAGTTGTAAATGTGAATCGCCGTTATGGCTGGTCTAATCTACAGGGCACTACAAACTTTAGGGAAAAAGCAACATTATTATTAAGCCCCTACAAAGGGCAAAGACTGATTGTTTTCAAACGATAATGGTATACTTAGGTACTTTCCTAAAGAATAAACCTATATCCTAAAAAAAGTTCTTTACAGTCGGATATGATTTTTGGCCAGATTTAATGTAAAAGAGTTCATTTTGGCATACAATGGTTGATTTCCTAGATACAGGGTGTCAAAGTTTTAATTTTGTTCTAGCCTTTTACATTATATCTCCAACTATTTTTGAGATAATTGTTATAACATTTGTACATGGCTTAATTTGAGCACTTTTTGATAAAATAGTATTAAAAACTTCCCAAATAATATACAGGGTAATATTTCTTCTGAGGTTTATAGTCTCTTTTACTCTGCTCCCGATTTTTTTTTTACGATGAGACTTACTACTCTTAATGAAATAATTACCGATTGTAATACTTGTATCTAAATAATTTTTCCTTTGTTTCAGGAACCTATTAAAACAATGTGTAAACGAGGCGCGAAATTCTTTCAGGGTGGCATAGGATACAAAAACCAACCTTTTTAACACGATATTTTAAAAGGCAAACGTTCTATGTTTGATCATTTTTAGTCTAACGTACAAAAATGATGAAGTCGAGGACATTCAATCCATTTGATTCTTTTTAGTCTAACGTACAGAAAGAATAAAGTAGATTGATTATAAATCTTTTAGAATTTTTTATTTATTTGTAGTATACTTTGGAATTTTGATTTCCTTTGACCTAAATACACACAATGTTTTAAAAGATTACGTCCTCTCGGTTTGTTCCTTTTAAGTCTAACGTACAGAAAGGTTGAAACTGATGACATCCAATCCGTTTGATCCCCTTTAGTCTAACGTACAAGATGGATGAAATAGATTGGTATCTTTTAAAATTTTTTATTGGTTTGTAGAATACTATTTGTATTTCTAGGTCATATCAATTTCATTCTTTTTAGTCTAACGTACAGAAAGGATAAAATTGATGACCTTCAGTCGATTTGATCTCTTTTAGTCTAACGTACAAAAGGGCTGAAATTGATTGAAATTATCTTTTACCTAATATATTTAATTCTGATTACATTTTAAAGAAAATACCTTAAGGTTGGTTTGCGTACTGTCAGACTGAAGTTTTTAAAGGTTAATTGTTTCAAAGGACAATTGTTTTTTGAAAATGCCATTAGAAGCTCAGGAGGGTGCGACCATGAAAGCTTAAAACCAGAATTCTAAATGTACGGGACACAAGCCTAGAGGATTAGAGCAACCTGCTGAATTTGTAAAGGTAAGTTATTTGATGCTTATAGATGGTCTATTTCTACATCTGTTTTAAGTTTTTAAATCCAGCGAATTATGCCATTGCTGTGTTTTGTTTCTTTTCAACATATTACAACATCTTATTTCCGATGAAGAAAGTTGCTGAATTTAAGAACACTCCTAAAAGAAGAGATTGACTGACTGACTGACTGACTGACTGACATATCAACGCACAGCCCACACCGCTGGGTCTAGAAACTTGAAATTTTGCACAACTGATCATATGATCATTTCATCATCTTTTAATGATGTTAAAATTGTATTCTAAATGTTTTTTCTCTGTTGTTTCAGGTAAGTGGTTCCATGCGTTCCTTTTCCAATCATCTTTAAACATCTCATCGCGTGTGCGTGGAATTTCTGTGATATGAAGTGACTCAGGATACGCCCTTAAGGTAGTGAACAATACCCCCATAGTCTTTTGTCTATGGTGGTTAGAAGCCTTGAAGATGAAGAGACTTGATGGTGAAGCCTTTGATGGTTTAGACTGTTTAGAGCCTTGATGATGAAGAGCTTCGATGGTGCAGAGCATCATTACCATTACTTATCCAATAGATAACTATTAAAAGGTATAACAGAAGATTTTATTTGGCTGGTACAGCAAGTATATTGTCGGTTTACAAGTAAAGCACACTTACGTCCAGTTGCACAAACAGTTTAATCAAGAATTAAACTAATTGGACACTTAATGTGACAGCCCTTATGTTAATGTCTCTGTGACTCTTAAGGTCAATGTCAATTAAAATTATTACTTGATTTATTACTCCCATTTGCACCGCAATATTTAAACCAGGTTTAGCTTAATTCACGTTTAGAATGTTTCCTTGGTGCCTTCGTCTTGCAGCAAAGTAATCATTCTAGACATGTTTTGGGTTAAACCAAATTTAAACACTGCGGTGCAAATGGGAATAAAAGTTTTGAGCAAAAGGCCGAGTCTTTTTTTTCGATTTTGACTTATTTAGTAACATTTTAAAAAAAAATAAGGTGAATTGTGGATGCAGTATCCATTGTTTATGCCCACAGACAGAGAATATGATATTTTGGAAATTATAACAAATTACTTTTGAAAGTTGGCTTTCTTGACATAATTAAATGTAAAGATTGAGATCCAATTTTCTCAAAACTACATTTTTATCTTGGTGTGTCTTGCTTGTTTGCCAATGATCTAAATTGTTACGAAGCGATATCTCGAAAACGGTTTAATTTTATTTCATGAAATCTGGTGAGATAATACGGTGAAGGGGGGGCATATGTAATCATATTTTTGGTATTTACTCCGTCTCTCTATTTTGAGGAGTGGGTGGGAACTTTGTAATTTTAAACGGGACGATGTACTTTTGTTTATAAAATTAGAATCTGCGTAATAAACTACGTAGGTACGTGTACAATTTTTTTTGATTTGCTCTGTTTTTAGGGAATCATGATTATTAGTCTGTCATGCTTAAGAAGTTGTTCGAAATGTCCCCCTTCAACTTCCAAACACTTTCTCAGTCTTTTTCTAAATGAATTTCGGACCCGCTGTAACATTTCAAGTGTCACTAATCAGCAGGCGGATTCGGTCTTTATATCATCTACGGTTGTAGGTAAAGTCACCGTCATTTTGTCTTTTATAAAACTCCACAGGAAAAAGTCAAGGGGGTTAAAACGGGGGGCCTAGAGAAATAATCGTTAAAACTTCAAAGTTCGCAACTGACTTGAGTAGAAATAACGCATTTCCATGGAAACAATTAATAATTCTGAAATAAGTGAACTTGATTTATTGGTAAAATTTATTTATTTTTTAAATTCAATCAAAATTTAGTTAACCATAATTCAGTCACCAAAAGAGTAAATAAAAAAAATTGTACCCCTACGAACGTAGCTTTTTACGTAGATTCGAATTTTATAAACAAAAGTACATCATCCCATTTAAAATTACAAAAACACCCCCCACCTTCCAAAATATAGAGAGGGGGTAAATGTCAAAAATATGTTTAATGTTTATCCCTATCTCAATGTCAACTCACCAAAATTTCATGAAAATATTTGAAACAAAAGCTTGTATCAAAAGAGGGTGCTTTTCAATTTTCAATTTTGTTCAGTAATAGAAAATACTCCGTCTCTTTTCACCTTAAGTGTCTTTGCACCAAAAATTGTCTAACCATTTTATCTTGATATTTTCTTTTATTTTTAGGCTTTCTAAGATTAATTGAAGATAAATATTTTTATAATGGAAAAATAACTAGTATCCATAATAATAAAATTACCATATATGAGAATCAATTGAATTTATAAAGAAATATAGCTAGATAGAAAAGATAGAAGAAAGAAAAAAAGATTGATGTTTGTTCCCTGGAATAAGTATTTAAATTGTCTGAACATTAATGGAATACATCCATAACCACTCTGTATCTATTTACTAATTTTTTATTTTTAGGTATAATTTACTTTTTTCTCTTCAGGTGTTAATATTATAACTAATTGTTCATTTTTAGGTATTAACTCTTTTTTTAGGTATGCAAAATAATTTGGTATTAAATATAATACATTCATAACCACCCTGTATCTATTTACAAATTTTTTATTTTTAGGTATAATTTACTTTTTTCTCTTCAGGTGTTAATATTATAACTTATTTTTCATTTTTAGGTATTAACTCTTTTTTAGGTACCTATGCAAAATAATTTGGTATTAAATATAAGCGATACATTTTTAATTTTTAGCGATAAGTTTGGTTTTAGTCTTGCACATGCATTCTTTACCTTGTCATTGTCTGCGCAACAGTTACAAGGTAAACTTTGCGCGTGTGCATGCATTTCTTGTTTCAAAAAAGTAATCACCCGCCCCTTTATCCCTACTACTTTAGGATTTTAATCTTTTAATCATTTCCTAAAAAGAAACACTTAAATATAACGCCAAAATGTTATACAAAGCTGTCAATTGTAGTTTACTAATTATTTCTTGGTTTTTAGGAAAAGAAGATACTTTTTTTTTAAACTAAGAACACACGTTGGGGGATTTTTTATTAATTAAATATCGATAACAATTATTGTTTTGGCTTTTCTACTTCTCGTAATATTTAAAAAAATGTCCCAGGTGTTTTCTTGGCAGCTGTTTACTTTTCAGGTCTGGGTACGTAAAAATCTTAACTAGTAAGCGGCTGTCTGTTGTTGTCCCTGCTCGGGACCATACAACACTGATGATGGTCAAGGAAGGCCGAAACAGTTGCCGACGCCTTGGAGGAATACTAAAAAAGGTATTGTAAAATTATTTTCTTACGATGTTTTTGCACAGGATCCACTAAGGTGAACCTTGATCAATCGACGCATTTCTAAAAGGGCACTTACACCTTCATATCATCAGTGTAATTTAATTTTGATTTTGACCACGTGGAACCTGTGTCTGTGTACCAAACTAAATATACCAAAGTACTTGAAGGGTTCAATACAAAATATGCCTAAGTTAAATTTTGTTTTATGAGAAAGACGTCCAATGTGTTCTACATCTCGAGGAAATGATTTTCGAGAGAGTGTTGCTAGACTGCAGCCAATCATGGCTGTCCTACCTTATCAACGTCGGGGAGCAGTCTTTCAAGATGTAGAATACGTCCCTAGTTGTGAATTTAGGCACTACTCTCAATTACTATTTGTTTTTGAGTATATGGGTTTCTGAATATCTTACTGTAATTTTAATTATACAGAAAGAACGCTTATAAAAAATTACTACAGTTGATGGCTGATATTATTTAAATGAGGACATTGCATCCTTCAACTGTTAATTTGGGGTTTTAACGATTGTCTATTAACTCCTCTATTCTTTTTAGACGTCTCAAAAATTCAGGAGAATTTCTGTTCTATCATAAAAACAACACCTTGAGAGTCCTGATCTCGAAGTTGAGTGAAAATCTGATCTACATACATATGTTCAATAGTGTGTTAACACCATTGTCACATGAGGCTAACATCAACACTGATGCAAGCACTTGCATGGGTAAATATTTATTTAATAAAATATATAAGCATAAAGTTAAGACCTTAATTACAGAGTCTCTTAAATGTGGTAGAATGGAAAATTTTTTTATTATTAATTTTTCCAAAAAAAGTTACTCCTTATAAAAGTTCTGTTTTCTGAGAAAATAATATTAACATTAATATTAACTAAGTATATATACAGGGTACGTTAGACATATGTGGCGAACCAGTTAAGAAATCTCTCTGAAAATTTGGTCGTTTACATAAACGAACATGCTCCACCTGTCTAAAATATTTTTTACAATGCAGTGTTGCCGCTTCTACTAAAAAGTAGTAGCAATTTTGATATTTTAAATCGAACACCCTGTATATTATTTCATTTTCAAAACCCCTATTAATTTCTTAACAACTTCCTTTAATATTGTTTTATACTTATCTCTTACCGTTTCTAAAATAATAATTAATTTCCAATTTTTTTGGCGGAAAAAGTTAGCTTAAAAAATACTGATATTTTTGAACTCTAAAATATTAAATTAAGACCCTGAAATTTGATGAAGCGTTAAATTATACCGGGGGACTTTTTGCCCTATGCCCAAATCTTAGTTGCAGTATACAGGGTGGTTTTAAAATACAGTTATTTTGGTTATTTGACAAAGTGACCATAAGTATATTTTTTTAAATGTAACACCTTGTATATTATTACTGATTTGAAAAACTTCAGGGCATTAAACTTTATACATGTTCTGGCGATAATTTTATCACTTTGTCCAAATAAAATAAATAAATTCATAAGAACTGCATTTGAATAGTTATATTCCATGATTTTTAACGGTATTTATCACTTGTATCAGTAATACTTAATAAAATATTAAAACGGTAACGAAAGTGACATGACTTTCATATCAAACAATTGTTTGTTATGGCATACTTACTAAAATCCGTATGGAAATTAAATTGTTGAGAAAATTTTACAAATAATGGCTTATAAGTCAGGAACTTGACTAGTTACCTATAGTCTAAGATCCGAAGTAAGCTCGTCCTTCACCGATCTGCTTACCGGATGAAAACTATTTTTTATCAATGGTAATATGTTAACAAATATATTGCAAATGGGTTGCCTAATGAAATATGGTCAAGGCTATCATTAATCATCAACACTGTAATTCATTTTTTTTAATATTTCACTCACTTGCTTACCAAACGAACTTAATGCTAATCGAAAGTATAAATCATAAGGAACATGCAAAAGTCAGGTTGCCTACCTTTTTCGTGTCCTATTACAGGGTTGCCAGGTATAAACAGGTGAGTCGATACGAGTAATTTGTACAGGGTGGTCCACATAAGATGACCCACTATCTGATCTCAGAATCTGTAAGAGCTACAAAAAAAAGTTAAAGACAAAAGTTTCTTGCCTTGACTTTAGTTTTTCAGTTATTTAGTTTTTGCGTATACAGGGTGTTAAGTTTTTTCTGGCCAAGTACCAACTTTCTTATTTTAAATGGAACACCCTATATATTTTTACATATTCGGATTTTACGGTTGATTCTAAGTAAATTTTAGTATAACATGTTTATTAAAATTTTCAGTAGTTTTCGAGATATTTTAATTTTTAAAATTTTTACAGCGAAATCAGTCATTTGAAAAATATCATGTATTTATGTTTAATATTGATCAATTTCTAAAATAATTTAAAATTAGCTTCCCTATTATATATTCAGTTCTTTTTTTCTAAACTAAACCAAAAGCTGCATACAGGGTGTTAAATATATTAGTCCAAATTTGTCAATTTTTAAACTTCAATATCTCAACTTTTTTAAATCGACCACCCTATATGTAAATGTTTTATATAAAGCAGCATTTAATTCCCTATCATTTGACTATAACATATCATATTCCTAAAACAAACTGTTTTGGAGATATTGGTATATTTCTTAGCTTATTTTATTAAAATTATCAAGTGTTGGCCAAAGTTCGACTAAAATTAATAATATTTATTTGTATTCGCTTATGATATATTTACCAAGTAATAATAAATATATATTACCCTTACACCATTGGTAGTGGTTTGTCTATCACGTTGAAACAATTCAAAATTTTGCATTATTCGATTCTTTAAAAATGGTAAAAACAAAATGTATCCATTATGAAATTATCGTCACACAAATGCCATTTCTATCATGTTTGCAAAAATACTTCTATATACCGAAAATAAGATATATTAGGCTAACTTTGTTAAATTTTTATCAACAAATCATAAATTTTTAAAATGGGTTTCTATTAAACGATTATAATGATTCCTATATCTAAAATCAATAATTTTGTAGAGGTAAATAAATTTCTTAAAGTTATAACTTTTTTAATATCACTCGCTAAAATGGCAAAAATAATCCTACAGTTGGAAATTATAAGTTTTTAATGGGCTCGTTTAGTCATTTCGCGTTTTCAAAAAATATGTTTATATTATTGCACAATCAGTCAATCGAAACACGCACACAAAAAATTATGTCGGTGATAGGGATACCTAATAACTAAAATATAGGTTTAAATTTCACAAAATTGAAAAAAACTAGTACCAATGGTATTACTATAAGGGTAATATATATTTATTATTTCTTGGTAAATATATCATAGGCGAATACAAATAAATATTATTAATTTTAGTCGAACTTTTGACAACACTTGATAATTTTAATAAAATAAGCTACAGGCTTTAAGAAATATACCAATATCAGCAACAGTTTATTTTAGGTATAGGATATAGGTATGTTAGATCGTGGCCGACAAAAACTTCTTTTTAAAAAACACTTTATTTATTTACACGACTAACAAATAGATTTGTTTGGTTTTCGGACTTTCAAAGTTTTAACTTTACAAGTGGTCTAATTTGTCTAAACTGATCCAACGCTTTCAGATGGAGGTATTTATATTCTTTTGTTATCGTAATAGAGTTTCTAGAAAAGTCTCGTAATATTGCACAATATGTCGCAATACTGCATTCGTTCCCATATGGGTCAGCAAGAATTTGAGATAACGTGAAACTTGATATTTTGATAAACACCTGCATCCTGTTACAGATAAGCGACTTAGAATAATTCTTAATATTACATAGGATATTTGGGATATAACAGCTCCCTCTTATAATAAAAAGTTAGTGCTATTCAGTGCAGTAACTTTTAAGAGCAGTGTATAATAATAATAAAGTACAATAAGCAATAATAAAATATATGGAAAGCGTAAAATACAATAATAAAGAAATGATAATATAATCGAATCATGATGAATTGGAAATAATATAGATAGTTATTTTTAAATTTTTATGCGCAATTCTTATTTATGTTTGTATTTATGATTTCGAAGGTTTCACCTTCATCAATTGGTTCACCGAGACGAATGCTTGGACGTCTTCGCGGTAACATTTTGGAAAGTCTTTTTCCTAATAATGATATTCCAGGTTTTGGAGAAGGTGGATATGGAGGGCTGGATTGATCAATACTGATTCCAATCATTCGCCTACGTTTTTGACATTTTCGGAAAAAGTATACAATTATTACGAGTATTATTAAAGTTATAGAAACATAAGTGAACCATGGCGTATATTTCTGAATTAAAGGTTCATTGATTAGGTCGTCTATATCTCTAGAATATTGATCCAATTTGTGTTTAGCAATTTCCAAATCTTCGAGATTTAGTTCACCAATTTTAAGTGGTTTTAAGTCTAAGTTTTTATGAGCGTTATTTGGCAAATTAGAACAACAATTAAAAGGTATTTGAAATGTATTAGAATAATTATAGTGCCATTCTGAAACTTTCGTCATAGAAGCTTGAACTCTTGTAGTTCCAACAAATGCTGAACAGCCGGGTTGTAACGTCATAATTGTGTTAGTATCGATTATTTCTGATTTTGGATCAATATTTTCACATTTAACTGTTATTGGAGTTTGATCGGTAATTACCAATAACCACATATTTGGTTTTAACAATTGTACCTTGTAGTCTTGTGCGTACATTGAAATTACTTCGCAGTTTTTGGGAAGACTATTAAATTGTTGCGTTTTGAGAAGTTGCGCTTCACAAATAGCATTAGAATCAATTGGGTATGAATACAAGTTTTTACAAAGCTTAATATTAATCATTACTTCTTTACAATGTTCAATATCAGATAACGGAATAAACTGATCTGAATCATCACCTTTCGCTATATATTTTTGAATGGTTGGTAAAACATAATGAAGCTTAGTTCGATTATCTTTAGTTGGAATAGGGTATAATCGATAAACTGTGTACAATTCGGGTTCAACTAAAGGAATGTCTAAAACAAATACTAATTTATCCATTGTTTGGAATGCTGCTAACTCTATGATATCTAAATAGGTAGCAACCTTAGCTTCTCTAGGAGAAAGGGGTAAATTATTCTTTTGAAGGTTTTGAGCTACTTTTCCTAATGCGGATACTAAGTCTTTTGGGGTAATAATAGAGGTGTGAATTATATTTAGTCTGGCGAAAGTGACAGCGTTTAAGATGTCATTTAATTGTTCTTCTATGAAAGAATAAGATTCCGTTAAATGTTGACAAACAGTTATAAGGCGTAGCTTACTTTCTAATAGTTCAACTTCATCCCATATATCGAGAATGTTTTTTTCTATGTTCTTTAGGTTTTTGTTGAAAGTTTCTTCGTCGATTTGAAGTTTTCGTAAAGTTTCATTAAAGCTCTTGATCACTGAAGTTGTTACCATTATTTGGTTTTTCATTAGAGTTTCGAGTTCATGTTCGTCTTTCTCAATTTTATTTATACAGTTATTGTAATATTCTCCGTCTGAAGAGTCTAAGTTTCCAGTAATAAATTTCCAAATGCTTCCTGCAGCGGTGATTAAGCCACGTCTTCTTCTTGGTCTTGTTGAAACATCTAGTTCCAGTTCTTCAAATTTATCTTCTATATCTTTGGAAATTTGTCCAAGCAAACTGATGTGTGTTTTTAAATCGACATACACATTTTTCATGTAGTTATTGTTACTATTTAGCATAGTTTTTAGGCTTTGTAAAATGTTGTTATTACTATCATATAATTCTTTTAGTCTTCTTGTGTCTTTGTAGACTAGAAGTGTCCATTTATCATTAGAGACTTTTAGTTTAGTTTCTCTTTGAAAGTATAATCCGACATTATTTTCGATAGGTCTGAGTGTATAGCGATAACTATCATTTCTTTGTCTTGATAGAGCAAGCGTATTGGAGAGCATAATTAAAAATCTGAAATGAAAAAATTTTAATCAGTATTTTCTTCTATAGCGTTTTTATCATCTGGTTTAATTATTACGTCATCATAGTATGGTTTTAGTCTATCGTAATTGACTTTAGTTGTTTGTTTCGTTTGTAAATTTTCTAGTGTTGCTGAATTTAGATGAATTTCTTTGATTATAAAAGGACCATTAAATTTGTTAGCGAGTTTTCCTTTAATTTGTGATTCCTTTACATAAACTTTATCACCGACTTTGTAATCTGCATTATCTCTTTTTACGTGTTCGTCGAATCTTCTTTTAGCTTTTTCTTTTGATTGTATTGTTCTTTGCCTGGCAAGGTCATAGTAGTGTATAATTCTGGCATTTAGGTCTCTTATATATTTTGAAACAAGTTCCTTTTCGTTGTAAAGGGTTTCTGGAGGTCTGGTAGATGTATGTCCAAATATTAATTCATATGGTGTAAATCCAGTTGTCTTATTTACAGAATTATTGTAACATATACAAGCATATGGCAATAATTGTAAGGGGTGTTCATTTGGGTCTTCAGTAGTCATTACTCGTATCATTTCTAAAAGAGTGGCATGGAATCTTTCCAATGAGCCATTTGATTGGGGGTGGTTTACACTAGAGAATGTTAATTTTATGTTGTAGAGGTTACATAAGTCTTTCATTAATTGGTTGTTAAATTCTCTTCCAAAGTCGCAATGTATCCTTAAAGGTGTTCCATAGTGTTGGAAATAGAGTAATAAGGTGTTTACTACGGATTTTGAGGTTTTGTCCATTAGTGGGTATGCTTGAATAAATTTAGTGAGTTCGTCTCTTATAGTTAGGATATGGTTTCTTTCTGGAATTTCTAGAATGTCAATATTTATTCTTTCAAATGCGGTTTTTGGTGTTTCTGTAATAACTAGTGGGTTATCCATGTTTTTCCTCATAACTTTATTTTTCTGGCAGATTTCACATTTCTTTATAAAATTCTCAACATCTTTGCTGAGTCCTGTCCAGTTGTATTTTTCTTTAAGTCTTCTTATTGTTTCATTAGCTCCTCTGTGAAAGTTCCTTTTTCCAGAGTGATATTGATCCATGATTATTGGGATTTCATCCTGTTGTGGAGTGGTTACAATATTTTGACAAATAACAATTTTTAAATCTTTGTCAGCAAAAATAAAACATAGCATTTCTAAAAATGGTAGGTCAACATTGTTTTCTACATAATATGTTTTTGATTCATCTATCTCATGTTGTGAACTAACTAAGGCTTTAAATAGTATAGCTATAGCATCTTCCATTACGAAGGGTAAGGTTATGAGATAATATTTTCTTTTATTTGAGGTTTTAGAATTCAAAATATTTATTTTGTCATCGTCAAAACTTGGGTGTTCCTCATGGAAATCTTCTATAATCTTATAGTGTAAATCTGTTAGTTTATCTTGTTGAAAAATAATTATTATATTCTTGTGGTCTTTATCCAGGAGTTGATCATTTGTATATCTAATCTTTGAGTAGTCGATTAAAGATTTTACGTGGTATAGTTCCCAAAATCTTTTAAATTCGTTTTCCATAGTTTGAGGTGACATTAGTTGAGTTTCATTTTCGTCTATTTCTGTGGAAGAGGATTCTGGTTCTTCCTGAGTTTTCTTATTAAATGCTGTAACTTGTTTAAAATGGTTAATTTTAATTCTGCTTAAGGCGTCAGCATTCTTGTTTATTCTTCCAGGTTTATACAGGATTTCATAGTCATATTCTTCCAATTTGAGTCTCCATCTGGCAAGTCTTGAGCCTGGATCTTTTATTGAGAATAACCATGTCAATGGTCTATGGTCTGTTACGAGTTTAAATTTTCTTCCATACAAATATGGTCTGAAGTGTTTTACTGCCCAGACAATTGCTAATAGTTCTCTTTCAATAACACTATATTTGGTTTCGGCTGGACATAGTGTTCTGGATGCGAAAGCTATTGGTAAGTCTTTTCCAATTGGACCTTGAGATAAAATTGCTCCTATTGCAAACATAGATGCATCCGTAGTTAGGACAAAAGGTTCCTCAAAGTTTGGGTAGATAAGAATAGGTTCTTTGGTTAGATAATCTTTTAATGTATCAAATGATTTTTGACAGTGTAAATCAAAAACAAAAGGAGTATCTTTCTTTAGTAATGTAGTCAATGGTTTTGATACTTTGGCATAATCTGGAATAAATCTTCTGTAATATCCGGAAAGTCCTAAAAATGATTTTACTTCTTTTGTATTAGTTGGAATTGGAAATTCTTTAATTGCCGTAACTTTATTTGGATTTGGTTTTACTCCATCTTTTGTTATCAGGTGTCCGAGATAGGCGACTTCTTTTCTTAAGAATTCACATTTATCTGGCTGTATTTTTAAGTTAGCTTTTCTGAGTCTGGCAAATACTTCTCGAAGTCTGTATATATGTTCATGAATAGTACTGCTGTAAATTATAATATCATCCATGTAGACTGCACATTTTTCATTCTGGATACCCATTAGAATGTTATCCATAACTCTTTGGAATGTAGAAGGTGCATTCTTTAACCCGAAAGGCATCCTTAAAAATTCGTAGTGTGCGTTATCGACAGAAAATGCTGTTTTTTCTACGTCATCTGGGTTGACTTCTATTTGGTGAAAGCCTGAGGCCAAATCTAATGTTGTAAAGTACTGACAGTGTCCTAGTTGATCTAAAAGGTCAGATATATTTGGTAATGGATACCTGTCGTCTATACTAATGTCGTTTAGTTTTCTATAGTCTATCACAAGTCTATATTTCTGTTTTCCAGATGCGTCCATTTTCTTTGGAACAACCCATACTGGACTTGACCATGGTGAAATTGAAGGCTGGATAATTCCTTGGTCTAACATCTTGTTTATTTGTGTCTTCACTTCTTCTTTATGGACATGTGGATATCTGTAGGACTTAGTATGGATTGGCCTGGAGTCTTTTGTTTTGATTGAATGCTTGATTTCACTAGTAAAAGTCAGTGAATCTCCTTCTAAGTAAAATATATCAGAAAATTCTAGACAAACTTGAGAAACCAATCCCCTTTCTTCGTCGTTCATGTGTTCTGTTCGTAATTGGGTTATTATCTCTTCTTCCCTGTTGATTACTTGTGGATATGTAGTATCTTCCTTATTGAAGTTTTGAACTGAAGTACTTTCCTTAATAAGAGGTTCGAAAGTTAAATTGCAAAAACTAACTGTTTTGGGAATCATATTTATGTTTAAAACTGATGTCAAAAATTCTCCTCTTTCATTTATTTTGACTATGGCGTTTGGTAAACGAACTTTGTCAATGCATTGGGCTAATAAGATTGCTTCGGTATTTTTCAATTTATTTGTTCTTAATTTACAAATTTTTTCTGTACGTGGTTCAATATTTATAGTATTCTTAAAATTTGCTATATTTTCTATCGCCGTATTTTCGTTAATTCCGTCCACTTTGTACATGGGTATTATTTTAAAGTTTGTAGTAAGCTGTTTATTTTTTAAATCTACAACGCAATGATAGTGTTCTAGGAAATCTGATCCGAGTAGACCGTCAAATTCAATGTCAAGGTTGTAAATAAAGACTTTGTGTGGGTCGTTATCAACGAAAGGAATTAATGTTGATTGGGTAATTAAAACATTTTCATTAGTAATGCCTTTGACTAATAAGTTTTCAGGGGTTCTTGCTTTAAAATTTTCACATGTTTTGGGTTTAAAAATTGAAATTCCTGCGCCGGTATCTATTAATAATTTAAAGGTTTTTGTTTTATCAAAAATGTAATAAAGGTTTTGAGATGAAACAGTATTTAAAGAAAACTTTGTTCTAAAAAATTGGGGTTGGGGTTGAAATTTTCTTGAACCGTCATTGTTTGGAACTGATCTGTCAGTTCTGACATTCCCGAGGCTTCGTTCTGAAAATTTACGTTTGTTTGAGAAAAATTTTCATTGCCGCTACACAGAGAAAAACGATTAGTGTTGTTACACTGAGAAAAATCTTGAGTTTCGTTGTATTGCGTGTAGTTTTCTGAGTCGGAACGAAAATTATCATTATCGGAATAATCATCGTGATATTCATCATCGTAGTATTCTTTTTCGTGATAATACTCGTCTCGAGATTCATAATTTGCGTCAAAATTTGGGATTTCGACAAAATCAGGGTTAAATTCATTTTTGTTTGTGTTTATGTGATGTGTTTTCTGTTGATTGGGTCGCATAAAGGCCGTATTAGGTCTTTGTTGAAAATTTTGAAATCTTGTTTGATTTTGACTTGATGACGCGGGTTGGAAATTTGATCGTGTGTTGTTTTGGGGGTTTGCGGACTGCGTCCTTTGTTGATTGTTTTGGGGGTATGCGGACTGTGTCCTAAATTGAGTATTTTGGGGGTATGCGGACTGCGTCCTGTACTGACTGTTTTGAGGGTATGCGGACTGCGTCCTGTCTTGATTCGGCATGTACATAGGTTGGAATGTACGATTATATTGCGGTACGGACTGCGTCCTTTGCGTCTGTTTCATTCTACATTCATTTACATTGTGTCCGTTCTTTTTGCAGAATGAACAAAATTTCGGATTTGAGATTTGGGGTTTTTGTATTTTTTGAAATTTCTGTGTTTCGAAGTAAGACAGTTGTAGTTCTCGTTTTATTCTATTTATAGCGTCTAGCATCGTATTGGGATTTCCTGCCCTAATAATTTGACCTAATCTTTGTTCTAATCCTGTCAAGAGAGTATTTAAACACATATTATCAATTAGTAATATTTGTGCATTTTTTTGAGCGTGCGTCAAAATTTGTTTGATAACAGCGGAATGCATTTTTGCATTGTGCGTTTGTAATCGAGCAGCAAAAGTTAAAGGGTTCTCATTTGACAGTTGATGCATACGTTGCAAATCTTGAATTAAAGAAGTTAGATCTCTTGGATCTCCAAAATGAACAGTTAGTAGTTGGGAAATGTCATCCCACCTATTTATCTCTCTAGAGTTTATTAATTGAGCAGCTTTTCCGCGCAATTGATTTTTGATTTTAATAACTAGTAAAATTTTTTGGTCGCGGGTACACATATCATCGGCTCTGTTACATGCGTTAATAAAGGTGTTTAGAGAAATTTGATCTCCGTCGTATTCTGGTACGAGAGAAAAAATTTCAGATAATTTATAGGGTTCAATGTCACCAGCATTTTGATTTTGATTTTGGTTCTCTTCATTTTGAGCCATGATTGTTTTTTGTTTTTTTTTTATTGGTTACGTATTTGTTACTAAAATGTTCGGTGAGTTTAGACAAGTTAGAGTGGGAAAATTCAAATTATTCGAGTTAGCGAGAATGATTCAAATCAATTTGTAAATCAACAATATGACAATTTATCAACGACTTACATTAACTGAAGAAACATTCTTGGCTTCGATGAGGTGTTTGAGGGAATCAGCTGTCCAACGTGCCAGGGGTTCCACTAGGTGCTCCTAATCCACACGTGGTGTTGGTGCTGCGACGTGCCAGGGGTTCCACTACGTGCTCCTAATCCACACGACGTTTGGTTTCAGCGTCAACTACAGCTGGGAATTCGATGACTACTAGGTAGTTAGATCCTGCCCGCAGGCCACTTGTTCTACAAAGCAGTTCGTCGATCAGGGTTTGTTTCTTTGTTTTGGGCTCTTGTGTCCCTTGATGAACTCTTTTTGAGTTGCTGATCTCTTTGGACCTTTGGAAATTTCTTGATTTCCGTTGTAGCAATTTTCTTCTTGTTGCAGTTGAAAGTTGTGTTTGATATCACTAGGATTTGATAGTCACTTTACTTGGAGGTAAATTCGTTCTGTTAAGAATTGAAATTCACTCGCGTTTTGGTGCTCAGGAACCGAACAACCGTTTGACGATCAGAACAATCCTACCACGACTGCGCCAATTTGTTAGATCGTGGCCGACAAAAACTTCTTTTTAAAAAACACTTTATTTATTTACACGACTAACAAATACATTTGTTTGGTTTTCGGACTTTCAAAGTTTTAACTTTACAAGTGGTCTAATTTGTCTAAACTGATCCAACGCTTTCAGATGGAGGTATTTATATTCTTTTGTTATCGTAATAGAGTTTCTAGAAAAGTCTCGTAATATTGCACAATATGTCGCAATACTGCATTCGTTCCCATATGGGTCAGCAAGAATTTGAGATAACGTGAAACTTGATATTTTGATAAACACCTGCATCCTGTTACAGATAAGCGACTTAGAATAATTCTTAATATTACATAGGATATTTGGGATATAACAGGTATTATAGTCAAATTATAGGGAATTAAATGCTGCTTTATATAAAACATTTATATATAGGGTGTTCCATTTAAAAAAGTCGAGATATTGAGGTTTAAAAATTGACAAATTTGGACTAATATATTTAACACCCTGTATGCTGCCTTTGGTTTAGTTCAGAAAAAAAGAACTGAGTATCTAATAGGGAAGTTAATCTTAAATTATTTTAGAAATTGAGCAATATTAAACATAAATGCATGATATTTTTCAAATGACTGATTTCGCTGTAAAAATTTTAAAAATTAAAATATCTCGAAAACTACTGAAAATTCCAATAAACATGCTATACTAAAATTTACGTAGAATCAACCGTAAAATCCGAATATGTAAAAATATATAGGGTGTTCCATTTAAAATAAGAAAGTTGGTAGATGGCCTGAAAAAATTAAACGCCCTGTATACGTAAAAACTAAATACCTAAAAAACTAAAGTCAAGGCAAGAAACTTTTGTCTTTTACTTTTTTTTGTAGCTCTTACAGATTCTGAGATCAGATAGTGGGTCATCTTATGTGGACCACCCTGTACAAATTACTCGTATTGACTCACCTGTTTATACCTGGAAACCCTGTAATAGGACACGAAAAAGGTAGGCAACCTGACTTTTGCATGTTCCTTATGCTTTATACTTTCGATTAGTATTAAGTTCGTTTGGTAAGCAAGTGAGTGAAATATTAAAAAAATTAATTACGGTATTGATGATTAATGATAGCCTTGACCATATTTTATTAGGCAACCCATTTGCGATATATTTGTTAACATATTATCATTGATAAAAAATACTTTTCATCCGGTAAGCAGATCGGTGAAGGACGAGCTTACTTCGGATCCTGTACTACTAGGTATAGGTACAATAGACAAAAATAAAGAGCAAATTTAAGTAGCTTTTTAAATCAGTAATAATATACAGAGTGTTACAGTAAGTTACATTTAAAAAATATACTTA
Organism: Philopedon plagiatum; assembly: GCA_963971165.1. Classification (NCBI taxonomy): domain Eukaryota; kingdom Metazoa; phylum Arthropoda; class Insecta; order Coleoptera; family Curculionidae; genus Philopedon; species Philopedon plagiatum. The sequence continues at coordinate 81,881,101 of OZ020193.1, forward strand.
TGGCCACTTTTTCAAGTAACCAAAATAACTGTATTTTTAAACCACCCTGCATACTGTAACTAAGATTTGGACATAGGGTAAAAAGCTCCTCGTTATTATTTAACTCTCCACAAAATTTTAGGGTCCTAATATTTTAAAGTTTAAAAATATCAGCAATTTTTGAAGGCAACGTTTTCCGCCAAAGACATTGAAAATTAATTATTATTTCAGAAACTGTAAGAGATAAGTATAAAACAATGTTAAGGGAAGTTGTTAAGAAATTAATAGTGGTTTTGAAAATGAAGTCATATACAGGGTGTTCTATTTAAAATATCAAAGTTGTTACTACTTTTTGGTAGAAGCGGCAACACTGCATTGTTAAAATATTTTAGGCAGGTAGAGCATATTCGATTATGTACACGACCAAATTTTCAGAATGATTCGTCGACTGGTTGGCCAGATACGTCTAACGTACCGTGAATCACCCTGTATACAGAGTGACTACTAAACGGGAAAAAATCCAAAAATGTCCCAAGAGAGGAGCTTAAAGGTTTATTTTTGAGCAAAATATAATAAGTAAATGTTATTTAGAATAAAAATTATGTTGTAAGTTTAGACTCGAGGCGAAGTATTAACAAAAAACGTTTCCTACTGCTCTTAATTATTATAATAATCAATCATATGATAGTTTCATTATCTTGTAATAATGTTAAAATTTGTTTTTTCAGGTTTGCTGCACCTTAGGAGTCCTAATCTCGAAGTTCTGTTTTCTGAGAAAAGAATATTAACATAATAAGTAAGTAAAAAAATTGAATGATCTAATACAAAATGTGCCTGTTACATTTTATGTTTTATGAGAAAGACGTGCAATGTATTTTATATCTTGAGGGGACGCTTTCCGAGAGAAGAGACTGCAGCCTAACCAGGGTCGTATCCAGCCCTGCTTTTTAGGGGGGGGGCTAAGCCAAATCTTGGGGGGGCTTAATATTGTTTCTACATTATAGTGTAGAAACGTTAAAAATACATAGAGAGTTGTGCTTTTCCTTTTCACGGAAATTATCGTTTAAAAAAACATTCCTGCAAAACGGATATATATATATATATATATATATATATATATATATATATATATATATATATATATATATATATATATATATATATATATATATATATATACCTAGTAGGGACATAAATACTGTTACACACATTATATGCAATAAAATGGAAACTAATTCAAAACTAAACTAAATTCGCGGTCACGCGTCTTCTCAACTGTGTTTCTGCTAAGAGCCTGTTTCAAGGATTCAATGTTGGGGTGTCTTTTGTGGCATACCATGTCCTCCAAAACAGACCACAACTTGTAATCGAACGGGTTGAAATCTGGGTTGCCAGACGGCCAGTCTTCGGTGCTGATGAAATCGGGAACGTTGTTTTGAAGCCAGATTTGAGTGGTTTCACCCTTAGAGGCGGCGCATAATCCTGCTGAAATGTCCATAGCTGGTTTTGGAATAGGATATAGTTAACTGGAATCACTACAGCTTCTAGAACAGTTTGTTGATAGATTTTGGCCGACGTTTTGACGCCTTTTTCGCAAAAATGCAAATCAGTGACCCCGTCATGGATGATGCCCTTTTTCAGCCCGTGAGACCAATTCAGAGGCTTCACTAGATGACCGTGCATAAATCCTATCATTCTGCCTATTGAATTTCTCCTGGACGGTCAAGATTTTTTCGTCAGTGAAAGGAATTTTCGCATACCTCACCAACAGCCGTTTCGATTTTTCAACTCTATTTTTTTAAGACCTGCAGTCAGCAAGCGTCCGGTACGGCGTTTGAAGGCCCCAAGGCCTAAGTCTTTTTTAATAATGGGATTCATTGATTTCCGCGTCATGTTCATTGCAAGGGCCTTAATTTTCTGTTTTCGAAGAAGGTCTCTTCGAATTCTGGGTTTGATGGCTTGTGGCGTACATAAGTGCGTAGACGCCCAAACCTTTGGCGATCTTTAATGTCTCCAGTCTCCTCAAATAGCTTAATGCACCGATACACAAACATGCGACTAATCCCGAGCGGTTGGAGTGTTTTAAAAATATCTTCTTTGTTCATGTTATACTTGTGTAGTGCCACAACAGCAATACGATTTTCTTTATTAGACCATTCCATGGTGAAACAAACACGAATCAATTTTTTTCTCACACACAAACAATATGAAGGTTGGCTGTCAACATGGTAAAGCCAGGGTGCGTTCAGTTTTAATACTGGAAAGGAATGTTTCTAATGTTGTAACAATATTACATAACTCAAAATGTACTTTATCATAAAATAAAAAATCTCTACTTAGGAACCCGTATCTAGAAAGGGAACGTGCCTTTTATTTTAAAAATAGGCGCTTTTAAAGACGCAAAACAAATAATTTTAACTTAAATTTTAAAGCGGTGTTGCACGTTCCAACGTCGATATAAACATTTTCGTTTATAAATATAGGTAACTTTTCTAGGGGGGGGCTCAGCCCTCCCTGGCGCCCCCCTGGCTAAGGGCCTGAGAAACCCCATGTTATGTACACGAAAAATTATAAGCTGCTATTACTCGTACATTCTTATTACGGTGCTTGTAATAATTAAAAATCTACAATTTTTCTAATTTAAACATTGTACTATCTCTTTCAATAAAAACGTTATCTATTGGTTCAAATATAATCAATAACCCTGTATATACCTAAATTTCCCAGTTTATAATTTTTCAAACTGACCTTCCACCAGTGGCGGGGCAAGACTAAATGTGGATGTCGGTGACATCAGCTTTACGAGGCCCCTTTCATTCTCTCTCAGAAAAAAGTACTAGGTCAAATGAATTATAGTACACAAATACGTACTAAGTTGTTGCTTATCAACTGTGTTGCTGGACGATTCTGCGTAAATACAACCTACTCGTATCAAAACATTCCAAGTTAAAATAACTTGCGAGACCCCTATGGGTGCGAGACAGTGATGACAGATGTGCAGAATATTCTGCAATATGCAGAGTTTTACAGACCCATGTGGCCATTTGCAGAATTGCAGATTTGTATATTTAAAATGCAGAGTTTTAGTTTGCTGACAATTATCTTTTTATTTTTAAATATTTACGCATTTTGGAGAATAAGTATGCCTAATAATCTCTAATCCATTCAGATACAGTTTTGTAGTTTGTATTAGGTATTTCACTATCAGTGCCTCTTGCTGGTGTTTGGAAGAAGATAATATTAGGTACATTATTTTATCACTTTTTATATAATAAAGTTCATTAAAAACCACGATCTGAGGCTTTTTTACAACTCTTCCGATTTTTTTTCACATTACGGCACTGATCTAAAATATCCAGAAAAATCACTTCGTTTGCAGAATTTTTAGTTAACAAGCGCAGAATTCGAGCATCTGGCAACACTGGTGCGAGGCCGTCGGCGGACGCCGACATCGCCGACGCCTATGCTAGCGACACTGCCTTTCACCACCAAATATTAGCACTAAAATCACTTTTAGAGCAGTATTCAGCATACTATTTTGTTTTGTTTTTTAAATTGTTTTAGGTTATTTATTGTTTGCTATGAAAAATCAATAACTTTTTGGTGTATAAAGAATTTGTAATTTAAAGAAATCAAAACTTTATTTTGTACCTTTTCGTTTAAAACAAATTTTCCAACGAAATTCACTAAAAAGTTTCAGATTTAGTATTGGTTTAAATTAAGATCTAGTTGATTAGTTAGGTTTTGACAAGTCTCTGTCCTGTCATTGGTAATAAGTCGTCATTAAAAACTTATGAGTTATTTTGGGATTTCGGAAGTTTTCACACTTGTAAATTTAAAACTTTTAATTAAGAGGGGAGACCGTTTTAGCGATAGTGAATCTCGTCATAGATTTCTTTGACAAATAATATCCCACATAACATTCAATGTATATTTATATTCTAGGGATATATTACATGCAGTATGGGATGTATGTATGTACATTTAGTAAATATCCCATGGATATTACCAGAATATAAAAATTCATTGATGTTTTGTGGGATGTCTTTTTTTATGTGTCTAGAAGTCTAGACTGTCTAGACAGGAACTTGATTAGTGTTTTTATAACAAATAATTGAGTAACAACAATACTAAAAGAACCACGATGCTAATAAATGCGCTACTTACTCTTAAGAATCAAACTTAGGTAAGGGTAGATTTTAATAAAATAATCAAGAATTTTAAATAAATAACCTTTATTTACATAAAAAAGTCTACAATGACGTGAGTGGAGATAAAATCTGTATTTGTTTGCCAAATATCCATACCAATTAACAATTTGACAAAACAACACCATTTTTATTAGTAAATTACAATTATTTTAGAATTATTAACTTGACAATTTGAAATCGAGACTAAACAAACGTCAATAGCTATTTTCTTTTTCACCCCTGTTTTGCCTTTTTGTATCGAAATTTACATTTTTTTCTAGGTATACATTCGAATGGCCCCTCTCTCTGCTTTTCGTGCAACTTTAAATTAAAATATATACAGTTCGTCCGTGAACAATAAAACCAGATTTGCTTCACTAGTTTTGTGTATTGACATATCATTTACGTTGTTAACACAAGAGCGTTGACTTAATTTCTAATATAAGGATCAAATAGTAAAAGAAACAAGTTTGTAAATTAAAAATATATTTCAAATACTACGACGTACCAACCCATTAAAGAGTGTAATCCATAGACATTACGTACACATTTATATCTCCATAATTATAAGTTATGGTTAAAACTGTTCATGATTTTCAAAAAGTTGAGTTAGGTAATTTCAAGCAAAATAAAAAAAGCCTTTTATCTGGAATAAAACCAAAGGTAGGATCGTCAGAGATTGTATGTCAGCGCTGACGCGACTTTGTTGACAGTTTTTTTTTCGAGTTTTACTTACGTAGCGAAAATATAAAACTAATGCCTTTTAATTTCCTTTAAATGAATTATTTTCAATGTATCATTATGTCCTTATATAGAATGATACATTAAAAACAATTCATTTAAACAAATTTAAATTAACCCTAGAACACTAAGCATATTTTATTAACCTTTAAGACTAAGGATTCGTTATTTTACGACTTCCGTTTCTTTAATAATTTTTTTTTGAAATTATTAATTTAGGGAAATACAACTATTTTACAATAGAAAAACATTACCTATTGAATACATTTAATGAATAGTTTAATTTATTTATTACGTTTCGATTCACAAATTGTACTTAGTTTGGTAAGATGTTTGACAAAATGGCCTACTGCAGAGGTTGCAAAAATTAGTCTTCTCCTTTTTTTGTCAGGACAGGTGTCACATATCATTCGTGATGACGTGGCAGGAACTGGTCTCACTACCTCTGTCGGTGTTTCCCTAGCATAACTGCTATATATTCGCGGATCGAACGCTGTAAAGGTGGAACAGTCTTCCTCTTTTTTAGCCACGACCCTATAAGATTTTCTTGAAGTGTCATCACGTAGGTTTTTCTGTCAATAGATTTTTGGCCTTTTCTTGTTCTTTGCTGGTTGTAGATAATGTACGAGCTAATAGATGCAGCATTTAACATTCCGTAAAATATACAGAGTGGTCATCTTATTACTGAATGTTAAATTCAAAAAGTTACATAAAGACTAAGCAAGCACTCGTAAATTTTACGACGCTGCGCTGACTGACTGAATGCAAATACCTTAACCACCCAGAAAAATGTAGCAAACTAAAGTTTATAACCCGTATTGAGATTAGATAGCCGCTGTAGCATCTGCTACTTCTCAAGTCGATATGTCGCGCAATATGAAATCGACCGTCGTAAAATTTACGATTCTTAGCGTTATATGGTTAAAAGCAATTAATTTTCTATTTTCACTAAGTAAGTAAAACTCAAAAAAACTTAACAATACAAATGCATTTCGTCATAGTGCTCTACTACAAAAACTGAAGCAATCCCTGATATGAATCTTAACTGGATGTTTTGATCGAAGGGAAGTGCTTTGATAGTCCATGCTTTCTTCCTAGGAATCCAAGCCCAAAATTACTTTTGGAAAAAAAATGTTGCTCCAGTCTCGATCAATATTGTCTAGTGCCCAACTCAGTCGCTTTCCAATGTTTTGCAGATAGCAAATGTTTTTGCAGTGTGCTTCTGTAAGCGATCTTGCTTTCACTTATTCTCCATTTTAGAGTCATTACACAAATGTCTGTTCACTTTGTCTTAAGCATTTTTTGTGCTTGAGGCAGTTCTGTTGTAAGGTCGGATTTTTTTCCAATAATTTACCAATGATGACCCTTATCCTGAAAGACATCAACGTGTGTTTCACTTGTTTGTAAAGCATGAGCAACTTCCTTACGAACTAATCTGATTTTTTCAGATAACAATTCACTGCTGCAAAACCTAATTTTAGCCTCCTGGGGTGGGTAGGTACACAGAAAGACTGCTTCGAAACATTTATAGTACGCACTACTCATATTACAAAACTAACGATTACCACCACTATAGACTAGACCACTGTAACTAGACTGGCTCTTTACCGTTACTGCGTATTAGCTCTTCCTAGCCTCTATTAATTTGTGAAGTAATTAGTCTAATCCCTCTCGAACCTTCCAAGATCTCGAGCCAACGCTCTTGTGTTAATGGTATCTACTATTGTTAATGAAAGTACTTAGTTTGACAACCGTAAAAAATGAAGTATAGGTGAATTATCATAAATCCAGTTACATTTGTTCGGTAACATCTTCTAAGTGCCAAGTGTTATAATAAAGCCCTGAACGGATCAATATAAGATCTTTTAAATCCAAGAATTATTACAACTTTTCTTTCCGTAATGTAGCTTGTTTAATATGTAAACAATCAAATTTTGGACGACACTGTACAAAATAAACATGTTCTTAATGTCTACATTTCTCATAATACCTACGTGATTACCGTCTAATGTATTATATCAAAAATATCTTAAAAATTTGCTTTTTTACTTAATACAATGGATAATGTGAATATAGCTACAAAGAAAATACTAGTACTCATGTGATTTTGGTAGAATAAAAAGCTTTATCATACACTTCTTGTAAGAATATAATTTGGACTTTGTAGTCATCTCGGAGTAGACATTTTCTTTTTATATTCGACACAGGCAATAAATGGAAGTAATCATCGGTATTTAAAGTTTGTTTTCTAAGACCCAGGTATTCTTAATTTCTTAACTTCTACGAAATCAACTGGTGGGGCTAAAAGTTAGATTTTTAAATCGTCTCGCAAGATGGTGGATAAATAAATGTTATTAATCTCATACTTGTTTATTACGGGTTTGTTTAACTTTAAGAGACGGGTATAGATTTAAAAACTGGACTTGAAAAGTACTGCACTTTTTTTAGAGAGATTTTAATAGGATATTAACGAAAAATACGAGCATTTTTATAGAGAAAAAACACTGAAATCCAAAGAGACGAATTGGTGCAAAGTACGATAAGTATATAAGTGTGTAATAAAGCTTTTTTGAAATAAGTGTGTGTCTAAAAGCTGATAATTAAAAAAATGGCTAAAAAAGGGGCTTTAAATGCTTTACAAACTGCTATCTACAACCAGGAGTTGCATAAAATCATATACCTAACAAAGATTGTGTATTTATTTACAATTATGTCATTTAAGGCGGCTCTCACACTGAAACAACAGGCAACCAACAATAGGCAACTAGCAACGCGCTATATGTATCGCATAATGAAAAAGCACGGCATTTAATGTAACCTCTCCTCCCACACTATGTCGCCTTCGCAAATATTGCTAATGTCAGGCAATATATAGGGTGTCTGGAAAAGGTCTGTACAAAACGCTACCACGTATTCGTGAGACTAAAATAAGGCGATTTAACCCAACTTACCTATATCCAAAAGTGTTTCGTTAGGGCGCTAACAACGAAGCACTCACAGTCAATAAAAGTCTTACCTGCTTTGAGTTCTGATTGAATTTATCGGAACAAAAAATTGTTTTGAAATGATAAGTTCATTTGTCAATCATCCTCGGAATTTTCTCGACAAGACGGCAAAACTTTTAAATCATGGTTGCACTGTTTACTTAAGGCGCATAAAATCAATTCTTTTTCTGCCTAAACCATGACCGATAGCGAAATCGAACAGGAGACAAAAAATGTTTCAAATAAGCATGTGTATCTGTTAAAAGAGTTTTAAAGGTATTGGCCAAACAGGTAAAAAAATATTACCTTTTTTGCATGTCAATGACTAACTTTTGACGCCTTACGTAACACTCACGAGGAAAAAAAATCTTTCAAAAAGACACTATTGCAAGTAAAGACTCACATTCCAAATTTCATCCAAATTGCTAAAGGTAATATTTTTTTATTAAAAATAATAATTTTTACAATAAAATCTTTGGTGTTCGTTAGCGCTTTAACGAAACACTTTTGGATATAGGTAAGTTGGGTTAAATCGTCTGATTTTAGTCTAAGGAATACCTGGTGGCTTTTTGTACAGACCTTTTACAGACACCCTGTATGTTGCCCAGTGATATCGTAAAGCGAATTGCCTTGCGAGTTGTTTTGATTTAACAAGATGTTGCCGGATGACATGACAGCTAGAGCACAGTTGAGAAAACGCGTAAACGCGAATCAGTTTGCCAACTCCTGCGAATTTCATTCACAAAATTGTCTTTTTATAGCTATCTGCCTATCTCGAGTGTGCGCAGTAAAAGCCACGTGAGAGCCGAAATATCGGCAAATGGTTCAATTTACGACGTACGTGCTACGATTAGGCAGAACCGGATTACTACAGTTATAGCAAGGAAAATGTTTCACGTACGTCGTATCCGTATCGTAAGCATTTTGTTGCAGCGCTGCCAATTCTCGATAACCCTAAACCCGAAGAATTTTTTAAAGTAATATTGGAGAAATAACACAATCACAGTAAAAATTATTTTTCAAGGTTTTTTTAGACTATAAACTAATGTATTAGGTACTATTCTTGTTACAATAAAACTACCTTTTTACCCCCTAAATTAACTAAGCGGAAGCGTAACCCATCAATATAATTAACGGAACCAGTTGGTTCAGTCAGGATTAACAGATATGTCTTCTGTATTAAATTTGTCTATACTCCTTTGATTAGAGTTACATAATTATAATTAGTTTTAGCAATATAGCATTTACATGTTTTCCTGCACCTACTTCTTAAACGTTCGTCGTGGAAACAATGTTTGCCGCCTGGAATAAATTGAAAAATGCGCAAGAGTCAACTAGGCAGGCCTGCTGCTATTGGTCCAAATTCTTTGCCTCAACGATCTGCTGATACCAAACTGATTCGGGCTGAAAAGCCCGTTTTTTAAACTGTGGCTAGAGATTGCTGCGAATACTGTTGCTTGAGTATAAGACGCGGTCAAAATAATATCATGTGTTGCTTATTACTCGTTGCCTCAGTGCGAGAGCCACCTTAGGGTGTTCTGAAAAAATGAACTCTTCCACTAAATTTTAATTCTGGTGGTATTATGTAGAGCGAGAGGAGAGTTATTTATTTATAAACAATTAACATAAAAAGATAACAAATCAGTAGCTCTTACTCAGATTACGGTTTCTGCAAATACCTATTGAAAAAATCTTTTAAATCTAAGGTTAGAGGTTCAGAACATTTACAATGACGTATCATTCTGGTCGAAAAAATCTTCTTAAATTAAATAAGGAAAAGACAATTACGGTCCTCTTTAGAAGGGATAAGCTTAAGATACTTCACGCAGTTTGTGGGTTTTAAACAATTTAGAAGCCCCCTATTGGCAAAAATAATAACTTTAAATATAAGGTTTTAGATAAAAATACTTTAAATTTTTACAACTAAATCATGAGGATGAGCTTTGTCCTAGTAGGGGTGGTTTGAACTTATACAATGTATTTAACATTATTAATAATTTCAAAAAAGAAAATAAGTTGAGAGTGTTCTCTTTTGGCCTCGTGTAATACTTAGGAAAAAAAATGTCTGCAATTTGGTTAAGAGTTTATTATTACTATTTTTTGAACATCGTTGGTGCTCAGATTGGGTTTGCTTGGGTCACGGCAGTGGCGTATGAAGACATTTAGGGACCCTAGGCACAACTGGCTAGACGGGGCCCTCAAATCTGTTTTATAAATATTTTCCCCTGTCTTTTTTACTTCTCCACCCAAAACTTCTAAATGTTTACATATATTTGTCATAGGGTATAAATCTAAAAAACAAGTAGGCAAGATGTTTTTTGCTTAAACAGGGGTTTTCACAAGACTGGTACATTGCTAATATCTCAGATAACCAGATAATTAAATTTGGGGAAAATGCTCGAACATGGTAATTGGTTTAAATTTTTAGTGTTCCGTGAAACGGAACACTTATGGAATTACTTCGGTGTCGGTCCATCCGTCTGTCACATGCGATATTCTCTGAAACTATTCGACATAAAATTTTAAAATTTAGCATAGAGATAGAGTGTGGTGGCCTAGTTATAGACGTGAAGTATAAAAAGTTGAATTTTGATTCTGGGGGTTAATTTCAGGGGGTAAATGAGGAAATAAAAAAAAATAAAAGCATCGTGTAGGCTGTCAAATGAAAGCTTATTGAAGCACAGATTCAACAATATATATTATGCATTTTTTTAAACATTTTTTGGGAAAAACGTTTAAAAATTACTGACCCCCACCCTTATCACCAAAAGGATCGCTCAGAAAAATCGGAAAAAGGAATCGGAAAAATGGAGAGTTAGGTCTAAATTTAACCAAAATTATCAGGATTGAAAAATTCTAGCGCAATCAATTGTTTTAATCAATTTAATTGTTTATTTCAGGGAAAAGGTTTTTCGACAAAAAATATATCGCACGATGTTCCCCACACATTTTTCAAAATTTTTATTTAGCTCAGTCGTGTGTAGATTGAGCAAAAATTATCAGGATTGAAAAATTCTAGCGCGATCAATTGTTATAAACAATTTAATTATTTATTTCCTTATAACTGCTGAACCATTGGTTTTAGAGAAAAAGTTTTTCGACAAAAAATGTTTCTCACCATATAAGGAACAACTTTTGTCTTTGCACGTTTTTCAAAATTTTTAATTTGGCTCAGTCGAAACGCGAGTGCATTAATATTAATAATAATATAAGTGGGTGGCTGATGGAACGGAACACTAATTGTGCAAGTATAGCTTGCACTTGACAGATTTTCTTTTCACGTATTGACAGTATCATTTGGTATGATAAATTTGCCCTTTGACAGCCAGCGCTATCTGGATATTGTTTCAAATGAGAGGGAAAACTCCATTCATTTGAAGTCAGGGGCGTATGGAAAGCACTATATTAGGGGGGAGGGGATGGAGGAAACATATCCAACTATACAAAGTTAAAAATAACAAATTATCGATCTTTTTTGGAAATTTTCTCCGAGCGGTACGAGGACCGAATAGCCTGCTCGTACTTTATTACTCTAATAAGCAAATTCAAGGATCCACGGATGATCCCCCATCCCTCTATAAATACACCCTTGTTGGACGTGTTTCATACAAATGGTGAGATGACAATATTATAAAAGGAGTAAAAACACAATCGATTTTTTAAAATGTATTTTATAATTAATTATTAGTTAAAAATTACATTTGGGTTTAACCGGTGTTTCAAAAGACTTTCGTTGACAAGCAAGTTTCTATCAGCAAAATTTTCTCATAATGAATTACTTCATTTAATGCATTTTCTTCCTCTGCTCTTTTGCGTTCCGTCAATACTGTCAATAGGTAGGTATAGTATAATTGATTTTGACAAACCCTCCGTAGTTCCATAAAAAACTCTAGTGGAGTCAGATTTGGGGACCTAGGAAATTATTCTATTATTGGACCTATTCGTTCCATTCACCTAACTGGGAAAATAACGTTTAGATATTTGAGAAGAAAAAACATAAACAAATAATCTGCATTAACAACGTACCAAGAATTTATAATACGTCAGGTTGTGTAACCATCATTTCATTTCACCCAAACCAAACCAAACCAAAGGGCACTATCAAGACATGGAAAAAACTTTAAATCGATTACCATGTTTCAGCGGTTTATCGAAAAATTTGTTACTTGTGAGATATTAGTGATGCTCGGTTCTTTTGAAAATACCTGTATTTTCTTTCTGTAAACAAAATCCTTGCAATCTATAATCCTGATAACATAAAAGGAAAAAAAGAACAAGTTGTTTAGTAGGTTATTTTACTCTTGATTCGAACTCTGTTCTCTGGATTGTTTTATTTGTCGAACCTATAGTATTTTAACTTTTTAAAATTGAGAATTTTGGGAGAATTAGTAGAATTTCTTTCTCTGAATGTAAAAAAATATTTGTTTAAACTTGTTATAGTTATTGTTGAGAGACTTGACAACATAAAAACCTAGCTCACTGTTTTTTATATGGCCATGTGTTTATTACCAGTGGTGCGCAGCGGTAATTTTTTTAAAGGGGCAATATCTAGCTTATTTTCACGAATATGAATTCATACCAGGATTTAAGGCAGGAATTGCAGGATATATGCAGTAAATTTCATAATACACTTTTCTAAAGTGTGTTATCGTACTCCACTGTATCGGTGTCTACCCTGGAAAGTCATTGACTTTTATAGCAAATACCTGAGCAAAACAATGTTAAAAAAAAACGAAGACAGTGGCAATGAGCACTGAATACTGCTGCTTAAAGAGTTTTTGTCAGTTTCTTCTTTCTGTGTGGCCAAACTCACTTAGAATGTGTGTCTTTAGAGATCCATCATAACAAAAATATGTCCAAATCACCACTACGTAGCACAATCAATGGCACTAACTACAATTTTAGGATGTTCTTAAGCTAATAATACTTGAGAAATTTATTTTGAGATATATACCTTAAAATAATATGTACATGCTTTTTTTACTAAGTTTATACACAATCGATTAGATGACCCTTCAAATTTTACATATTCCAAAATAATTCTTTTAGCCTCTGTTCGCCGCCTACCATCTGGTCGATGAAAATAAAATTTAAATAGGTTAGTGGTTTTCAAAACTTTAAGATTTGGTACATAACCAATCTCCGTGGTACGACATATACAGTGCATTAAAGGGGGCCATAGGGTTTTACATGTTAGGTAACTCCATGTTAGACTTTAGACCCTGTTCTAATGGAAGTATACAGGGTGTCCTAAAAGTCTTAGTATGGGCAAGTATCTTTGCTATTAGCATAGATACCAAATTTTAGGTCTATCTTATTGGTTAATAAAACTACTTTTTTATGTAATTTAACCTTTTCAACACCCTTGAGGGGCGACGCTAGGAAGTCGAGGTCAAAAATATTAAATGCATTGTGGTACCTCATTTTAAAGGTCTTTAAAAAAGAATTTCACCGCGAACCCGAGGTCCGTATCTTAATTCGTTTTTAAATGGCAAGCCTATAAAAACTGAAAATCGTGAAAAAATTAAAAAGTTAAGTACCTTTATTTCTCTTATTACTTTAAAAGTTGTCAAAACGTCCACCATGAACTTCTTGACAGTAATAAAGTCGATTTTGAAACTCTGCCAAGAAGTAACACCTGCCATTCTCGAAAATGTGAGAAATGAGTTCCAAAATCGACTTTATTACTGCCAAGAGGTTCATGGGGTTTGTTTTGAACAACTTTTAAAGCAAACCCAAGCAATTGAAGGTATTTAGATTTTGAATTTCTTGTTCACGATTTTTAATTTTTAATTTTTAAAGGCTTTAAAAACGAATTAAGATACGGACCTCGGGTTTCCGGTAAAATGTTTCTTTTTTGAAAACCTTTAAAATGAGATACAGCACGGCATAGGGTTGAATTTAAGACTTTTGACCTAAACTCCCTAGCGTCGCCCCTCAAGCGGGTTTAAAAAGTTAAATTACATAAAAAAGTAGATTTATTAACCAATAAGATACACCGAAAATTTGGTGTCTCTGTCTTTACTGAAAGCACGGATATGTATTTGCGCTTACTTTTCGGAGACCCTGTATACCTTTACATAGGTTATGTTAATTTGACAGAAAAGCTCCAAAAAATATTTAAAGAATGCATTTATTCTTTACGAAATATTAATTTTTCACAACTCTTGTATTATTAATTATTATTTACCTTTTCTACCAAGTCCACCAAATCGCTAAATCCTACACCCGAAAATCGTTAGATTTTCACCGAGACAAGAAATCATAAGGATAAAGTACTTTCCTGTTCCAACGACAGCAAATCTTTGTGGTCACTTGCCGAAAATATTAGTCAAAACTTCTGTAGAAGCTATTTTCCTCCCCTGAAATCTGATAACGAAATTACCTCTACCGGTAAAAGGAAAGCTGAACTATTTGCCAAACAATTCGCTGCCAATTCTACCCTTATTTCGTCTGCCAATTTCGCTCTTCGAACGCTACGTCTGTACCCAACAAACCATCCGACATAATACTACAGGTGAAACAATTTCTATACCTTGCCACCAAAAAGTCCTCCGGTCTGGAGGACATAATCGTTCTAAAAAAATGCGCTCTAGAACTTGCGCCTATCTTAACTTGTCTTTTCCAGATCTCCTATGACAAGGATATCTTCCCAGAGCTGGAAAACTGCTCCTGTCAGCCTGTCCGGAAGAAAGTAAAAGTCCCTATCGTCACCAAAGATCCATAGGTAATCTTCTTACTTTTGTCACACACATATAACTGGAACGAGTCTCTCGAATTTCATGGCGAATTTCATGTTGTTGCCCTGGATCAAGTTTGGCATGTCGCACTCTTCAACAAACTACCATCTTATGGTCTTCCTCCCAAATGTACCTGAATCAGTAAGTTTTCCTCTAATCGGCCCATATCTGTCGTGGTAGGTGGTCACTCATTTAACTTCCATCCTATAAGGGCAGGCGTACCCCAAGGTTCAGTCCTGGCACCAACCCTATTTCTTCTTCACATTAATGACCTGCTGACTTTTCAACTACCAATCCCATTCTCAGTTTTACGCTGACGATGGTACTCTTCGCTCCAACATTAATTTTTCCAGACACCTCTCGAATAAGAGCTGGGTAATAGACGCAGATCTATGCACTTATCACTTTCCCAAGATCTTCAATTATTAATCTTAGACTATGGTGCCAAAAACCTTGTTCAGTTTAACGCCTTTAAAGCCCAGTCTTGCCCTTTGTCACGCAAGAAATCCTTGATTTTATCCAAAAGAGAGTCATTCGACTCATCACATCAATGATCCAGCCTCACAAGAAAACTCCCTTCCCGCGCTCATCGCCGCGCTGTTGGGGAACCGTCTCTCTTCTACCGATATTTCTACGGATTTTGGTCGGAAGAACTAACAGCTACCATTCTCCCTTTGACTGTTCCTAACAGAACACCAAGAAGCGCATTACGTAAGCATCCCTTTACTGTCCAGCTATAAAAACCCAGGACATCCCACTTCGTTCGCTCATTCATCCATAGGGTCTCCAGGTTATGGAACACATTACCTGCACATGTTTTTCCTTCATCTCCCAATCTCCAATCCTTTAAATCCCGTGCCAGCAGATTACATTTTCCTTCTCTTCAGACGCCCACGGCACGTTAGTACTCAGGCTTGAAATCTATGATGGCTGCCCAGATAAAAAAAAGTGAAGGCGACACACATGTTCTGATACTGAAAACTTTATTGATACAATCCTAAACGTATTTTTTTTGTCTTTTTTCTTTTTTGGAGCTTTTTCAGCATATTTGGCAAATTAATATAATCTTAAAATCTGAAATTTACCTATGTATATATGTCAAGTTTTATCTCTGTACTTCTAATAGAACAGAGCCGAAGATGGGGTTAAAAATTTAACGTGTGAAACCCTATGGTTCTCTTTAAAAAACGCACGGTAAAAGGAATATAAATTGTCACTATTTCTTTATTATAACAAACAAAGTTTTTTCGTTACATACACGTAAATCAATGTCCTTATATAGTCACACATACAGCGTGTTCCAGAAAGTTGCAGACAAATGAGAACAATTTTTTGGGACGTACTGTATTTGTATGTACCTATACGCAATCGTTCTGGTGGCATTTCATGTTAAAGAAAAATAGAAAGACGTGCCGAATGTCACTGTTGAAAATTTAAAAGACAAGGATTAAGTCATGATAAAAACTTTATATTCAGTTTAGTGATTCGTTGTTATGGAAACTTAAACTCATCTTTGTAACACACCCTGTAAACTATTTACCAGGACAAATTGTACTGTTAAAGTTGCGATAATGTCTACATTACAGCACGATTGCTGTAATGTGTAGTTCACTACTAGGGGAGAGTGCTGTACCTTGGAACAGTTTTTGGTTTTTATTTAATTTTTTGCAAGTTTTTCTCTCCATCTGGCTGAAAATTATTTTGTCATGTAGCCGTACCTTTTGACTTCGCCTCCGAATAATTTTCAAAACTTATTACTAAACATGTCGCTACTTACTAATTTTTTATTACCCAGGCTACAAACGTTCCAAGGTACAACACCGTCATGTACCTTGGAACAGTATATCATGTACCTTGGAACATACAACAGCTATTAAAGTTCTGAATATTTTATTCTTATAAAATGTTTTATTTTATGTATCAATCACATATCAAACATAAGAAATGGAAAGAAAAACTGAAATATAAATTAAAAAGATTTAACATTTTTAAAAAACGGATAGAAAAATCCAAAAAATTCTTGAAGTGCTCAATTTATTGCAGTTTGAACTATTCAGGAATGACATAGAACCCTCTTTTGGAAATCTGCTTGGGCGGCATGATTGAACCAATGACATCTACCCACGGATAATGCAACAAATCTGCCTTTTCTGGCCATTTCCACGACTTGAGGGACTTTATCATGGAAGAAACAGTAGCCCCTTCTTCATCAAAAGCTACAATCTTCCCAGGATAGACTTGATTTTGGTATAGGAATGCTACGTATTGGCCAATCTCTCTAACCACATTGGGAAGGCCCAAAATATCCACGACACTTTTTTTTCCGTCGCGTAGTCTATGATTTCATCTTCAATTTCTTGCTCTTCATACTCCGCCATAATCTCATCGTCATCAGAAGATCCTCTTAGAGACACTACTTCATCATTTTCTTCGTCGCTTTCTTCCGGTTGCAACATTCTCTTAACCATAACCACTTTCTTGGCTTTACCTTCGTCGAATTTTGACAACTGTAAGGACGAATCGATATCTACTTCAAACTTTTCTGGAGTCGCCGTCAAAATTGTGGATTTCCCTTTTTTGCGGCCTTTTAAAGTTGGCTTCCGAGGCCCAGCTTTGGGCAACGGCCTGATACTTTCGGGAGTCACTTTAGCCTGGCAGCTAGTAGAAGGGGCTGGAGGCGGTGAAATGGGAATGTCTGCTTTGACATACATCGCCTTAGTCGCATTATTCTCATTGTCTGGATTTGGACGATCCGTGGCATAGGACGAGAGGAAATCATCGTCCGTGAAAATGTCTTCGTTCATAGGAACAATGCCGCTTGCAGCGAAGCCACTTATGATGTTTCTGCTGGTGAATGCAAGAGGGAATGCTCTGCCCACCATTTCTGCCACTTCGTATATTGACAGCGGTTTCCCCGGGTTGCATGACATCCAATCATTCACTGCTCGGTTGTAGTGAGATTTGAAGGAACCAAAGATGGTACGGTCA
This sequence comes from Philopedon plagiatum, assembly GCA_963971165.1. Taxonomy (NCBI): domain Eukaryota; kingdom Metazoa; phylum Arthropoda; class Insecta; order Coleoptera; family Curculionidae; genus Philopedon; species Philopedon plagiatum. Next base: position 81,898,723 of record OZ020193.1, read on the forward strand.
AGTGGCTGAAGTCTATGTGAAGTATGGGGCGGAAAAGTGAGCATCTTTATCCCAGAAGCACGAGCTTTTTCGATCACCGCTACGCTGGCGTGGCTTTCATGATTGTCCAAGATCAATAAGATGGGCTGTTCTTTGCTTGGTCTCACATGCTCTATAAAAAAATCCAGCCACTCGAGAAATAACTTTTCGTTGGACCATCCAGATTGATTGGCACCTCCTTTACTTCCAACAGGTGCACCTTTCAACATAAATTCCTTAAAATGTACTCTTGGGAATACAAACATCGGTGGCAAATGGTTTCCAATAGCATTAATCCCGGCAATCAAGGTAACATTCTGGCCTCTTTCACCCGATGTGACGCTACCAAGTTGTTTGATGCCTTTTGGAGCCAATATTTTGGGGGGAACATGGACGGTAGACATGCCCGTCTCGTCAACGTTGTAGATCTGATGTGGTTCGAATGGACCATATCTCGCATGAACAGTCTTCAAATTGGTGAAAAAGGTTTGCACGTTGACTCGATTGAAGCTTGTTGACCGCGCGAGAGATGTGGCCTCTGGTTTTCGCAAAGAAATGTGATTTGAGTACTTTTTGAGGAACCCCCGCAGCCATGCAAACCCAGCAAGTTGATTTTCATCCCATTTCTGGGGATATTTCACATTGTTTTCTTGGGCAAATTGATATGCAAGTCTTCTCATTTCCTTTTTGTTCATTCCATAATGCATTCGAGCTGCTTGCTTCACATAGCTTAACAATTCTAGCTCCATTTGGCACGAAAAAACTTGTGTTACAGCATTATTGGCAGTGTATATATATTGTTCTTTTCCACTTTGAGTATGCAATTTCACATGACGGTGCAGGGTTGATAATTTAAGGTTGTAAACTCTAGAAGCCTCACGAATTGACATATCGTAATTTTTCACTGCCGCTACGGCTCTTTCCAAATCATCTTTTTGAACTTTGTCTCTTTTTTTCCCCTCTTTACTTCTTGGCATTTTCAAATTTCTGTAAAAGAATTATCAAATTATTGATTATGCTGTACTTCATCTATCCCATAGTTTAAATTTGTTTTATAAAAACCAATAAAATTAGGCATTAATAGTTTGTTGTGTACATTGGGACACATTTTAGTTGTACCTTGGAACACTTTTGTTGGTGTTTCAAGGTACAAGAGAGCGCCATTTTATATACAAAGTCACTACAACAATTTGCAGGTTAAATTGCTGGAATTACAATATAGTCATAACGTACTAACATACATACAGAATAATAATAACCAAGTAGTAAGTTGATTGATTCCTACCTGCTGAAGTAAAATTCGAAACACCAACTGCCTTTATTTTTACTTTATAAACGAGAAACACAATTGTTTGACCGATAGATAAAATCAGAACGCTAAAGACGGTATGACAGAGTTCTAGTATTCTTTATGGCCGACTTCACTGATATATGATGATGGGAGTCACGAGGTGGCGCTATATGTTTTTAAATCGGTCCTGTTCCAAGGTACAAACGTTCCAAGGTACAGCACTCTCCCCTACTGCATTGTTAATGCTATAGTTTTAAGGGTCGCATTTAAAGTCACTCCTTAAGTATTCCTTACATCTTGAAATATGATTTAGGCAAGGTGTCACCCGTGCTTTAGAAAACCTTATTATGGTCTAAGAAACACTCATATATGACCCTAGGTGCCAGTTTGGATTTTTTGTTAAAATTTAAAGAATCATCTTCACAAATTACCAATATTACCATATTTCTAGTTTATTTATATCAATGTAATACTGATGGCGATTTATTTTAATGTTCTCAGCAGACAGCTTTATTACTTTTTTATTTTAATAATTTATATTAAGTACAATTTTAGTTTTATTTATATTTTATTTATATTTTAGCTACGTATATTTTTCATTGGTTCCAAATAATTTTAAAACACCCTGTTAACATTATTATAATTTTTTCTTCGTTCTCAATTTTAAGTTCTACTGTTTTTACTTGTTTAGACCTTTTGCCAAAATTTTCGTTGTATTTTTTATCTAGTTTTTTTTGGAGGTGATCTTGGAAATACCATACATTTCTTATTACAAAATTAGTTTTCGATTTGCCAATTTTAATTAATTTTAAAAAACCAGTGCCGGTTTAACCTAACTTCGGGCCCTGGGCACTGGAGACATAGGGGCCTCCACTGCTGTTGGTTTTTTTCACCAAGTAAAAACGTGTTTTAATTGTTAAATGGTTATTATATAAACTATAATGTAGGTACATTTCTTAGAACAAAACAAAAAGAAAAAATAATTCCAAAAAATAATATTTCAAAAAATACAAAAAACAGAATATTGCAAACAATACAAAACAAAAACAAACAAAGAAATAAAACATTTTTTACCAACTAAAAACATGTTTTGTTAAATGTCTATTATATAAACTACAATATTATAGGTACATTTCTTAGAAAAAAAAAACAAAATGAAAAACAGTTCCACAAAATAGTATTTCAAAAAATACAAAAAACAGAATATTGCAAACAATACAAAACAAAAACAAACAAAGAAATAAAACATTCTAGAAAATACGAAACAAAATTAAATCTTTTTTTTCCTCGCTTTGGCATTAGCAAACTCATATATAATTTCATCGCAGTTCATTTGCTCTAGTTCAGCATTTTCTATCTATAATAGGGATAAGGCATCCAGGTTTTGTTGGCCCAAATTTGACCTCAAATGTGTTTTTATTCGTTTTAAGGCCGAAAAAGACCGCTCGCCTGATGCATTTGAAATTGGTATGGTCAAATAAATTTGCAAGATAGTTAAAATATTGGGAAAAGTTGCTTTTACGTTGTGGATGACCTCAAATTTTTCATAAATTGTAGTTTTATTTAAATTTTTACACAATTCGATAAAATGAGTAATTTCATTATTTAAGTTCTCTTTGGTTTCATCAACATCTTTTTTATATTCCTCGCATAGACGATTGATTGACGTCTTGATTTCTTCTTTATCTTGGGTAAAAAAGCATCTGAAGGCTGTTGTTACTTCTTTGTAACAATCAATTCTTTTTGAAAGATCTTGCGAAATATTGTCGCATATGACATGAAATACTTCAATTCTGAATCTCTCTTTTCCCTATAAAACTGTTTCATTTTCATCTGTTTCGTCAAAAAATCTTTTTCTTTTTTTTGTTCTTTGAATGTCAATTTTATAGGATATGTTTGAGATATCCGCGTCTTCGCAAAAGGAAGTTTTTGCTTCTAATTCAATTTCGTTAAACCCTTTTCTTGTTTCTTCAACAAAGGTCAAAAGAGATGTCATCAACTCTACTCCAAATGACACATTCAGGTCCATAGTTTCTAAAGTTTTGCTTGTTGCATTTACTGTTTCCAAAATTCTTGCCCAAATCAATGTTAATAGAGCTGTCTCAAAAGTGTCCATTTTAGTGTGCAGGGCCTTGGCTTCATTTCTAACTGCTGATTTTTCGTCTGTATTATTGCTTAACTTAAAAAAATATGTTTGATGGCTTTGTAGTTTTTAAGTAAAGCGTTTGCGGCGTCAAATCTGGCAGACCATCTAGTTTCAATCAATCTCTTAACAAAACATTTGCAGCTTTCTTTCAGTAAATTCCACCTTTGGGGAGAAGCCGAAAAAATGTGTAAATACTTTGAACAGTGCTGAAATAATCAGTTGCTTCCAAGCTGGATTCACATGCAAAGTTTACTGCAAGATTTAAAGAATGATTCGCATATGGGACATAAATAGCGCTCGAGGACAAAGCTCGTATTCTTGCTTGAAGCCCTGTATACCGACCCGATATATTTGCCGCATTGTCGTAAGTCTGTCCTCTACAGTTTTCAATATCCAAGCCTAACGTTTCTAACTTATCTATAACTACTTCTGTTAAATACTCCGCAGTGTGTCTCTCCAACTGAATAAAACCAAGGAATCTCTCAACTACTGTATTGCCCTTTACATACCTGAGAATAAAAGTAAGCTGGTTTTGATGGCTGATGTCCGGGCTAGAGTCTACAATTATAGAGAAGTATTTGACTTCTTTAATTTCTGGTATGAAAGTCTCGACACGTTTTGTTTTCATCACTTCCAGGAATTCATTGCAAATTTGATGAGAACTTTATCTTGAGCAAACTTAATTCCGGGCCCCTCCGGGGCCCGGGCCCCTGGGCGGCAGCCCCAAGCGCCCAATGAATGAACCGGCACTGCAAAAAACTGCTGTATTTAAAATACCTAGTTTAAAATTTTTTTTTCTACCCTCCTACTCTAATATATTCAAATTAAATGTCTAGAACTTGACGTATGAAAATTTAAACTAGTTCAGGCCAATTTAAACTAACTTAATGTGATTTGGATTGATTTAAAGTAATTCAATGTTATTTAAAGTAAGCTGGTTTTTTAAAAAATGCGCAGATTTAATGGAATTCTTCGTCCCTTGGTCACTACTAATAACCATTTGACATACCTTATTAAGTGAATTTTGCGAAGGAATAAACCTGACCAGACTATGATGGATAAAAGTCAATCTTATATGAATATTTATATAGTATATGCATGCTGTTGTCTGATTCTGTATTTAAATTTAATGTCGTTTCATCCACACTGAGTGGGAGGTATGCGCAAAAGAAAAGGTTGTTCAAATAGGTATTTCGGCATTTAAATTTGGCGCCATTGTTCAACAACTTAACCTAGAATGTTTATATTTGGCATGTGTAATCTAGAGACCCGGCAATTTAACTATGAATCGTCTTACGACGGAAGAACGTGTACGAATTGTTGAAACTTAGGTACTACGGAAATTTCCGTTCTTATGTGAAAATAATTCGTAAATTTCGTTTAATTCTTGGGCGTAATCACCCAGATAGCACAAGACGTCCCCTCGAAGGGTGACAATTTGTCCATAATGTATCCAGTACGTCCATGAACATTTTTGAACGGTCCATTGGATAACCATTTGTAGTGCTTATGGATGAACAATTTTGGGCATGTTTTGTATTTAGATATAGAGCCCTCACTCAGAAAATGGGTAAACTAAACAATTAAACCAGTTATTAAAAGAAGGCGGCGTGTTCCATTTATCTTATCGTTGTTTTCCGAAGTGAAACAGCTTCAAGTATAAAGTTTCATATCCATAAGTTATTACCTACTATAAGGAATGCCGGCTTATGTATAAAAAGGTAAGTAATATCAACAATATAATATAAAAAATGGATTACGCAGGCACATACAAGGTAATTTAGCAATAATAATAAAACGAAAGTGTTATTGTGGAAAAGTAGAAAACGTGAAAACTGGTTTATAATCAAAAGGAGTGTTAAATTGAATGATGTAATTTATTATTGTCACAATCTCTCCTAACAAATTAAATTACTAACCCAGTAAACATGCATTAAGATAATAAGTAGTTAACAGTAAAAAATTTCATCCAGTCCGTGGTCCTCCCCGATGGTACCCATTACCGATGCCGCGTTACCTCTTTGTATTGCTAAGCTGATTTTTTGCGTGATAAAACTAAGGGATCGATCACATGGGATCTTTATAGCAATCTCTCGAACCAACCTCCTAGCTTCATCACCCCAAGGACCTAATGTCTCGATCGCAATTGGTATAAAAATAAAGCGGTCCTGTAGCTCTCCATATTTTAAAATTTTTTTGGATTCAGCAAAAGCAGCAGCTGATCCAGGTGTTTTAGATGTTTTAGGTAAATAAGATTTTGCCAAGGTATGGCTACATGTTGCATCCCAAATCAGCTGCTTTCCCTGTCTCCAAGGGATCAAAGTCATCCCGTCCGCTCTCTTGCCGTCATTCCTACAAATTCCAAGCGGCTCTAAAACTGCAGGTTGTTCAGCAGAAATTAAAGCCCGTTTAATTATATCATTGATCTGACTATGTCTGGAAGCACGCCCTGCACTTTTCTTGCAGCTAAGTCCGTGTGAGCCATATATATCAGCTGTTTCGCCGCAAATGCAAGGATGTTCCATAGAAATAGGCAGACCAAGTCTAATTGCAATTGAAATTCTGAAAGTTGAGTTATTAAGTAGGTTCCCCAAGGAAGCAGACGGTAGGGCATTAAGCCATGCATTTGATTCAAAAGCGTGAAGAGCCAGTATGCGTGCCCTATCCTCATCCCTTTGGCACTCAGTTAAAATATGTTCTTGACGAACTTGACATAATAAAAAATCAAAATCTTTTTGGGATTTTTTAAAATCTTGAGGAACGATATTTAAATTTGAAAGAGAGAGCCACTTTGTTAAACGTAAATCAAATTCTAAATCACAGGAATTTAAAATATGATCTGGTAAAATATTATTTACTAATTTAGTCGAATCGTTAATAGAGCCCAAAAAAGCAGATATTGATAATGTATTTGTATCTCTTATTCCGAGTCCTCCCAATTTTACGGGAAGTGAACTTTGAAGCCAATAATTTAATTTTATTGGACAATTTGTAATTTCTTGAAGGCAGGTTTCAAGAAGAAAACCATATTCTTTTACAGATTCGGTACTTTTCCAGCAAGGAACACAACGTAGTAAGTACGATATTCGAGGTATTGAAAAAGACGATTTTAAAAGAAAATAGGCCACATGTGAATCAAGTAATTTTAATTTATCACGCATTTTGTTAAGAAAATTTATTTTATCTTTAATCGCTAAACTAATTTCATCAGAAGAAAAAACATCCGAGCAAATTAAAATGGGAAATTGGAACTTCTAATAAATTTGGAGCAATAGAGTAAAAATCTGACAATACAGATGAAGGATTTGTCGATATTGCAGAGATTTCGCATTTATTAAAATTTAGAGAAAGGCCGATATCTTGACTTGCAGAGTTTAATTTTATAAAATTTTCCAAAACGTTTTTTTGATCTCCTGCTAAAGTACCGTCATCTAAATACCACAAATTTGGATCTAAGGAGTTTAGAGAATATATGATACTATGAATTGCTAAACAAAATAATGGAGGGCCTAAAGGATCGCCTTGCTGGACGCCTCTTCTAGAAAAGATATTTTCTTTGCCATATGAAAGGATAGTTTGGTGACTATAACATTGATATATGAAATGGTAAAATTCTGGAATATATTCTTTAACTTTGAATAAAATTGTGTTTCTATTGATCATGTTAAAAGCATTTAGAAAATCTATTTTTAAAATAATTTTGTCAGAAATATGAGGAAAATGAATAAACCTTCTCATTGCATGGGCCGCTGCGTCCGTGCCACATTTCGTGCCAAAACCCAATTGTAGTGGTCTAAAGAATTTCCCAAGTTTATCATAAAGACGGGAACAAATTATTTTGGCTGCTAGGCGTCGAAGGCAGAGTCCAACTGCAATTGGACGTATACCCCCATTTTTTTTATTAAAAGCGCAAAGATTAGCTACATAAAAAATTGGATGGATATCCTCTGGTATAGGATTAAGAAAAAGGTGATTTATAAATAAACTAAGTGATGATAATAGTTTAGAGTTTTTGCTAAGTTTGTAACCTACCATATCTTTGAGGTGACGCGGTCTAAGGGAGTCGACACCACCGGAAGAACCAGGACTAAAAGAAAAAATGGAATTCTTTACTTCTTCTTCTGTTATGTTAAAAGAATTATGAACAAAATTATTATCGAAAATTGGAGTTTTATCAAAATCTTCTGGTTTTGGATGTTTTTCTTTCAGTTTTCGCAAAGTTTCTTCATTTTTAAAGGCAATGGTATCGTTTGAAGTTAAAATTCTGGTTGTATTCTTTACATCTCCTTCGGAAATTTTTGATTGTATTTTCTTTGCCAATAACTTATCTTGATCAAATTTCTTTGTCCTTTTGAGCGTGTCTATGTTTTTCTCAAAAACTTTATATTGTTCTAGAAGTTCAGTTGTAGAAAGTTTTTTGTTATTTATCCAGGAAGATAGACTTTTCCTAATAAGAGATGTCAGGGATGATTTTCGATTTAATTTTGAATTTTCGGGCAAGGCCAAAACAGAGTATGGAGAAATAAGAAGTAAAATCCAAGAATGTAAGTCGTTTTGAAAACGCATTGAGTTAAAAGCGAACTGAGTTCTTCTGAAATTGGAATTCTTATTGCTTTAGGAATGATTTTGATAACTGGTACCGAAGATTTTAGATTTGAGAAAAAAGTTGATAAAATTATACTCTGGCTGGTTTGATTATCTATTTTAGGTTTTGATAAATTACTTTTTGTTGTATCCTGGGAATCAATTAATATTGAAGAATTGGATCCTAATAAAACAAATGGCAAATACTATCTAAGAAGCTTTTTATGGCACCAATTCAATAACATGCATATTAACAATATGTCCCTTTAACAAGATAGCGTCAGATGTCACAAGGCGAGGGAAACTTTGGATTTGTTATGAACACGTTTTCAGTGGCTAGCAAGATCATGCGATCTAACCCCCCTCGATTTCTTCTCGTGGAGTTTACTCTATGACAAAATCTATTCTAACAATCGGCAAACGATTAATGACCTGAAGCAAAACATGCAAAACTTTGGTCAAGTTATTGATGAAATTAAATCGCAATTGCACCAAAATGTTATTGACAATTTTACGCAAAAATGGTCATCAGTAGAAACAGTCGAAGAATATTATTTTTGAAACATAGCTGACATGTCTCTGATTTTTGATAAAATAAACAAGCGTTCTATTTTTCTAAAATTGTTAGTTTTAGTTAAAAAGTAAATCCCGAAGTACCTATATTGGGGCACCCTTTATTAGCAGTGGAGATATTTGGTTTGGCAATCTTTTGGTGGGCATTGGAATTTTTGGCGCTTACATTTGTCGGATCAGGGACGATATAATATATCCATATCTCGCTTCAACTCACTACAGATTCTGTTTTGATTCCACATGGCCGGTAGTAAGTAATATTTTCCAAATCCATGAGGAGGGAATTGTAACGGTAGAAACTTGATTTATACTATTTTCTTGTGTTGATTCAGGTCTTGGATAATCCCTGTGCCAAATCCAATCCAATCTGATACCTATGTTCTATATATGAACATAATCTATATTCGCTCCAAAACTATACCTACCTATACTATTTACACCTCATCACAGTAGTTCAAAACGTTTTTAACGCTAACAATCGATTTCAAGTAGTCGCGTTTTTAATCTCTGTAATCTCTCTATAATGGTGTTACAAAATTCACTGCATATATTGGAATGGGTGACTCCTGTAGTAGTCTACAGACATTCCCAATATTTTTTCCCCTCAGATTTTTTTTTTATTTTAAAAAATGCCCTTATGCGACGTTTTTGAAGATCCTGACGTCATATGCTCCAATTTTATAAAGAAAAAACAAAAGATTCAGCCAGGACATTGCCAAGGTTAAAAATTCTCGTGACATATCATCATTTTTTATCAGTTTTAGTGAAAACCGAAAATAATTCAAAATATTTTTAATTCCACAGACGCATTTTACCAAAAATGTGTATTTTAATTTAATAGCAATTTCTTTACTTAATATGGAAAAATATTTATTATACAGGGTGATTCACGGTCGATGGTAGGTTAGACGTTTATGGAGAACGGAACGCGGGATTTTTTTGAAAATTTGGCAACGTGGGTAATTAGCTATGCTCTGTCCATCTAAAATATTTTCAGCATTGCGACGTTGCCGCTTCTATCAAAAAGTCCTAGCAACTTTATTTTTTTAAATGGAACACCCCATATATTAATAAATTTTTAGAATCGCTCTTTTATTACAATACTTTTTTGTTAATATTACCCTATACCTATCTCTATCGGTTTTCGAGATAAAAATTAGTTTGTGTTAAATATGGTCCAAAACATGGCCCTAATTACACGTAAGTAAATTAGTGCTCTCAATTCATGGAAAGTTGATATTTTGGCGGTAGTTTAGACAGACCCGATGTATTTATTTTTCACCATGAAATCGACTCCATATCATACAGGGCGTGCTAAGATTACTATTATTTCCGTTGTTCATAAAAGGGGTCAAATGTTCGTTTTTTTAAATGAAACCCCCTGTATATTAATCAATAAATTGAAAGACGAAGAAAAACGCTTTAAGATGGTACATCATATTCCTATACCTAAATCATCAAGTTTTCTTAATAAAAGCGCTTTTTTGTGAAAAAAAAAATAAAGACTTTAATTTTAAGTAACCATGGATATCAAACATCAAAATATCAAACTTACGACATTTTGACGACTGTGTTTAAAAAAATCTCCCAAAATGAACGCAGATAATCATTATTCAAACGAAGTTCTTATGAAATTATTTATTTTACACGGACAATGTGATCAAATCATTGCCAGAACTTGCAGAAAATTTAACCAAATGTATCCTGAATTGACACAAATGAACGAAAGGAAGTTTGTAAGATTACAAAATAATTTCATTAACATGTGAAAATAAATTAAATAACAAAATTAGGAAGGTTCAAAAAACAAAACTGTAAACAAAATAAGAAATTTTTACAATAAATGCTGGAAATGTTGTCCATTACATTCTAAACATTTTAGTATGTGCTTTTGTACGCGACTCGTAGTTGCTTTTTCAATTTCATGGGGATCCAGATCTTCAATACACCGAACTATTCGCCGTCGCAGTTCTTCTTTGGTAGGCACTGGAGTACTGTACACTCTTTCTTTTAAAACACCCCATAAATAAAAGTCAAGCGGCGTGAGATCGGGGGATCTCGGTGGCCAATCCCACGGCCCTAAGCGCCTAAACCAACGATCGTCAAATATTTCATAAAGTACCCTGGAAACTTCCTGGGTGCAATGAGCTGGCGCTCCGTCCAGTTGAAACCACGAATTCCTATAATCCTCTAAAGATAAATTTTCGACGAAATCGGTAACAGTCGTCCTTAGTATTTCGAGATATCTCTCAGCATTTAAAGTGGCATCATAAATAAAAAAGCTAATTTTGTGCTTTTTTAAAATACAAAAAACATTTAGGTCAAATTTTTCTTGAAATCCCATTTCTTTTGTCACGTGAGGATTATGATCAGCCCAAAAATGCTTATTTCTTCTATTAAAAATCCCATCCCTTGTAAATTTTGCTTCGTCGCTCCAAATGATTTTTGACAAAAACTCCGGATCCTCTTGTATACGTATTAAAAGGGTTTCGCAAAAATGCACTCTACGTTCAAAGTCTTCTGCTTTGAGGGCTTGCACTTTAGTAAATTTAAACGGATGCATTTCGTGATTTCCCAAAATTCGTTGTATTGAAGCATATGATACACCCAAATCTTTTTCTGCACTACGAATGGAAGCCTCTGGATATGCATAAAAATATGCCAAAACGTTGACAATATTATCTTCATTTGAAGTAACAGGTTTTGGTAATGTTAGAGGCGCTTTTAAATTTGAGCCATAGTTAATGAAATTATTTTGTAATCTTACAAACTTCCTTTCGTTCATTTGTGTCAATTCAGGATACATTTGGTTAAATTTTCTGCAAGTTCTGGCAATGATTTGATCACATTGTCCGTGTAAAATAAATAATTTCATAAGAACTTCGTTTGAATAATGATTATCTGCGTTCATTTTGGGAGATTTTTTTAAACACAGTCGTCAAAATGTCGTAAGTTTGATATTTTGATGTTTGATATCCATGGTTACTTAAAATTAAAGTCTTTATTTTTTTTTTCACAAAAAAGCGCTTTTATTAAGAAAACTTGATGATTTAGGTATAGGAATATGATGTACCATCTTAAAGCGTTTTTCTTCGTCTTTCAATTTATTGATTAATATACAGGGGGTTTCATTTAAAAAAACGAACATTTGACCCCTTTTATGAACAACGGAAATAATAGTAATCTTAGCACGCCCTGTATGATATGGAGTCGATTTCATGGTGAAAAATAAATACATCGGGTCTGTCTAAACTACCGCCAAAATATCAACTTTCCATGAATTGAGAGCACTAATTTACTTACGTGTAATTAGGGCCATGTTTTGGACCATATTTAACACAAACTAATTTTTATCTCGAAAACCGATAGAGATAGGTATAGGGTAATATTAACAAAAAAGTATTGTAATAAAAGAGCGATTCTAAAAATTTATTAATATATGGGGTGTTCCATTTAAAAAAATAAAGTTGCTAGGACTTTTTGATAGAAGCGGCAACGTCGCAATGCTGAAAATATTTTAGATGGACAGAGCATAGCTAATTACCCACGTTGCCAAATTTTCAAAAAAATCCCGCGTTCCGTTCTCCATAAACGTCTAACCTACCATCGACCGTGAATCACCCTGTATATATATATATATATATATATATATATATATATATATATATATATATATATAAATAAATATATATATATATATATATATATATATATATATATATATATATATATATATATATATATATATATATATATATATATATATATATATATATACAGCGTGTCTTCGGAAGTTCTTACCATATGGAAACATTTTTTATTATTGATTTTACGAAAAAAAAGTGCCTCTTTATAAAAGTTCTGCATCGTGAGAAAATAGCATTTCCATTCACAAATTTGATCTAGTACATACAGGGTGGCTCAAAAATGTATAAGTCCTAATACACGTGAAGCTAAAAAGACAAAATCGTTATTTAAAGGTAAACTGCCACTGCAAATGTGCTACAATTAACTTTTTTATGTTAGTAAATTAGGTTGGGAACATACAGGATGTCCCAAAAATAAAACTAGTTTTCTTTTATCGCCTTTACAAAAAAAGTATATCTTCATAAAAAGTTCTACAATGTGAAAAAAGAGCATGGTTATTCAAAAATTTTATATGGGACATACAGGTGGCAAAATAATTTAAATTCAAATTGTGACTTTCAGCTGTTTAAGCCACCCTGAATTGTCCTACATCAAGTTTATAAATATCCATGCTCTTTTTTTTACAAGGTAGAACTTTTTATGAAGATTTACTTTTTTTGTAAAGTTGATAATAATTTTATTTTTGGGACTCCTGTATGTTCCAAACCTAATTCACTAACATACAAAAAGTTAACTCTAGTACATTTACAGTGGCAGTTTACCTTTAAATAACGATTTTGTGTTTTTTAGCTTCACGTGGATTGGGACTTTTACATTTTTGAGCCACCCTGTATGTCCGAGATCAAATTTTGGTTGGGTTGCTATTTTCTCACGATGCAGAACTTTTTATAAAGAGGCACTTTTTTTCCTAAAATCAATAATAAAAATTTTTACCATATGGTAAGAACTTCCGAAGACACGCTGTATATATATATATATATATATATATATATATATATATATATATATATACAGTGTCACACATAAAGTCCGCATCATATGGGAATTTTTTTTCCTAATAGGTTAAAGGAAATTCTGAGTTTGCTATTAGTTTTTTCTTTAAAAATGATGCCAAATGACATGCACAAGAGCAGTCACGTGACTTTTTTTAACTGTCAAATTTGACATATTTTTCAAAAAATATCCAAAAAGGCGGTTAGTTCTTAAAATTTCGAAAAATATTAAAGAAAAAAGTTGTTTGTTTTTTAATTTTCTACCCATGTCCCAATTTGCAACTCTTTAGTATATATTTCTTTTTTTTCCATTTTTTTTAAAACTCGACATTTCTGGGTTTTTCAAATTTTACCAAACCTGTACAAAAATATTCCTTTATACCAAACTTATCTTTTTAATGTATTTTTATCACCTATTGTTGTTCTAAATACTGTTTTTTTTTAGAAAAATAGGAAACGCCAGCAAAAACTATGTCAAAATTGATGCAAAGTTGACATAATTTGTACAAATAACTGAACATTTGATTTTATTTCGGTTTTTTACTAAGTAGCTAGATACATAAACCGAATTAAAAAACAATCCCAACGAAAAATCTTTAATTTACCTTTTACTGCACTTTTTAAACAATAAAACCCTGTTTTAATAATAACGAATAATTACAACGCAAAAGGAACTAAGAGCAGGTCCATATTTAGAACAACAATTGGTGATAAAAATCCATTAGAAGATAAGTTTGGTATAAAGGAATATTTTTTTACAGGTTTGGTAAAATCTGAAAATCCCAGAAATGTTCAGTTTAAAAAAAATTGGAAAACAATGAAATTTGTATCAGAGAGTTGAAAATTGATACATAGCTAGAAAATTAAAAAACAAACAACTTTTTTCTTTAACATTTTTCGAAATTTTAAGAAATAACAGCCATTTTGGACATTTTTTGAAAAATATGTCAAATTTGACAGTTAAACAAAGTCAAGTGACGGTTCATGTGCATGTCATTTGGCATCATTTTTAAAGCAAAAACTAATAGCAAAGTTAAAATTTTCTTTAACCGATTAGGAAAAAAATTCCCATATGATGCGGACTTTATGTGTGACACTGTATATATATATATACATATATATATATATATATATATATATATATATATATATATATATATATATATATATATATATATATATATATATATATATATATATATATATATATATATATATATATATATATATATATATATATATATATATATATATATATATATATATATATATATATATATATATAATTAATTATATGTGAAATCGGGTGAAATTGTAACCAGAACGAAATAGGGTATGTTATACCGACAGCTCAAAGCATTATGATTTCCCTATATTACGTTATTAATGAGATGAGCATTATTCCTACTAGCTTAAACTTTCTGCTGAAAAACAACTGGTTAAAACCAAAACGAAAAACACTAATTGAGAACAACAGTATTTTAAAATTATAACCAAATTTCTTTCATTACGGCATTTGTCAAAACAAAACTATTCTGTTTCACGCAGCACGCTCAGAAAGTTGTTATTCGCTCTTCTGTTAAGAAAATTATCGCTACTTACAGATTTTTTTTTTTGAAAAGATCTCTTAAACGAGTTTCTCTAAAGTCAAGATGTAGGTATCTAAATTCTAAATCGCTTTCTTGCACTCGCAAACGTTACCTAATACGTAAATATTATAAGTGTTAAATTTAATTTAGTTTTCAACCCCATCAGGTTAATTTAAGAAACACTATTTTCAAAGCACAAACTGGATAATACTGAGCAAAATATTAGTTAACAACGGATCGACGAAGAGCATTTTATAGGTAGCAAAAAGAAACTAAACTAACTTCTAATTCTAGAGAAAAAATATTTATAACATTCATAATATGCACGCGTGTTTGTATAGTTGCCGTAGAGTAGGTACATACGTTAAAATAAACAAAAACCAGACAGGGGTAAAATTATTTCAGACATTTAGATACCTACTTCAACGTGTCGCAGGAAGTATGGTTTTGTTTCTTTTGTTTCATATAAATGCGAATTACAAAACCGGCGAAAAACGGTAGAAAGACTGAATTTCTGAACGCTGCTATTATTTCCACATAACTTTTTTCCTATCTTATTATGCAATAATAACTATTGGCAGTTTTTTTGCCTATTTTTGCCAATTTTTTGTTACATCAGGGGTAAAAGTTTATTGTTTAATAAATAAATAACTTTTGATTTTTCCAGTGCTGATAGTAAAAAAATACCGTGGATTCTTTTAAGCATTGCCTTGATTAGTTAGTGGACCGTTTTTACATGAATGGCTATACCTACTGTTTTGTTAGTGTTGTATAAGTTTAACGTAAAATCTAACAAACCTATTCTATTTTCTTTGCTAAAATCTTTCTACAGAGATTTTACTCTAAAAGTAACAAAAACATTAGTTTTTGTTTTTAATAGTGCAGATAGTGACAAAAAAGCGTGGAATATTTGTTTAACTTTTGTTAATTTTACTGTGTTGTTAGTGTGTATTTGTTAACCGTAAATATTGTCAAAAGAAGTGTATTTTAAAGGGATTTAACTTTAAAGGTAACAAAATATTAGTTCTTATGCTTACTTGTACCATAGAAAATATTGTTGATAGAATTAGCAACTTATTCGTACTATGTTTCTTGCCAGTAGCGGATACCGTCGGTTAGAGAAAGTTTAAGGGACAATAACCAGTTCATTATTGCGAAGTGCCATTTATGAATATTTTTCTTCAATCTGATTTCATACTTGGATTTACCGGTTTCAGTATATGCAGTGAATTTCATAACACCCTGTATATAAAAGAATAAACTGACACTGACTGATTGACTGACGTTTCAACGCACAGCCCACACCGCTGGGTCTAGAAACTTGAAATGTTGCACAGAGGTTTCTTATATAATATTTTCTTATTCTTATTAAAAATTCAACCCCTAAGGAGGTGAAACAGTGGTACAAACTTTGTATGGAAAAAATATTAGATGGTCCTATTAACTCGAAACCACATAGAAGTACTCTAAAAAATAAATATTTAAACGCTTGTTTTGCAGTTTTTAATAAATTAACCCCTAAGGCCCTAAGGGAGTGAAATGTGCGTTCAAAGTTTGTAATGGAGTAAAATTGTTATAGCGCGGACGAAATCGCGGGCCAATGCTAGTTTACAATAAAATTTTTGGCCTCTCTATAACAGTTTTCTAATTTCATAATTGCAGATAAAAAGGCATCATTGTAGTGTATTCCAAGATCCCCTTCTTAATAAATTAAACTCAAAAAATCGAAATACCATCTGCCGCAATGTTATGTGGATCACAGATATTCATTAAAATGCTAAAAATTCAAAAAACAAAGATGTTTACACCATAACTGATTAGCAATAAAAAATCAGTAACATAATTTCTGACAAGAATTGCTTAATTAATCTTTTTTACGATTGTAGCACTTGCCATTGTCGTATTACGCTGTGTATCATCAATAATTTGCATTAAATATATGAATATAATAATAATATTGCTATTTATTTTAGGGAAATCTTGTCAAAAATTATAGCCACAATAACTTTGTTGTATTATTAGATTATTACAACTTACTCGTTCTTTGAACTTAACTATTATATACGAATCTCACATTTAAAAAATAACCATTCTTAACAGTAAGTCAATAAGGCAAACTTAGAAAAATCCAGCGTTTTGGTATTTTGATCTGCTTGTTCAGTGCTTTCTCTTTGCTTCTTCCTTAAAATTTCAATTTTTTCTTTGTAGTTTTTTTCGTTTGGGTTGATTGTTTTGTTTTTCTGGACTGTCCATTTGCTTCGTTTTTCGGTTTTCTGTCTTTTTCGGTCCTGAGGTTGCATGGCATCAGATGAAAAGTTTTTCTGTAAAAGAATAAATTTGATTTTCAGGTTAGGTTATGTTAAAGGACTCTTTAAATAAACCCAAATTACCAAAATTTGAATTCGAACATCTTAATTCGGAGTATGATATGTGCTTTACGATAATCTAAATAATCGGTTGGTGTTCGATAATTTTTTTTAATCGAAAAAGAAGAACATTATAACTTTAACGGCTTCGGGGAGGTTTTCCGCGTGAAGGCAGCCGATTTGATTAGGTGATTTTCTGTAGTAATATATTAAGGGATGGGGAAATTATCGAAAATCATTCCGAAGATTTTTTGCCGTGGAAATCGCTCGAGGGCTTGCCCGAGAGCGATTTCCTAATGGCAAAAAATCTGAGAATGATTTTCTGATTATTTCCCAATCCCGAAATGTATTTTGAAGATTATGTACCAAATAAAAAACTAACGATTTATTTTGCACAATTTAATGTATTGCAATTAAACACACAATTGGTATACTGTATAACAGAATGCTGATTGGAGTTTGAAGAAACAGAGCTAATTTTCGCTGCTGTGGTCTCTTCACAAATATCCATTCTGGGATGAATAGGTTGAGTACTGATGGGTTTTAATGATATTTAAATGATATCTCGAAATGACACTTTGACGTTTGTTTGTATTTTATTTGTTGTCCATAGTAACAACCAAAAACGCCATTGTTCGTTATCTAGATAATCATCAAACATCACCACGACCACGATACACTACCACGACAATAAAAAACCTGTTGTTACAGACGTGTGATTTTAACTGTTGACAAGGGCGATTTTCAGTTCTGACGGGGGAGATTTTCACTTTTGACAAGGGTGATTTTCACCGGAGAGCGGGAGATTATCGCTGAATAATCAGGTGAAAATCAACCCGCTTTTATAATGGATGAGGTAAATAATCTGAATGAAAAAATTATACACTTTGAAACTTTATATCGATCGATAATCGACTGAAAATTGCTTGCACGATATGAATCCACCCTTAATATACTTATTATGTCATTGTTAAACATTTTAAAGCCGAAAAACCATGTCAAAATGAAATTCAGTTGGCCAATGTGGACGTCACGTATAGAATGCTGCCTTAATAATATTTAGATATGTCAAATTTTTAATTACTTTTGCACTTCTTTCTTCTGGCAAAAAGACAGTGTTTGGGGGCAGTGGTATTTTTGCATATTTTTACAATATAATACTTATAGGGTAGTATTAAAGAAATCTCATTTTTTAATAAAAATAATTAGACACAAATTGCACTGTAATGAAAAAAACTTTACGCAAAAAAGAAATATATCTATTTATATCACAGATAAACGATTCGAGTTAGGTGTGGTGATTATAGGCAACTTAATATAAGTACTATCTAATTTTGCCTGTACCAGGTTTTGACGTGCCAATGTATAAAGTTATTGTCTTTATAAGGGGCTAAATAAAGAGTTTGAGTTTCATTAGAGGCCAAGTTCTTAAATTCAGTCTTGTTGTTCCCTATTTTTTGACAAGCACGTGACTAATTATTGTAAACTGTACAATTGATCACATGGTTGTTAACAATTCTGAGCAAAAAGATAAAAATGATTGCATTTAGGAACGAAACAGTGGCGCGTACTTTAGAAAACATCTGACGTTACTTGAAAGCGAATAATGAAACAGGAAGAGCAGTAAAAAATGTTGTTCCAGTTAAATTATTCAAACAATTTTCTTTAAAATATAATTTTTGGGTTTGTGATAACTTGCTTTTAACAATTTTATGCAATAAGAAAATACATGCATATTCCCTATTGCGGGATGTACACTGTTAGGCGATCGGTTCACCCATGCTGAAGTTATGCGTGAACATACATTAAAAATATTAATAAAAGAAACAGTCGCACTGAGAATCTATTTTTTAAAGATGGTTAAAAATTGATACGTACGGTATGCAGACTGGTCGAATATTCCTTGATCTTGTAACTTAGTTCGTTTTTTAACTGCCATTCGTGTAGGTAAAAATCCTGCTTGAGATTGGTTCCTTTCTTTCGCAACAGGGTGTGCCACCTACAATTTTGTTAAACCTTTAAATTTGTATTATTTTGTTATAAAAAAGAGAAATAATATATAATTATGTTTCTAATTTCATTTTATGAACAGGTGTTTAAAATAAATTAGAACAAGGATACTCACTAATGTTTAAAACTAGTTTCTAGAAGTTTTTTGACCTAGAAAAGTTCTGAAAATCCATTTAAAATTGAAATTTAGACGAATATCATCATTTCATCATTTTAGGCGACCGTTTCATTAGTTGCCATCGGTATCTGGCCAATTCACCGAAAACAATTAACCCAAAAACAATTCACCAGTAGATAAATTCACCGAAAAAACAGTTTTATTAATGGAACAGGAAGTAAAGGGTGTCCCAAAATGAATGCACATTTTAAATTTCTCGTTATTTTTGTTTCGGTCCTAGTCTTTTGAAAATTTGACAGCTGTCATGTAGATATATTGCGATTATTAGCCATGGAACTTATTATAAATTTGGAGAAAGTTATGCGGAAACTATTAGCACAGTGCGTACTATTTTCGGTCCAAATAATGCACCAACATATACGACACCAATTTGAGTAAAGTGGTTCAGTCGGAAACCTGAAATCAAAAGGTCGCCCGCGTAGCGCCCGGTCTATTGAAAACATTGCTGCAGTGGCGGTAAGAGTGGCCGAAGGCCCAGGCCTGAGGCACGTGGATTCGCCATCGGTTGCAGCAAGTGAACATTACCAGAAGCAGTATGCAGCGAATTCCCAGAAAAGGTCTGCGTTTGCATGCTCATAAAATCCAGTTGACCCAAGAACTAAAGTCAGCAGATCATGGGCTGCGCCGTGAATTTGTCTGTTGGGTTCTGAAATATGAGGCAATGATTTTTCAAAAAAAAAAAAATCTGTTTAGCGATAAAGCACATTTCTGATGCAAACCAATGCATCCTCCACGAGCCACTGTTTGGTGCGCTTTTTGGTCTGGCGGTATAATTGGGCCGTACTTCTTTGAGGACAAGGCTGAAACTGCACTACTTAACAGTAGATGGCTAAAACACTCTGTATAAAATTCTACGCAAGGAAATAAATTACAGGTAAATTTTAAACATCCTAGTGACGTTATTAAAATATTGGTTTCCTGCCCTGCAGTAGGTAGGGGAGACCGGTGACAATTGTAACAAAAAACACATGTGATTTTTTAGAACCTTACCTGTCAGTTCTAATTTATTGATTTTTTTTGAGGATGTCTCCGAGCTTTGTAAGTAACCTAATAAATTCAGAATGTAGAAAAAATATCTAGTTTCTTGTTTAGAACATATTATTCAAGTCAATGACAAGTGTTTAAATTGACACCCGACTGGTGGCAATTGTAAACGGACACAGGTGTCAGTAGTAACAGTACTTACAAACATATTATATTTTTTAAGCGAGTGTCACAACAAATGAAGTTTTACGGATCTATTAACGTCCCTGAAGTGTACCTTTTTTGGCCGCTTTTTTACTTTACGGCCGCTTTTTTACTTTACAGCCGCTTTTGCAAACAAAGTCATTATGGGGGCAGCCTACTAGACACATTTAATTTGCTTATTTGAGTTATTTCCACGTCCGATGTTAAGATTGTCAAATTATGAAGGCGGCCTACTAGACACACTTAATTTACATGTTTGGATTTTTTACCCATAAAACAAAAGAAAAGGTTCCGTTACCAGGCTATTTATTTACAAGCATAAAAATTTAAATCTAATCTTCCAGTTTCGTCTTTGTTTAGAAACAAAATTGTAAAAAAAAGTTGTTACCTACTTGATGAGACACTCGCTTAAAAAATTTTCTGTGCACCTCGGCCGTATGATCTTTTTTGTCCTCACCTGAAATTTCAGATTCGGCCAAAAAAGATCAACATTACGGCCTTGGTACACAAATAACTATTATTTTAAATATCCTATTTGAATACAAATAATAACATTAAAAAATAAACAAAGAGTTACACAAATAAAAAAGTAGTTTTTTCTGTTGTTAAAGTCGACAAAAATATACCAAAACAAAAACACGACAAATTCGTAACAATCTGTATTAGTAGCTTCTATTAAAATATAAATAACAATATTTGAAAATATACAAATGCAAAGTAAAATATTCTTTTAAAATGGAAAATGTTAGATAGGAAACGTGGGTATGTTAACATTACTAAAAGACCTTACTCTTCACCTGAGTTAAGTATATTGTTCGTGCGGAGAAGACTTTTTTACTCAAAATTTTTGGCTTAGACTCTTATTGGAAAAATTTACAAATTATTAATTTGAAGTTAATATACGAGTATTTTTTCTTCCGTATGCACACGGTATGAGGTCTCCACAAATGTTTGGTTTCATATTGTAAAGCGTTCTATAAAGAAATACATTATGATGATACACACTTTTTATATTGGTTTCAGTTGTAACATGTTACAATCGTCACCTTTATTCATGTTACAATTGACACCAAAGGACATATTATATGATTTGTTTACATTATTAAACTATGTAATCTAATTCCTAAAGTGTTCTTATTATAAGATTTATATAGTCAATATAATCCATATTAAAGTGGTATATTTTAAATATGTATTGAAAATATGGTTAAGAAATTATTTATAAAAGAAAATAAAAATAAATACTTACTTTTCGTGTTGAGAGTCACGTTTCAGATCGTAACAACAGTATTCATCAGAATTCTTAAAGCAACTAACACTCTAAAGAAAGATCTGTCAACAACCGTTGAACATGTGTAACTTGGTTCGAGATAATCAGGAAGAGGGCCGACGTATACTGAATGTTACAATTGACACTTGTTACAATTGTCACCGGTCTCCCCTACTTGTAAATTTGGAAAGTTTTATGACATTAGGTAGCAAAAAAGTTGTATTGAAGTCGATGATATATTTTGAAATGAAGTATATCCACCAATAAGACAAGTTTCAAAAATGTCATTTTACTTTGTAGACAGTGAAAATGGAAAACCAAAGTTTTTTTTTATTTTTCCGTAAATTTATCTTTCGGTAAATTGTTTTTCGGTGAATTGTTCTTCGGTAAATTTATATTTCGGTGAACTGTTTTCGGTGAATTCATCTTTCGGTGAATTGTTTTTCGGGAAATTGCCTTTCGGTAAATTGTTTTTCGGTAAATTGTTTTTCGGTAAATTGTTTTTCGGTGAATTTATCATTTGGTGAATTGTTTTCCGGTGAATTGTTCTTTGGTGAATTTACCTTTCGGTGAATTGTTTTTTGGTGAATTGTTTTTCGGTGAATTTATCTTTCGGCGAATTGTTTTTCGGTAACTAGATTTTCGGTGAATAATTTTTCAGTAAATTCACCTTTATTAAAACAGTTATCAAAAAATATTCTATTTTAAATGTAAATTTAAAATAAAAAATTGGAAAAAGACTGCTTAAAGTAACTATTATTAATTTGATTTTTTTTAAATGATTTGTGAAAACTTGTCAGTCTTATAAGATTTTTAATGTTCATTATATAATTATGTCTTATTTCCATGTAATTATCGTACTCTGTACTGTATGTAAAGTAACTTGATCCTTCATAATCAACATTTTATAGACACAATGATTAATAAGGAGGACAAGTATCAGTCTGTTTCCAAAGTAAATACGACTGTAATTTGATAAACAGGTAAGTTTAGATTCTCTGTCGTAAAGTACGTCGTTTCTTGGCAATAAAGATTTAAAGACGAAAAAGACAAAAATATTACTCGAATTCGCGATCACTTTATATTAAATAAAAGTTATTCTGTAAACGACACGCCGCCTCACCTCGTAAGCATCTGGAACATCCTGGCTTTCTGTCCGAATTTCCTGAAATGTCTAAACACCCCGATGGCTGAATCCCGGTGGGTAGCACATATCCTTAGGGACGTCCAATAAAATTTTAAAGCTTCCAAGTGGTTGCCTGAAAGCAAAGCGGGAAGAGAAAAATAATAAAATGATTGTCAGAGTATATTCGAGACAAATATTACACAAGTAAACAGTTGACGTTTTCTAGAAGCACTTCCGAACGACAGCAGGAAGTTTGTTGGAATAATAAAATAGTTTGGACTTTTGTTCTTTTGCAAGAGTTATTTATTTTTCATAAAGGCTCAGTATAATTTTATTAAAGGAGGCGGGTATATAAGGGGCATTTTCCGCCCATCATCATCTGCACGAAAAATATTCGCCAGCTCAAACCTATTGTTTCATATAGGGTGTTGTGAAATTCACTACATATATTGAAATGGGTGACTCCTAGTCTAGTCTAGAGACACACTCAATACTTTTTTTGGTTTAATCGAACAACTGTAAGATTTTCTCTTAATCCCGAAAATCAGATCATATGCGCACCCGCTGCTGCGACGTGGCCGACATTTAATTTTCGAGGGGAATATTATGTTTTAAATTTGTTCTACTAGAAAAATAAATAAATTACGCTAGAATTGTCTAACAATAACCCATTAATAATTTAGGTAATTATTCGGATTAATGGAAACACCGAATTTTTCATGAAATTTTGCACAGACCCTAATTTTGAGTCGTAGAACACGAATACAAAGTCAGTTTTTGACGGTCTCGTATGGTTTTTCCAAAAATTTTTTTTTTAACTTTTAGGTTAGCTTTTTCAATGAATTTCTTTACATTTCGGCACTTTTACTTATACACATCTATACAAGTCACACTATTTTTCTGAACCATATTTAGGCAAATTTATGTAAAAACACATTAAAAAAACAGAGAAAATATCAAAAAACTAAAAGAAAATAAACACGCAACCCGTGGTACACATACTCCAAATTTCTGATAAATGCCAAATTCACAAATCGTTTTTCCCACAAATACTGCTACCTTTACATAAAGTTAGCGGGAAAATGCGAAAATGAACCAAATTTAACCAAAAGAGCAAAAAGATGACCCCAACCAAGACCCTGGCGCACCGATCCCTCTTCGCCTGCGAGGAAAGAGACTTGTCAGGGCCCCTAACCAGGTGCTAACCCTGTTCCGACCTTAGGGTGCCCTCCGATCCACCGTTATACTACCGTTATATCGAAAATATTAGATGTCACCTAATTCACAGACCTAGAAAAGTTTTTTATGCGAACGGTGGATTGGAGGGCACCCTAAGGTCGGAACAGGGTTAGCACCTGGTTAGGGGCCCTGCCAAGTCTCTTTCCTCGCAGGCGAAGAGGGACGGTGCGCCAGGGTGTTGGTTGGGATCATCCTCGGCTGTGTTGTCGAAGCGGTACAAAGTTCGCCAAGATTAATTTCATTTGGGATAAAAAATAGGTAAACGTGGCAA
Source organism: Philopedon plagiatum (assembly GCA_963971165.1). Classification (NCBI taxonomy): domain Eukaryota; kingdom Metazoa; phylum Arthropoda; class Insecta; order Coleoptera; family Curculionidae; genus Philopedon; species Philopedon plagiatum. The sequence continues at coordinate 81,923,212 of OZ020193.1, forward strand.
CACCGGACACAGGAATATTGTTGACAGGTAGGAAAATAATGGCGGTTAATAGCGAGTTAAAATGGAATTTTCTATAGAAAAAAGCAATTTTCTTAGCTATTTTTGCCTAAATGTGGTGTTTTGTGTGACGAAAAAAAAAATAAAAATTATAAGTTTACAGATATGTTTAAGTGAAAGTGTCGAAACTTAAAGGAATCTATAGAAAAAGCTAACCTAAAAGTTAAAAAAAAATTTTTGGAATACCATACGAGACCGCCAAAAACTGACTTCGGATTCGTGTTCTTTGACCCAAAATTAGGGTCTGTGAAAATTTTCATGAAAAAATTCGGTGTTTCCATCAATCCGAATAATTACCATAATTTATAATTGCCAAAAACGCATCATCCATTAAAAAATTTCTTACATGAAATACGATACCTAGGTATTACTTTCCTATGTATTTAAAAATGCATAAGGTACAGGATGTACTTTTGCACAAAACATAATTTCTGCATGGGTTTTTTCAATATCCTATACTTTTTAACATTTTTGAGAAAACTAAATTCAAAACATATTATTATTCGCATAAAAATCATTTTCGTCACTATTTTTAACACTAGTATTTATTACAATTTACTGTGAAAAATTACTGACGTTTACCAAACACAAAGAGCACAACGACGAAAGTTATTAGGGAGATTTTGCAAAAAAAATTGCAGACACGCTAACCCCTAACTGATAAAATTTATAGTGATATTTTGATCAAAGTTTTCACCCCATTTGCTAAATGAATTTATAAGCCTACCAAAGATGATGAAGACTTCGGAAATTGTTTTAATTTTTAGGTTTTTTATAAATCATGTGATAGAAACACCACTTTAAATTTGATCGTTTATGGGTCAGCATGTTTACAATTTGTAGTTGCAAAATGTCACTATTATCTCGACACAAATAATATCTTTTCTCTTATGCAACAAAAATTAATAAGTGTTATTATGGATTGCCTATACTTTATCACGAATCTCAATGTGTAGGTCTTGGCGTATCCTAAGAGGGTTGTGCTTTCTAGGAAATAAATACATTTTCAGTTTTTTCCCAGTGCTGATCGTGGATTCTTTTAAGCATTGTATTTCACACTAACTAATGTTAGTGGAACGTTCTTATCCTTAATGGATATACCTACTGTTTTGTTGGTGTTGTATAAGTGTGTTTCTTTCTAAAGAAAGTAAATTTTACAGAGATTTAACTTTAAAAGTAACAAAAACATTCGTTTTCAATTTTTCATAGTGCGGGTAGTGGCAAAATACCGTGGAATATTTTCAGAATTGTGTTTAATTCTTTATTGGAACTTTTGTTAGCGTTAATTATTAGTCAAGCGATGGATTCTTGCATTAAATTAATGGCTATACTATATTGTCAGTGTTCTTGAGTATATTGGTATTAGTTAATCTTAAACATTTTTAAAAGAAGTGTATTTTAAAGGGATATTACGACATAGGTAACAATAACATTATTTCTTATGTTGACTTGTTACATAGAAAAAATTATTGATAGAACTGGCAACTTATTCGGTATCATGTGTTTCTAGTCAGTGGCGGGTACCGCTAGTTGGAAAAAGTTTAAGGGGCGATTATCAGCTTATGATTATTGCAAAGTGCCATTTATAAATATTTTTATTTAATCTGAATTCATACCAGAATTTACCAGTTTCAGTATGTAGCAAATTTTATAACACCCTGTATAGTTAAAAATATGGCTTATATGTCTGTATAATATTTGTAAAACATTACAAAAAGAGCCTTTCTGCTATTTTTTTGACATTTCCACTTTTTCTACCTCCGTTATACTACTTCAATCATAGGCACCGGGTTTACATAAATTTAGGGAGGGGGGCTTACGTGTCCCCCCAATTTCTATTCGGTACATTGTCAAGTTTATTTAACAGGTGATTTTATATAAAAAATTGCGAGAAGTGAGTTTCAAAATCGACATTACTGCCAAGAAGTTCATAGCGGTCATTTTGAATAACTTTTAAAGTAATAAGAGAAATAAAGGTATTTAAATTTTTACTCTTTTTTCACAATTTTTAATTTTTGAAGGCTTGCCATTTAAAAAAAATTAAGATACGGGCCTCGGGTTTGCGTTAAAATGTTTTTTCTTAGAAGACCTCTAAAATGAGGTACCACACGGCATAGGGTTGCATTTAAAAATCCCTAGCGTCACCCCTTAACGGGGGTTGAAAATGTTAAATTACATAAAAAAATACATTTATAAACCAATAGGATACTCCTAAAATTTGGTGTCCCTATCTTTACTAATAGCAAAGATATTTGCCCATACTGACTTTTCGGACACCCTGTAAAAATGTGGAAAAAACATTCTATTTTCTTTGATGATCACTTAGTTTAATACTTTAGTTTATATCCTATTATATTGACGGGCCCCTTTAAAAAATGCACTGTATCGGTATTAGACTTTTAGTTTATAAAATGGAGTTTGGAAGAACACGATTTTGGAAAAAAATAAATTTTTGTAAAATTGTGTTAAAAAAGCTATTTTTGATTAACCGTATATTTTAAAAAAAGTTTGTTAAACATTTTCTGTAAATTTGCCGTGGTCTTTGATAGACGAGTACCTATTTACCAAACTATTAGTAAGTTATTTTATTTCTCGTTATCAAGAGAACCGTGTTATTAAAAGTGAAAAGTACCATGAACCATCAAAGAACAAATATTCCTACCTTTTTTCGACAACCATTCGCCAAATTTTGACGCGTAATAAGGATCTTCAGGGTTCAGTTCCACCACTTTCCTTAAGAGCCCCGCAGCTGTTTTGTGGTTTGGGCCTCTTAATCGAGCCAGCTCTAGATAGGCTGGAGTGAAATTTGGTTCTAGTTTTATGCAGCGTTTGAGCATTTGTTCTGACTCAACCGTCTTGTTGTTTTTTCTAAAAGGGCGAAGGTATTAGATGATGAGGACCGAAAAACGTCCTATTTTCTACGTCATTTAGTCTACACATGCACTTTTAGGAAGTAGCAACAAATAAACTCAACAATTTACAGCATAAATTGTTCATGGCGCACATTGTAGGCACAATACAACACTTGTAGGGTAGTTTTAAAGAAATTTTATTGTTTAATAAAAAGAATTACACAAGAATTTCCTGTAATCATAAAACGAACTCATTTACATCAGACAAACGATTCGGGTTAGGTGTGGTGAGTACTGGCAACCGAATATGCACTCGAGGCCATGATTAATTGTTGTAAAAAATACTATTGATCAAATGGCTGTTAAAAGTTCCGCGCAAGAAGATAAAACTGTTTGATTTAGGAACGTAGCACGAAACAGCGACGCGTGTTTTAGACAATATCTGACGTCATTTGTCACTGCTTTTTAAATTGTAATAAATTATACCGAAAAGTATTTTTTTTCGTTAAATTATCCTTGTAACTTTCTTCAAAATACCATTTTCGGGTTTGTAATGACTAGAGTGGTATAACTTTTCCCGCAACACATAACCGTCGGTTCGGAAACGACTGGGCACAAGTTGGCGGCAAGCGGCGATGCTTTAATGGATTTTTCAGTCAGTCTCGTTTAGCTCTTGTTGCGCGGCGCGACGAAAGCAGGTTTTTACATGCGTTGTTAGGTACAGATATAATTATTACGTATGTCGAAGGTGCGACAGGGTTAAAAACGAGCTTTGACTGACAAATTGAATATGTTTATCAGTGAATTTCCTAATTTATTTTATGATGGCGCTAAAATATTTTGTAAAGTTTGCGATAAACCGTTGATGTGCTGGGACCAAAGTGACTGTAAAGACCGTGTAAATTCTGTAGAACACACACAAATAAAACAAATGGCGTACCACCAAAAACTCATTGTTCGATTTACTTTTCATGCTGATTGAATGTAATTTATTACTTTGCTTACTCGATCAACAACCATTTCAGCACTTTTGGAATAAATACAATCCCAACTGGAAGTTATGTATGTAGTTAAGTATGTACCATCTGTACGCGAAGAAATCGAAAACAGGATCAAATCTGAATTAAAAAATATAAACAGTTTTGGTTATCTCTTGACGACACGATAGGTTGTAAAGAAAAATCTATTGTAAATGTTATAGTACGTATACTGGAACCTCTTGAACTGACATTTGCAATGTTATTAGCTAGCAAAAGGCTAGAAATTAAAATAAATTGTACTGGCCAAGCAATTACGAGGGTGCTTCTCGATACGCTAGAAAAATTTCAACTCTCAACAATTCAACTGTTAATGTTCATGAGCGATGGTGCGTCGACAATCCATTGTGTGGACCGTTCGCTTAAAGAGAACCGGGAGGTTTTTACATGTTACGTGTAAAGTTCATGCTTTACATTTTGTGGTACGAACTATTCGAGAATATTTTCCAGAAGTAGATGCATTATTAGCAAATATTAGCAAATTCAAAAAAAAGTTTTTCTCAAATCTCCCAAACGTATTCGAGAATTTCATCGACAGTGTCCCGGTATTCCTGAACTACCACAGCCCATTCTGACACGTTGGGGAACATGATGAACGGCAGCTGTTTATTATTTTCAATATTTCCAACAAATAAAATTTATGATTTTACAATTCAATCCTGGCCAAGCTGCAGCTATTAAGGAAAGCCAGGCAAAATTTCAATATATTTATTTCCGTTGAAACCGATTTAAAAACTATTAATAACAATTATAAAGGATTACTTGATGCAATAAAAAAATTACAAAATACGCGTTGTCGTTAGTGGAGTCAGTGCAAATAGTGGTCAAAGTAAATACCAGGCGCGGCCCGTGAGTTTTTTTACAGGAGGGTCAAAATTTTGTGGGCAATTAGTGATATCACGGCAACAAGAAAAATACACTTTTTTAATTAGGAAGGGTTTTTAATAATGTGCCTCGTTTTGTTAAGAAGTTATTTACCTACAAATAAACACCGCAAAAATCATAAAATGGGTACTGTTGTATATTGAACATTGCTACTCTAGATGTTTATGACTTTTTCTATGTGTTTTAGTAGTCTAAGATGGCTAGCGGCTTCCCGTTTTGATACGTTTAGCGTCTCCTCAATAGAGGTCGCGCCTTGTACTAAAAGTCCAGAATAAATGGATGGTGTTCATTCTGGGCTAAAAGTATGATTATTCGTAAAGTAAAATTAGGAACACTGACAAAACTCCGTTTCCTTTAATAAATACAAAACTGGCGGCTAGACATAGTAATACGATCTTTGTCTACGCACGTGCAGGCTGCCAGCTGTAGTAGATATGATATTACCAATAATTTTAAAAATATTTTATCGAGGAACAAGTGCTAACTTGTTGCTAATACACCTTTTAGAGCCGATGTAATTTTTTAAATAACAAAAACTTAAAAAAAAAGTCTACCCTAACACAGCCTCGAACCCATGACCTCTTGGTCAACTCGCTGAAATTCTACCTCTGGACAACGCTGGTAATGTGAGAAATCCGGTCCGATGCCGTTATGTTTGACGACTAGCATTGGCGTGACTGAGATCGTATTTCTAAATTTTTATGTTTAGCCGCTAATTAGTAATACATTAATACAATGCAAATACAATGCGCATATCAGCTACCTAATTAGTTTTTCTGTGTCCAAACCAAATGTTTTGAAAAATTATATTTTACGGGGCGGTTCGAGTGTATTTCCATAGTTGGAGTGGCGCGATATTATTAGTGGGCCCTCGACAAATTGTGTCTCTTTTTAACTTCCTAAAGCGCGTATGTCTGTTTCTCACTTAGTTTTAATGAATTTATATCGTCCACATAAACCTATGAGGCCAATTTAAAATACGACCCAGCCCGGTGCAAGCTTGGATATCTTTCGACGATGGCTTGGCTTGATTCTTTCTTGGGGAGGTTTCGCATGGAACATGCACTTTTTTGAAAGAAAAATTTGGTTTTAAGAAATAAATTATTAGGTGGATCATTGAAAATAAATGTAGGTGGGTCATTGACCAAATGACCTTATGGACGGGCCGTGCGGGGTAAATACACTACTACACGCTATAGGTCACGCAAAAAGTAATCGAGTTGTAGAAAAGTTTGGGAATGTTTTAAAGAAAGGTTTCGATTTTACCACACTAAGACAAATTTGTGATGGTGCATTTATAAATCCGTTACCTAAGTTCAAAGACTTTTTTAATTATGCCAGTATTATATCAGTAGATATCGAATGGTCTTTCTCAAGATATAAGAAAATTTTTTCATGACGGCGAACATTGTTCACTGAGACAAGTGTGGAAACATACCTGATGATGCAAATGTTTCACGGATTTTATCCAGTTTGTGATAACTGATAACGTTGCTTCTACTGCTTCTTATGTTCGGTAATCCCAAAGTCGTCATGCCTTTAACTGGCCAGCCAAGCTACTTGATAACGCTGCTTAAGAGGGTAAGTGTTTTACAAAATTTTATAAATTATAATTGATCGATTCTTTTATTATTTTCTTTCTGTTACTGTACCTACGTTATAATATATGATCCGTACGCCTATGCCGCGCGGGAACAGTTATACCGCTCTAGTAATGACTTGCTCGACCAATTTATACAATTAAAAATACATGCATATGCCCTTTCAAGCTCTACAAGCATTCTTGAAGTAGGTTCGTTTCTCTTTTTCGAAAAAATAAAAATTATTAAGTTTACCTGTATAATTGTCCTAAGTTAAAGTGGGCATTAACATGATTTGAAGCATATTTAATTGCAGCTAAGAAATGCATTTCAGCCTCGTGGTTGTTTTTTAGTATGGTTCCTAAGTTATTGTGAGCACTTGCGTATGTGGGCCATAACCTAGAAAGTTATGAAGTACATTATGAGTATGAGGAGTATTCAGAGCCTATCAGTACTATCTTGATATTTTTTCACATTGTTGTTGCTCACATTTTTGCTCTAAGAAATACCAGGCGCGGCCCGTGAGACATAAATAGTATATTGTACAACAAGTTTTGGAAATTACTCTTTTCACACGAGTTTACATGTCATTTTTTGTAGCAAAAAACTGAACAGCAACCATATTAAATAGAAACCAAAGCAGCAATAATGAGCGCTGAGGACTGCTTTTAATTACAGCTCTATTCTCACCAAATATAGACAGATCATTTTAAATTTTTTAGAGGACCTACTTACTTTAACGCCATGTAATAATGTGATTTGGCCAACTCATGTCTAGATGAGTCTCTAAGGAAATTAGCATAGTTATAGTGCATTTTGGCATTATGGGGTAGCGTTTCGAGTCCAGCCCTGAAAAAATAAAAATTATTAAAAATCTGGTACCCTATCTAGAAACCCATTTTACAACGGAAAGATAATTTATATCTCTCTCCTGTCTTTTTTCTCTCTCGTACTCTGAAATTTTTCCAACTAATAAAATGTTAGGTTATAAGAAACATACACATGATATCATATTTCAAGCCCGTTCCATAAGTTGTTCTTGTAGCCCAGATAAAACCAGACCAGATGCGAAAGCTCCAATGTCGCCTGTACTTCATGCGACGGCGAGCCAAGGATTGACGAGACGATCCGCCGGCGCGGCGGTCTGGCATCTAGTACGGAGACCGAGGTTATAAATTTAAATCACAGCATCACAGCCACTGCCGTGTCTTCTTCAAGTGTAACGTAACTGCCGTATAGTACAGACGCCTGCACTATCGCAAAGCGATGGTGCAGGCAGCCCTCAAGGTCATTGAGATTGGACACGATATTTGACAGTCTTACGCATCTAGTCTGGTTTTATCTGGGCTTCTAGTATAAAAATATACCTAAAAAGTGTTAGCAGCTTAGATTTCTATGATCTATAAATCCTCAGCTTGCTAACAACTACCGAAATATTACGGAATGTACTTATTTGTTCGATTCTTCATTGGACCGATGTAAGATGGGAAAAGAGGAAATCAAAGAAAATTCTTCTAGTTATTGAGAAAGGAGTGAAAGTTGCGCCGTAGAATATGTTTGTTTTCAGTTTAAAGCTGAAGTCACACTGCTCGTGCAAAGTGTACCTACCTTCTGGAGTTAAGACTTTTAACACTTAGGTACAATTAAAAATTTAGAAATTATATATTTGATTAAACAATTTGTATCGCCTCTTTAACTCTCGCAAACGTCACCATTCTCAGGTAGGCTGTATTACAGATCCCTTTTGCATTTTATACGGAAGAATGAGAGATATTTTTTTTACATCATTATTATAATTGTTAATCATAATATGTACTCATTTTTGCTACCTTTCCATCATTTATTTAAAAACATTTTCTCCAATCCTATTATTGCAAATTATTTATTAGAGGGGTAGCAAGTATTGAGTATTGTTTCTTAAAGGGGTAGGAAGTAATTTGAAATAGTATAAAATAAAAATGCTATTTTTAATCATATTTAACAAAAGACTTGGCTTTTATTAACAGGTTTATTTATATCGTCCTTAATTATTAAGCGAAATTCCTCACAACTTAAATTAATAATAAACTTTAGCTTCATAACCTCTTCCAGTGTTAAAACAGTCATTCGACTCTTTTCATTTGTCCAACAACTTTTAATTTCGCTAGAGTCTTTCACAGTCTATGTTAGTACCAGGTAACGTAAAACTACTCAATAAGATTTTTTGATACAAGGAAGTTGTTTCAAATGCATCATTGTATTTACACTTGCCTAGCGCACTCATTTCCGACAAAAAAATTTAAAAATTCCACAAAATAACTATAAAAACGAAAAGCGTGACAAATGACAAATTGTTTTACTACCACGCATTTCCAAACGACGCACAACGAGGCTCTGACTGGAATTAAAATCACAACAATCTCTGCCGTACTCGCACGATGTTTAAATAATAATAAAGTTTATTACTATTACTACACAATTATTACAACAGCCGTTTGGTGAAAACATGAAAGTCCAACAAACACCACTAACTGTTTTGTTTTCTTATAAATGATCAGTACTATAAACGCGTATCATAGCACCATTAAAGAACTGAAAACTTTTTCCCCACTAGGAAAATGACAGGATTTTAAAAGCCGGCCGGTCAAACTGCGCCAGAGGAGCTGACGGTACTATTGCACGAACCCGTTATGACGTAGTGATGTTGCGCAGTAACTTAACGCGCCGCTATGACAGATATTGAATCAATCACAGCGTGAGCTTTCGTTGCTTACCGCGTACCGGACTGTTGGTCAAGCTTCAGTTCAGAAAAAAGAAGCGTAAAAGTTATAGCGGTCAGCTACTCTAGGCGCATGAAATAGATGAAGAGAGAAGAGCGGTAAAAATGTGAACGAGGAAAGAGAGAGCACTGCATCCGAGGCCGAACATTATCACCTAATTGTAATGGTTAGAGCGTGTCGCCTTGTAAAATTTTAAAAAATTCAATCGTCGATTGATTATCGGGAACAAAAATATTGATTTGTAAAAAACCGATTAAAAAAGATGTGGAGAATATCCTTCAACGGGTTTTGCAGAATACGCTGCGAAGAGTGCACGCTTGTTTGGAAGCAAATAATGGAGGAAATTTTCTTCATATTCTCTACTAGATAAGTATCATTTTTTGAGACTTATTTATTAGTTTTACTTATTGATATTTAAATTATGTTAGGCAAATATTGGTTAAAACTAAGACTGATGACAAAAAGTAGTGATTTCGCAGTGGCTTTTTAACAATTTTTTTTCTCTTAGATTAGGAAAAGGTTTAATTTTTTTTACCTGTATCTTAAATTACGCTTAAAACAGAAAAGACATTTAAATATGGTGCGGCAGTGTCAAGTTTGCAAAAATTGGACTATTTATACCCAGAAGTTTCGTTTCATAAGTAAGTGAGGATATATTCACTTGTATCGAATCCACTGGTGTAGTTGGATGCAGAGATAATTATGTGAAATTATTTACAAATAAATTTTGGTTAGGTGCTTATTTAAAAAAAATTATACAGTGGTCGACAGTGAAAATGGATAATCGATATACATGCTAAGTTTAAATTTTCTTTAATGGTTCCCAGAACCCACGTTTGCGACACTGCTTGTATATACTACTTATCGGGATAAAAAGTAGCCTATGTCCTCTTCCGGGTCTTAAACACCTGTGTAAAATTTCTCTCTAAGCCGTTCATAGACCAACATTAGCAGGCGCGGCCCGTGAGATTTTAAAGTTGTACATCTCTGTTGCTACTTATGGGACCCATGCCAAGTTCGGGTTTTTTAATAGTGAGCATACTAGAAAAGTTTTGGCAAAAGAAAATTGTAATTTGCGAAAAAAAAGTTGAGTTTTTTAATTGACCCACCTGGGAAAAAAATTAACACTCATCGGTATTTTATTTATTGTTTTTTCTAAACAAATTTTACATCATTTTGTCGACAATTCTTAAATTTTAAGGGAAAAAAATGTGTTAGTAGAAAGTTATATTCATTTGAATTTTTTTAAACCTAAAATATAATTTAAAAAAAATAAATGACTATAACATTCTCCTAACACATTTTTTTCTTTTAAAATTTAAGAATTGTCGACAAAATGATGTAAAATTTGATTAGAAAAAATTATAAATAAAATACCTAAGCGTGTTAATTTTCCTCCCAGGTGGGTCAATTCAAAAATTCAGCTATTTTTCGCAAATCACAAAACATTTTTTTTCTTTGCCAAAACATTCTTAGTAGGCTCACTATTAAAAAACCTGAACTTGGCATGGCTCCTACAAGTAGCAACAGAGATATACATACAACTTTAAAATTTCACGGCTACAAAGCAATACCAACAAGATCGAATGATTCTGAATTTAAAAGCTGTGTCTCTTGACACACTCTTTTCATTAAAAATTGTATTTAAAAGAGATAAAGTTTGCACTATCTTACCCTTTTACCAATTTATACAACGCAAGTCATTTCGAGGTGTACTTTATAGCCAAAGACATAATTCACAATTTTAAAGGCAAATAACCTTTAAAATATTGGATGTAACCCGAAAGTTTTAACGGTGTTTATAGGTGTTTCAAATGTTGTTCTCGTAAACCTACTTTACTACTTCCTAGTAATAAAGTTGAAGTCGAAATATCCGAAAGATACTTAAAATAGTCTGGAAAACCGAGTTTATTATTTTCCAATTGGAAATATTATATTTTAAAACATGAGGAAAAATGTGATAGTTTTGCCAATGAGAAAACAGCATCAATAAAGAACCAGTTTTATTATCAGTGATTTCTTAGCGTTCTTATTCTTACTTCTTTTTAGTGGAACTTGTTGAGAAATCAATTAATACCTTGTACCTATACCATATTACCTTTATTTATTTTAATTACACAGGACCACAAATGGGAACCGAAAACAGTCCTTTGGCGAGATTGATATCCTATATGTATTTTGGTGCGCTGATTACGAATCCGAGGTCCATATAACCCCAGCACATCACGTTCAAGGTCAAATGCATATATTACGGAAAAACAGAAAATCTGACCACGGATTCGGAAAGAGCGGGAAATTTTACGTCCAAATATGTAGTTTTTCCAACATGACCCTCCAAGGTCATCTGGGGGTGAAATGACTCATCGATAGACCAAATTCTTATTTCCCATATACATCATCACAACTACAGACTTTTACGTACAACTTAGTCAGGTTTTTTGACGCGCTGATTACGAATCCGAGGTCCATATAATCCCAGCACGTCACTTTCAAGTTGTGATGATGTATATGGGAAATAAGAATTTGGTCTATCGGTGAGTCATTTCACCCCCAGATGACCTTGGAGGGTCATGTTGGAAAAGGACGTAAAATTTCCCGCTCTTTCCGAATCCGTGGTCAGATTTTCTGTTTTCCGTAATATATGCATTTGACCTTCAAATGACCTTGAGCGTGATGTGCTGGGGTTATATGGACCTCGGATTCGTAATCGGCGCACCACAATACATATAGGATATCAATCTCGCCAAAGGACTTTTTCGGTTTCCATTTGTGGTCCTGTGATATTAGTCATTATTTGTATTGTCAGTTGAATATATATTTGTCAAAAGAGAATTAGTTATTTCCCTGTTTTTTATTGTATAATCAAGAGGTTACGGGCCCAGGGACGCTAGAAGATGAAAAATATGAGCTGAAAATTCCACTGTTTAATGGCAGTAATTATGATAATTGGAAATACAGATTAGAAGTTGTTCTAGAAGAGTATGATTTACAAGAATTTCTTGAGAAGGATCTAAGTCAAGTAGTGTTTGACAAATCATTAGATAAACCACAAAATGATGAAGGCGAAGAAAGAAAAAGAAATGCTGAAATTGAAAAACTACGGAAAATGGAAAGAAAATGTAAGTCTCTAATTATACAACGAATTTCGGATAGTCATTTGGAATATGTTAAGGAGAAAAAGACTCCAAAGCAAATTTTTGAAACATTGCGATCAATTTTTCAAAGAAAAAGTATTGCAAATCAATTATTTTTGCGTAAAAGATTACTTACTATGAAGTACAATGAAACTGATAAAATTGAATCTCATTTTTTAAATTTTGATAAACTTATTCGTGAATTAAGAAACACTGGAGCAAAACTGGAAGAAGGAGATATTATTTGTCACCTCTTGCTTACTTTACCTCAGTCATATGATCCTCTAGTGACAGCACTGGAAACAATAGATCCGAGTACACTTACCTTGGACTTTGTAAAATCTAGATTATTGGATGAAGGGAGCAAAAGGAGAAATGATATTGTTGAATTCGAGTCTGGATCTTCAAGTTCTGCTTTCTCCGGTGGAAAACAAAAATGCAAGTGTTTTGCATGTGGAAAATATGGTCATAGGAGTTTTGAATGCCGAAACAAGAAAAAATACCACCAATCAGCTAATTTTGGACAAAGAGAAGAAGAAGATTCATATGAATTTGTGGCAAATGCTGAAGGTAACTCAATAGAAACTGAAAGAATTATTGAAGACTCCAAAGACATTGATTGGTTTCTGGATAGCGGTGCAACTGAACATATGGTAAATGATTCAGCATATTTTAGTTCCATCAAAGATCTTGAACAACCTATTAATATAACTGTAGCAAAAACTGGAGTATGTTTGACAGCTTCTAAAATTGGAAATATTAATATTTTATCAAAAATAGGACAGAAAATTTTAAATTGTCAAGTTCATGATGTCCTGTATGCTCCATTTCTTAAATGTAATCTCTTTTCCGTAAGCAAAATTGAACAACAAGGAAAAACTGTTGTATTTAAAGACGGTAAAGCAAAAATTTATTTCCAAAACAAGTTGATTGCCATAGGAACTAGGGTCAATAAGTTGTATAAATTGAATTTTGTTGTAAAAATTAAAAATTATACTGAAAATAACAAAAATACTACTAGTTTATTGTCACTTCCTGAAACACTTGGTATTTGGCACAGGAGATTCGGTCACCTAAATTATAATTCAGTTATGAAACTTTCTAAACAAAATATGGTTAAAGGACTACCAAATTTAAAATTTTACAACAATATGGATTTATGTGAACCGTGTTTAAAAGCAAAACAAACACGTTTACCTTTCGACAGAAGCGGGTGTCATGAAATAAGAAGTTTGGCTGCCTTAGAATTAATTCATTCAGATGTTTTTGGACCTGTTACTCCAAGCACCTGGAATGGAAAGCGCTACTTTGTTTCATTTATTGATGATTTCACGCATTTCACAGTTATTTACCTCTTACACCACAAAACTGAAGTTTTGGAATGTTTCAAGGAATATGAGGCTATGGTGTCAGCACAATTTCAAACAAAAATAAAAAAATTCAGATGTGATAATGGTGGAGAATATTCTAATACGAATTTTAAAGTTTTTTGCAGAAATTTAGGTATTCAAATTGAGTATACAGTTCCGTATACGCCTGAACAAAATAGCATCGCTGAAAGAATGAATAGAAGTATAATAGATAAAGCAAGAGCAATGGTATTTGATTCAAAAGTTCCAAAGTTTCTCTGGGGAGAAGCAGTTTTAGCTTCTATTTATGTAACTAACAGAAGTCCTACGAATGCCGCCCATGAACATTTTAAAACTTCCACGCCTGCTGAACTTTGGTACAAAAAGAAGCCAGATATGTCTAATCTTAGAATTTTTGGTTCTACAGCACACTGTCATATACCTGATGCTATGCGGAGAAAGTTAGATCCAAAATCCGTGAAATATATAATGGTTGGATATTCCAACAATGGATATAGATTATTTAGCTCAGAACGAAGGCAGATTGTGATTGCACGAGATGTTATTTTTGATGAAAGGAAAAATAAGGAGTTTGAAGTTGATTTGGACGTTCAACAGACAACTGAAAGACAAAATCAAGAAGACAATGATAAATTTAATTTCAATTTTTCTTATGGTAACCAGCAAAATTGCAGTAAAGATATTCCTGTTGAATCCCCAGAAAACGAAACACAAAGTAAAAAAAGCGAACAAACAACTGATGACATTGAAAATGAAACTCAAATACCATTAGAAGCAAATGTTGAAGATTTACTTGAAAACAGTAATAAATTAGATGAAGATTATTCAAATAATAGAAAATCAAATAGAAACAAAAGAGTACCAGTTTGGCAAGATGAATTTGAGATGAATTATTTAGCGCTGAATACTAACCTACATGAAGATGGAGAGGTACCTGAATGTTTTACTGAAATTGAAACTAGAAGCGACAAAGATTTATGGAAAAAAGCAGTTTTAGAAGAAATTGAAGCATTAGAAAAGAATAGAACATGGACCATAACTGAGTTACCACAGAAAAGAAAGCCAATACGTAGTAAATGGATATTTAAAATCAAGAAAAATGAAAAAGATGAAATTATAAAATATAAAGCGCGCCTAGTAGCTAAAGGATTTTCTCAGAGACAAGGATTCGATTATGAAGAAACATATGCACCAGTGATCAAGTTTAATACTGTAAGAGTTTTATTGGCTCTATCGGCAGTTCCAGGATTCTACATTCACCAAATGGATGTAAAAACAGCATTTTTGAATGGTGATTTAAAAGAAGAGATTTATCTAGAAATTCCAGAAGGATATCCAATGTCACAAGGAAAAGTGTTAAAATTAAATAGACCTCTCTATGGACTAAAACAAGCTCCTAGAAATTGGAATGAGAAATTCAACGAATGTATTATTAAATTTGGCTTCAAAAGGGCAGGAAGTGATTACTGCTTGTATACAAAATATTCCGAGAATATGATTTTTTATTTGTTACTTTATGTTGATGATATTCTCCTAATTAGTAACAATATAGAAGAAATTAAAAATATGAAAAGACAACTTTCTGAAGTGGTTGAAATGACTGATATGCAAGAAGTAAATTTCTTTCTTGGATTTCAAATCAGACTAGAAAAAGAGAGCGGAATGCTGAAAATAAATCAATCACATTATATTTTAAAACTTTTAAGAACATATGAAATGGTAAATTGTATCACTACACGGACTCCAATGGAAGCAAATTTGCATTTAGAGGCTAATCATGATGAAAATATAGTAACAAAGCAACCATATAAGGAATTAATAGGAAGTTTGATGTACATAATGCTCATTTCTCGACCAGATTTAAGTGCATCTGTAAACTATTTTAGCCGTTTTCAAGCTTTTCCTACAGATATTCATTGGACTTACCTAAAACGAATTCTGAGATATTTGAAAGGAACAGCCAATTGTGAATTGGTATACAAATCAAACAAACACTCTCAACATAAACTGCTGGCCAATTCAAGCGGGACAAACTAAATTTTTGATAAAATTTAGAGTGGAATATTTTCGAAACGAAAAAAGATTTTGATTTAACTTTTTCAGTATGTAATTGAATAGTTCTTCTAGTTTTTATACTTCAAGGCACTATTGCTAGCAGTCGCTGCAACTCTATTTTACAGGGTGTTAAGTGAAACCCTGACTTTTTTGGAAAAGTTTTCCAGTTCCGAGAATCTAGGAAGAATTTTTTTTGAATTTTCTTTTCATACTAAAATGATCCATGGTCAAATACAAAAAAACAATTTCTCCGGATTTTCTCTATTTTCATTTGTTTTCCGTATACAGGGGTTAGTCGAAATTATCGACTTCTTCTTACAAAGGAACCCCTAATTTGGCCGTTTATTCACAAAAAGCGAAAGACCAAGTAAATTTGTAGTTTGAAGTAGTCCAGCTAACAAAATTAATACAAATTTTTGTACAGGGTGTAGCAAGTTTGGATCACGGGCTAGTAAATTATTATTTTTTAATTTCTACTACTTTTTCCTAAGTTAACTATTAATTATCACGTGCTACGTTAAAGGGTTAAAATTTGTTAGGTCCGATAACAGTACTGGTTAGAAAGATCCTTTTTGCCCAAACGGGTTTTTCATTTTTTGTCTAGTCCCATTTTTAGTGATTAAACGGCTCGCATTTTGAACCTAACTTTTTGCAATTGCATCCATGAACGATTGAAGTGAGAGTGCTTTTTTGGTGGTACATAATGAATGTTTTATCCAACCAAAAAACATGTAGTGGCCAAACAGCTAATGATGCTTATTCGAAGAATTTTTTAGCATTATACAGGGTTGCAAAAAATATACCACCTATACTTTATATGGAAGTCATGTGATTTTCAAATTAATTGAATATAGTCCCAATTTTCTTGGAACTTTTTGCCGAAACTGTTTTTGAATTTTTTTGTCTGGTCCCATTTTTAGTGATACAAATGGCTTGCGTTTAAAACTTAACTTTTTGCGATTGCATTCATGAACTATTGAAGTGGACATCGTTTATTGGTTTAACCAACCAATAAAAAAGTGTCGTGGCCATAGAGCTAAAGATGCTTATTCGCTGCTTTTGTCCGCGTTTGCCCAAAACATATCACCTACATTTTATATGAAAATCATGTGATTTTAGAGTCCTTTAGGTATTCATAAAGTTCCTTTTTGCTATATTAATAATTATTAAAGAAAATGTCCTACTTATTATTAATAAAATCTAGTAACGATACAGATAAAAAGAATAATATTCATTCGGAACTTTTTCACATTATACAGGATTGTGCAGAAGTTACTACTTATAATAGAAGCCAGGTGTTTCTCGATATCTTTGGATTTTCGTAAACTTCGATTATTCATTATAAAAGAAAAATATTTTACCACTGCTCTAAAAAGTCAGTACATGGCATTGAGAAATTTTAATTAATAAGAAGTGTCTTAAATTAATAGTCACGGAGTACATTTTTCTCGTCAAAAATTGGAGATGGATAGTGAATTCAACTGAACAAGTTATAAAATTCTGTATAGCGTAGTTTTTAGAAGGTATAGAAATTTCAGAAGATTTAATTACTTTTGAAAGTACTCGAAAAGATACGTAATTTTCAAATTTAGTAGTTATTTTTCCCGGCATTACTTTAGGAGATCCAAAATGTAAATTTTGGTTGTTACTTTTATAGGTAAACAGAAAACGTTTTAAATTATAGAATATTTTTTTTACTTGAAGGTATTATAAAAACTTGCAACTAACGAAAACAAAACAAATCTTAATACCTAGTAGGACCTCCCCTTACATTTATTATCTCTTGGCATCTTCGAGGCATGCTTATTACCAAATTATTGACAAATTCTTGCTGAATATTTTCCCACTCCTGAACAATGGCGTCTGCAAGTTGTTCTAGAGTCTGAGGAGGATCTTCCCTAGAACTTACCAATAATTTCAATTTAGACCAGACGTGTTCGATAATATTCATGTCTGGTGATTTTGCAGGCCAGACCATCCTGGTAATATTATTAGCTTCCAAAAACTCTTGCACAATGCGTGCTCTATGAGGTCTGGCGTTATCGTCAATTAGCACAAAATCGTTCCCAAAATTGTTTGCAAATGGTAGAACGATATTGCTTAAAACTTCGTCCCTATATACCTGACCGTTAATGGGCTCCAATGTTAAAAAAAGTTCCGTTTTGCCATTAAACATTACACCACCCCAAACAGTAACGCCTCCACCACCAAAAGGTTCCTGAGGAGCCATATTCTCCTCCATATACCGTTCGCCACGTTCACGCCAAACTAATATTCTGCCGTCCGAGTGAATTAAATTAAATCTTGACTCGTCTACAAACATGCAGTTTTCCCAGTTATCTAATGGCCAATTGCGATGTTCATATGCCCACTGGAGAGGTCTTCGCCTATGCTGTGGTAGAAGTCGCACACATTTAGCACGTCGCCGAGCTCTAAAATTAAAATTTTGGCTTAAAAATCTGTAGTATAGGTGTAGGGAATGAACCAATAAATAAGCCAACAGTAGCTTTTATTATACTAAAATGCAAAATTAGGTCAATTTTCATAACGTTAGTTCTAGGGAAGAACTAAGGAACATTACGCTGCAAGCACAAATAATGTGTTTAGGGTCGCCTATCAAAACTTTAATTTATGAACAACTTAGTTCAAGTTTACATTTATAATATCGGTGCGCAAAATCCAAGATTCACGCCTCAGCTGACGTCGATATTATAATAGCCGACTTACTAAAATGAAACACTAAAAATATTGGTACAAAAAATAAGATCTCATTTGAAGTAACTCACCTTAAGTTATTATTGTTTAAAGTTCTTCTAATGGTCCTATTGCTCACACGAATGTGTGT
This sequence comes from Philopedon plagiatum, assembly GCA_963971165.1. Lineage (NCBI taxonomy): Eukaryota > Metazoa > Arthropoda > Insecta > Coleoptera > Curculionidae > Philopedon > Philopedon plagiatum. Next base: position 81,941,786 of record OZ020193.1, read on the forward strand.
TCTTGCTCTGAACTCCTGGTTAATTTTCTCTGATGAAATTTTTCGCCTTCGACGAGCCTCTCTAACCAACCATCTTTCATCTGCAATGCCGACTTTCTTTTGGCGACCTCCCCCATAACGATAGTTTGCACTTCCCGTTTCGTGGAAGCGTTGACGCAGTCGAGATATTGTACTTCGCCCAACCCCGTACATATCCGCAATAATACTAATTTTTACCCCATCTTGTAGTAAACGCAAACAATTAGCTTGTTCTTTTGCACTTAATCGAGCCATTATAAAGGATAATAACGCACCAATTCAAAGAAGAATACTTTGTTGCCTTGGTAACTGTCAATAGCAAAGAAAATGTTTTATTTTTTGGCCTACTAGATCTTTTGACTAAGAAATAGAAACGCCGCTAAATTAACAGAAATCCACCTGCAAAGTATAGGTGGTATATTTTTTGCAACCCTGTATAATGCTAAAAAATTCTTCGAATAAGCATCATTAGCTGTTTGGCCACTACATGTTTTTTGGTTGGATAAAACATTCATTATGTACCACCAAAAAAGCACTCTCACTTCAATCGTTCATGGATGCAATTGCAAAAAGTTAGGTTCAAAATGCGAGCCGTTTAATCACTAAAAATGGGACTAGACAAAAAATGAAAAACCCGTTTGGGCAAAAAGGATCTTTCTAACCAGTACTGTTATCGGACCTAACAAATTTTAACCCTTTAACGTAGCACGTGATAATTAATAGTTAACTTAGGAAAAAGTAGTAGAAATTAAAAAATAATAATTTACTAGCCCGTGATCCAAACTTGCTACACCCTGTACAAAAATTTGTATTAATTTTGTTAGCTGGACTACTTCAAACTACAAATTTACTTGGTCTTTCGCTTTTTGTGAATAAACGGCCAAATTAGGGGTTCCTTTGTAAGAAGAAGTCGATAATTTCGACTAACCCCTGTATACGGAAAACAAATGAAAATAGAGAAAATCCGGAGAAATTGTTTTTTTGTATTTGACCATGGATCATTTTAGTATGAAAAGAAAATTCAAAAAAAATTCTTCCTAGATTCTCGGAACTGGAAAACTTTTCCAAAAAAGTCAGGGTTTCACTTAACACCCTGTAAAATAGAGTTGCAGCGACTGCTAGCAATAGTGCCTTGAAGTATAAAAACTAGAAGAACTATTCAATTACATACTGAAAAAGTTAAATCAAAATCTTTTTTCGTTTCGAAAATATTCCACTCTAAATTTTATCAAAAATTTAGTTTGTCCCGCTTGAATTGGCCAGCAGTTTATTTTAGAAGAATTTGCAGATTCTGATTGGGGTAGTGATATAAATGACCGAAAATCAACATCTGGTTTTGTATTCAAGCTGTATGGTTGTACTATTACATGGTCGACAAAAAAGCAGAATTGCGTGTCATTGTCCTCAACGGAAGCAGAATACATTGCATTAACTTCAGCAGTTTGTGAAGCTTTTTGGCTTCAAAATATACTTAAAGAATTAAATATTGTAAATGTCAATCCCACAATAATATATGAAGACAATCAGGCATGTATTGCTATAGCAAAAGATCCCAAAGAACACAAAAGAATGAAGCATCTTGATATAAAATATAACTTCATTCGAGAAGCTATTCGTAACAATAGGATAGTCCTAGCATATATGCGTACTGAAGATCAAGAAGCAGATATGTTCACAAAAAGCCTTAGTGCAGTAAAGTTTTTAAAATTTAGAAACTGTTTAGGTATACAAAGTATTTAATTGAGGGGAGGTGTTGAGAAATCAATTAATACCTTGTACCTATACCATATTACCTTTATTTATTTTAATTATTAGTCATTATTTGTATTGTCAGTTGAATATATATTTGTCAAAAGAGAATTAGTTATTTCCCTGTTTTTTATTGTATAATCAAGAGAACTAAAATACATAAATATTTTAGAAGAAAATTAGAGTATCTATATGTAACTGAATAAACTGAATTTCATAATTTTAACACTGATATATCTTAAATAAAGTAATACTTATCGTGCAATAATAAGAGCATAGGCGCAACTAGGGAATCTTCGACTTCCAGGAAAACGTTAGACTCCATCTCTATATTTTTTCTCCTATTTTATATTAATTACCGCCTAGAAATTCCATTATCAACGTTGACCACGGTCTAAAATGAAGAATGCAAATTTTTACGACTCCGATAACGAAAACGCAATTTTTAATCGGTTGAGTGTGAAGGCGATAAAAATTTCTGCAGCGCTAGCTAATTTTATACCGCGTAATCATAAGTCGGGCTTTGAGTAATTAGCACTTTGCCAGAAAAAAAGCGCCGGAAAATTCTCAGTTTTGAAGGGAAATTGCCTTGCGGTATAATGAGATTAATACGTTATAGTTGAAAGGTACAAGTTTAATTGGAAATTACTACACTGTAAAAAAAAATGATTAAATTTTAAATCAAATTCAACCCAATTTTGACTAAATCCAGGTCCACGCCAGATTGATTGAAAAAATTAACACTGCATATTGATTAAATCGAAGGATCTGTGATTAAATTTTCTTATTCAAAATTGATTAACCTAACAATTAATTCTGATTACATCTAAATCAATTTTTATTAAAATTTTCTTCCATAATGATTAAATTTCCATAATACTCTAATCATTTTTTATTAAATCTTAAATCCAATGTGATTGATATGCAATCATCAGTAGCACCGCCCTTCCCCTCTCCGCCCTATAAAGTACCTGATTAGGGCGTCGGTTTTATTTATTAAATGACAATACTATAATACATAAGAAAAGGGAACACATTAAAGAACAAACAGATGAAATTATATAAAAGATAGGTAATGCAAATTCCCAAAGCATGGGAATTGTTTGTCCCATATCATAAACAAAAATCCGGGGAGGTGAGGCGTGGACCTGGATTTAGTCAAAATTGGGTTGAATTTGTTTTAAAATTTAATAATTTTTTTTTACAGTGTAAAAGTTGAAAATAATTATATGAACTAAAATCACGAAAATTATTTACTCATCTGTAAATAAATACATAAAACACTAATGAAGACCTGGCATGACAAATCTTTTCTTTGAAAATACATGGAAAATAACTTACATTAGTGCATGAGTTCCTCCAAGGGATTGGATTCAAGATCTGAGATTTTTGCGTATTTCTTTTGTTTTTGAAACATAATTTCACCAACATGATGTAACAACAAAGTTTTTAAAAGAATATTCGTAAAATTTTAGAACAGGCTGACCACTTCATTCGTTATAACCTCACATTGCACATTGCACTACCACAGAAACCGCCATACCTACTGCCGATTAAATGGAATTTTTGCAGATTGCAGCGGGGTGGATGGATATCGGTACTCCCTTGTGATTAAAAGGTTGCGTACTGCGCATGTGTTGGCGGCTTGGTTTAGAAGTTTGAGTATTTTTTAGTCAGTAGGTGATTGATACTGATTATTGTGATTATTTTAACAAGGAAATATGATTTAAAACGTTTGTCTTTTTTATGCATTTGATCAGTATCGATTTAAAGTAATCGAGAATGAGTAATTTGTTTGAATCATAACGAAGATTATGAAACTGATTTAGAAAATAATTACAAATTAAATCAAAAAATTTAATCCGGCCAATAAAATCAGACATCTCTTGTGGTTAATCAACTGGATTTTTTACTGTGTACTGTATACACGATGTGCCTCTACTAAGTTTAACTCAAAGGTCTTCTCACTTCCATTTCTTTTTCAGATTTTGATAAAGTGCCTAAGTAATTTAAGCTCAAAATGAGAATCCTAGATCCATACTTGCGTGACAAATTGTTTTCGATTCAGCTTGAGGAGGCAACAGATAGCAGTAAAGATGCCCATTTAATTGCCTATGCCCGATTTTGTGATGGTATATCGGCAGTAGAACTACTTTTCTGCAAACCTATAAAACGCAAAGCAACAGCACTCGCTTTGTTTGATATTTTAAATGATTTTATTAATGAGGCAAACATAGAGTGGAAGAATTGCGTTGGAATATGCACCGATGGTGCTCGTACAATGTCTGGAAGATTCCAAAGTGTACAAGCACTGGTGAAACAAATATCTCCGCAATGTATCTGGACCCATTGCATGATCCACAGAGAGGCTCTGGCGTCCAAAGAAATGAGTCCTGGTCTCAACATTGTGCTAACGACGGTTGTAACTGTAGTAAATTATATAAAAATGAGACCCCTAAAATCAAGAATCTTTAATGCAGTTTGCAAAGATATGGGTGCAGAAAATTCGACGTTGCTATTTTATTGCGAGGCCAGATGGTTATCCGTGGAAAATTTTTACAACGTGTTTACGAGTTAAAAGAGGAAATTGCCACTTTTCTAGAAGAGGAAAACCGCCCGGAAGTCGAAAAGTTTCGAGATGCTTTATTTGTGATGAAATTGAGTTACTTGGTCGACATATTATTCGAGAAATTAAATACCCTGAATCTACAACTTCAAGGAGCAAACAGACATATGTTGGATAACAGTGATAAAGTTAGTGCTTTTTGTAGAAAGTTAGAGCTGTGGAGCAGAAATGTGAAATAAAAAAACCTAGAAATGTTTGCAAATGTGAATGAGACTGTCAAAACATAGATGGAAGAAGAACAGTATGTGAAAGTTGTTTTTGTAACAATAGAAAGTCATGTAGCCATGTTGGCACAGAATTTTAAAAAGTAATTTCTTGCTGACGACAAATTGGTAGCAAGCTACGAGTGGGTGAGGGATCCATTTCGAACTACTCCAGAAGGTCTCTCAACTGTAGAAGAAGAAATCTTCATAGACTTTACTGCAAGCGGCGAAATCAAGAGAGAATTTAGTAATAAATCTCTCTTCGAATTTTGGGCGGGAGTGGATGATGCCTTTTCTCCACTGAAAACAAGAACATTTCGTATATTATTGCCATTTTCAACATCCTTCCTTTGCGAAGCCGGATTTTCTGCGGTGGCTGCTTTAAAGACAAAATATAGGTCTCGACTGAATATAGACAAACAACTGAGAGTGGCTATTTCTAATATAAAACCTTCTTTTGAAAAACTTTGCTGCGAGACAAGCCCAAGGGAGTCACTAATAATAACTATTAAAGCTACTTTTAATTTAATACTGATGAGTTTATTATTAGTTTCATTTGGCATTTTTGACAATACCTACTGATGAAATCATATTTATAATAATTAAATAGTATATTAGTTTAAACATGTACTGTACTTACTTAATTTTTTGTAATGTCAAAATGAATATCGTTTTGCTTTTCTTTCTGTGAATTAAATTTTTTTTATTAGTAATTATCGTTTTTTTTTTCATTTTGATGTGCTGGCGCGCCCCCCACTTTGAGTTATGGCGCCCCCCTAGGGGGGCGCCCCACATGTTGAGAAACGCTGGAGTACAGTATATGGGCCTTAATAAAAAAAAGATATGTACATATATGTATAATAAAGAGGCTCTATAAAATTGTCTGCTCTATTGTTATGTTAGGGAAATGTTAGGATTTTTTTTTGCAAATCGCTGGGACCCCTGATTAAGAAAGTTTTCCATGAACCAGAAGCACCAACAAGCATCTTTTGAAAAAATGTTTATTTCACGAAATGTTTTGGAAAATCTCTAACCACTTTTAGAAAACATGTTTCTTAAAAAATGTAATTTTGTAGAAAGTGCCTTCCGAAACAAAATTTAAAATGGCGATAATTTTTTCCAGATTTATATAAAGGAAATGTAGCATCCCAAAACTTTTACATATATTGAGGCATTTTAATGCTGCTCGATAATTCAGGACGTGTTGTTATTTTACTTAGAACAGCCTGAACGCAATGGATGTAAAGCTGTTTTGAATTGTATTAGCTGCACTCCATTCGGTCAGGCTTTTAACCAGCAGACGGTGGTTTTATGCCATTTTTATCACTGGCGATTTTACAGTTCACAAGTTGGGAAAAATATTTTTAAGTGGACCGTTGTTTTATTTATTTTTTACGGGTTAGCGACACAATCATGGCTTTTAGTTAAAAGTAAAATTTCTGAATTTTTTATCTGTATCTTTATTTGTTAACAAGTTATATTAAGTAAAAATAGAAGTTTTGCAAATATTTCGCAAAATGGAAAGAAACGAACTTCATGCTGATATTAAATATCTGCAGAAAAAAATGGCTAAGCCTAAACAAATTCATGAAGATATGGTTAGCGTACTTGCGAATGACGCTCTTTTATATCAAGTAGTAAAGAATTGATCTCGGGAGTTTCGCTGTAGTAGAAGAACTTGCGAACATGAAAAAGGCGCTGGTCGTCCGCAAACTGTGTGCACTCAGGAAAATGTTGATCGTTTTCTGGGATGCTAAAGGAATTATATTCACTCATTATTTGGAAAGTTGCGTACTTGCGAATGACGCTCTTTTATATCAAGTAGTAAAGAATTGATCTCGGGAGTTTCGCTGTGGTAGAAGAACTTGCGAACATGCAAAAGGCGCTGGTCGTCCGCAAACTGTGTGCACTCAGGAAAATGTTGATCGTTTTCTGGGATGCTAAAGGAATTATATTCACTCATTATTTGGAAAGTTGCGTACTTGCGAATGACGCTCTTTTATATCAAGTAGTAAAGAATTGATCTCGGGAGTTTCGCTGTGGTAGAAGAACTTGCGAACATGAAAAAGGCGCTGGTCGTCCGCAAACTGTGTGCACTCAGGAAAATGTTGATCGTTTTCTGGGATGCTAAAGGAATTATATTCACTCATTATTTGGAAAGTTGCGTACTTGCGAATGACGCTCTTTTATATCAAGTAGTAAAGAATTGATCTCGGGAGTTTCGCTGTGGTAGAAGAACTTGCGAACATGCAAAAGGCGCTGGTCGTCCGCAAACTGTGTGCACTCAGGAAAATGTTGATCGTTTTCTGGGATGCTAAAGGAATTATATTCACTCATTATTTGGAAAGTTGCGTACTTGCGAATGACGCTCTTTTATATCAAGTAGTAAAGAATTGATCTCGGGAGTTTCGCTATGGTAGAAGAACTTGCGAACATGCAAAAGGCGCTGGTCGTCCGCAAACTGTGTGCACTCAGGAAAATGTTGATCGTTTTCTGGGATGCTAAAGGAATTATATTCACTCATTATTTGGAGAGTTGCGTACTTGCGAATGACGCTCTTTTATATCAAGTAGTAAAGAATTGATCTCGGGAGTTTCGCTGTGGTAGAAGAACTTGCGAACATGCAAAAGGCGCTGGTCGTCCGCAAACTGTGTGCACTCAGGAAAATGTTGATCGTTTTCTGGGATGCTAAAGGAATTATATTCACTCATTATTTGGAAAGTTGCGTACTTGCGAATGACGCTCTTTTATATCAAGTAGTAAAGAATTGATCTCGGGAGTTTCGCTGGTAGAAGAACTTGCGAACATGAAAAAGGCGCTGGTCGTCCGCAAACTGTGTGCACTCAGGAAAATGTTGATCGTTTTCTGGGATGCTAAAGGAATTATATTCACTCATTATTTGGAAAGTTGCGTACTTGCGAATGACGCTCTTTTATATCAAGTAGTAAAGAATTGGTCTCGGGAGTTTCGCTGTGGTAGAAGAACTTGCGAACATGCAAAAGGCGCTGGTCGTCCGCAAACTGTGTGCACTCAGGAAAATGTTGATCGTTTTCTGGGATGCTAAAGGAATTATATTCACTCATTACTTGGAAAGTTGCCACACAATAACGGGTCAATCTTATGCAACATTAATCAATAAACTTCGTGATTGTATTAAAGAAAAAAGAAGAGGAAATTATCTCGTGGAATTCTCTATCATCAGGACAACGCTATAGTTCATAAAAGCTGTGTTTCCTTGAACGCAATTCACGATGCTGCTTTAGAGCTCATGGCGCATCCACCATATTCACCAGACCTAGCTACGGTGTTCTTTATTTTTTTTTTCTCAAGCTACAAGAAATTCTTCGAGGAACCGAATTTGACAGCGATGATGACATTATGATAGTTCAAAATTATTCTCTAATCAAGTTTTTTGAAAAAGGTGTTTCCATGTTAGGACATAGGTGGAAAAGGGCCTTTAAGTGCACGGAGATTACGTAGAAAAATAATTTTGTCATATATACTAGAGACAGTAAATACTGTACCTATATCCCTCGTATGTAGACTTCAAACCTATGTACAAGCGTACCGTAGGAGTCTGAAGAGCAGGGAAATATAATCTTTTCCTTATGAATGTAACTACAGTGAGCCTACATTGAATTTTAAATTATTGGGAAAAGTATGTACGAATAAGATATTGCCGCTGTTGTACCAGTAATAAGTCTGATGACAAAAAATTAATCATAAAAGTATTTTTCTCCCAAAAAAGTTAAAAGATAAATGAAGGTTTTCAGTGGGTTTAGCGCAACACTCGGCCGTGAAATTCTGCTTTTTATTGGGGAAAACGGCGGCAGAAATTACAATTACAAGGAAGCCCGAAGACGTAGCAACAGTCCAGTCAATGGAAGAGATTAACTTCACCACGTTCCAAAAAAAAAAGCGACAAGTGAAGTCCAATATGTTAAGACAATGCTGATTTGTTTTTTTTATGCTAACGTCATTGCCCACTACGAATTCGTTCCTACTGGTCAAACTGTTAACCAGGCATTTTATCTAACAGTTCTTAACCATTTGTGTGACACGGTGAAACGAAAACGCACTCAGTTGTGGCGAAGTGGTTGGACTTAACGCATGGCGTTTAGTCCAATGGAGAGTACTGTGAAAGGTATTACAATTTAAATTTTTTTAATCTTAAAGATTGATTTTATATTAAAAAATTCCGATTTTGGGTGTATCCGAAGGAACTACCTGTCTAGTCGGGATAAAAAGTAGAATAAATTCTTTTTTGTGACGCAATCTTCCTCTATGTCAAGTTTCACCGCTATCCGCTGTTCTGCTCGGACGAGCTTGAGTAACCAACAAACAAACAAACATATCTTAGCACTTATAATATAGTGAGGATTTTTCCCTACGAAAATCAATTAAGTTTCTAAAATTGTGTTGAAATCTAATTGCTCAAGTTCAAAGTACAACATAAGTTTTAAATGGTGACGTTTAAAGTTCTCCCGACATTGACTAATTGCTAGTTTTCGGAAACAACCTAGCGGAAAATTTATACTCTTTGAGAGAAAACATGTCCCAACAATGGGATAAATACTGAATAACTTCAGTAAACTACTTTAGATTGTCTGGAACTAATTCAATTCTATTAACTCTAAATGGATAGGTTTAGGATATTTAATACGAAATTTATTGAATGCAACTTTCAAAAAATATACAGTGCATTTTTTTAAGCGGACCATAGAGTTTTAAATGTTAAATGTTTAACCCCACGTTAGGCCCTGTTCTAATGGATGTCCCAACAGGTACTTCGGGATTTAAATTTGGCGCCATTTTTCAACAACCCAACCTAGAAACTGTATATTTTGCATGTGTCATCGAGAGACCCTGATTTTAATAATGGATCGTTTTAATCGGAATAATTTTTCAATAAAATTATCTTTTCCGACGAAGCTCTTTTCCACCTCCGAGGTTATGTGAACAAGCAACCTAGTAGGATTTCGGTAAGTGAAAATCTTCGAGTAATTGAGAAAAGCCCAAAAGTAACTGTGTGGTGTGCATTGTGGGCTGGAGGTGTTATAGGGCAATTTTTTCATGAAAATGACGATGGTGAAACGGTTAATGATATTGGCGAACGCTACTGCAATATATTGAGAATCTTTTTATGGCCCCAATTAGATAATATGCACCTTAACAATATGTTCTTTCAACAAGATGGCGCCACGTGTCACTAGGCGATGAAAACTTCTAATTTGTTACGGACATGTTTTTCTGGCCGCGTCATTTCTCGAAATGCTGATATTCAGTGGCCTGCAAGATCATACGATCTAGCCTCCTCGATTTCTTCTTGTGGGGCTTTCTTAAGGACAAAGTCTATTCTAACAATCCGCAGACGATTAATGACCTAAAGCAAAATATTTGCCAAGTTATACACAGAAAAAGCTGCTATGCTATTTTCAATAATAGTACTGTCTTTGACCACTGTCACATTAGTTATATTAAAGTTAATATTGTATCAACAAAACATCATCGAAATAATCAAAAAAAAATATTGCATTAAATATGGACTTATTATTGGATTTCAAAAGTATATCTACTTCTTTGAAAACTATATTACCATTATTTCAATGACCAAAATACTATTGGAATCCAATAAATTTCTAATATTCCTTGGAGTGTAGAATTATTAGAGCCAAAATATTAAACTATTTGATTGGAATGCTTAAATATAATTGGGCGAAAAATAGCTATTTGTAGGCGGTGTGATTCAATTTACAATATATTTTATTAAACGAACAAGAACTACGGTTTAAATAAAAAATGTAAAAATTAAGTCAATAATCCTTATATCATTTCAGTTAAAATAAACACTCCTATAAAACATATAAGATATTGGAGAAATAATAAAAAATATTAATTCAATGGGTCCTATTGTTTGCTGAAATATTATTTCTGTTGCTCGCGGACACCCTTGGAGAGGTTAGAATTTTTCTTTGTTCGTTGAATAGTCATACGCCAAAAATAATAGATCTTTTGCAAGACTGGATCAACTTATTTCAGTGTTTTATGGGAAGTAAGACAAATCTAAAAAGCTTTGGCAGTAATAAGTGTGTTTTTTATTTGTAAATCTCTCTTGGTTAGTCTATTTTATATGACTGTTTACTCAGCCGATACGCATTGTTAAAAAACTATTAACATTAAATAGGATCGCAAGTTTATTGTTGAATTTGTATCTTTTAGACATGGTTTCCACCAAATCTAGCTGTAAATTTAGGATATTCGAATGCAGTGTCAAATTTGATTCATCTAGCATCCTGTACCCATTCAAGACAAAGGGGACAGTTTTACAAAGAAGCAGATCCTATATATATTTGGAGTGAAATAAATATAAAAAGTTTACGGTGTTCGCGCCAGTGTGGTGTAATAAAATGTGATTTTTTATATTTAAATGTTTACAGGATGTCTAAACAATGTATGTTTAATAATACTGAATACAAATTATTTTAAAATAATAAAGCGTGTTTCATTTGTTTGAAATATCAGTATAATTGATGTAATAGAAATTCTACATTATAAATAAGGGTAATTGTTCTTCAAAACACGAATATGATTGAATTTAAATAAAAATGTTTTCTTTCTATTTGAAGTTACATTAAATTAATTACTGTTGTAACTGAAACAATAATAGTTATTTTGCATCAAATGAGGTACATATTCTTACAAATAAACTTCTAGTGAAACCAATGATAGTTTAGGGCAGGGTATTACTGGCATAAAATAATTGTTATATTTGAACGATTCATTAAAAACCAATGAAACTTTATATTTCAAGCAATCTTACAACCTATTGGTTAACAATGATGAACTAATCATTGAAATAATTCGAATTTGTATTGTGCAATACGGAATAGAGTGTGTCATTGAGTGAATGGGTATCCAATTCAATATAAAATAGTGCTTTTTTCTATGTAGGTGAAATTTAACCGCTATTGTGCCCAGTGCCGCACTCAGAAGGGGCGGGGGGGGGGACTGCAGATCTCCCAAACCAACATCCTGGACACTATGCACTACTAATTTAAGAAATACACCGAATTGCATTATTCCTTCCCCCACCAAAGACAAATCAGCCCCCGCCCCCCAAGACATGATTGTGCCACAATGTTATTGACAATTTTACGCAAAGAATGATCATCTGTAGAAACAACCGAGGGGGACATTCGGAGAATATTATTTTTAAAACCTAACTGCCTCTACTTTTTGATAAAATAAAAAAGCATGTAATTTTTCTAAAATTGTTGGTTTTATTTACAGAGTAAGACAAAAGGTTACTAATAAATTTCAGAGTCTTATGATTATGTTACGTTGCAAATAGGGAATATGCATAAAACCCAAATAAATCTGAAATATTTTTTTTATATTCTCAACATAAATTAAATGTTTATGGCTGTTGCTGTAATCCATTTATTTTAGTCTTTATTAACAAAAGAAAAGGACCTACTGTAAATTTTCGTGCGAATTTCGAAACTTCTAAAACGTGATCTCATTGGCTGTGTCGTCAAAAGTGGTTTTATGACTCATAACGAGTACATGGCGAATTTCAGTGTTGTAGGGTTATCGAAAAATCCATAAAAATGGCATTTAATGCATAACTCATCCAATGAAATATCCCTGTACTTAAAGTAAAAGGTTCCTGAAATCTTGTTCATGTATGTTTCAAGCCGAAATCGGTCCAGGAACCTTTCAATTTTGCAACAAAAACTGTCATTTTTGCGAAATTTTGACACATCATGTCTTATTAATTTCGAGTAAATAAATTGTAATTCTTTGTTTTCATGGCAATCTTCGAAAATTTAAAAATTTTCAAATTTTGCACGTCCGCGATGCAAATAAACCTGTGTTTTTTTAACGAAAATATAAGGGATGGGAGGTATTCTTAGGTAACTAACGGATAAAATAAACCCAACAAGAATCACTAAATAAGGAAAATAGTGTTGAATAATGTCGGTTAAAAATAGGATTTGTCGAAAAAAATCAAGAAAATCGGTTTTTACCCCTTAAATATGCTCCTGGATGACCCATTCGGTATTCATTTTAAAGTGTGATTATCCCTTTAGAAGAGTGTGTTGATAAATTAAAAAATAAATTGTATAGGAAAATATACAGTGATTCAAATGTACCGATGTCGAGGGCAAAAAAAGTCAAAAAATCGAAATTTAATCGGCGATTGCTCCCTTCCTATAGAGAATGAAGGAATAAAAAATAAAAATATCATGTATTTCGACGAGCTCTTTCCGATGACGTATATGGGATTTTAATTTGAACCATTTTGACTCCACCAAAAATTGAAAACCGTAAAATATTTGGGTCAAAAATCCAAATTTCCAATTTTTCCCAAATATATCCATTTTCCAGTGATTTCAGGTTTAGGTAAATGTATTGCGAAAACGAAGTATTTGAGATATTAAAGTTTCAGTTATGTATCCGTTTTCGATCGGACGTTTTGTTTTTAAAGAATATTGTTTTTAAAACATAACTGCCATGTCTTTACTTTTTGATAAAATAAACAAGCACGTTATATTTCAAAAATTGTTGGTTTAAAAGCGAATCCCGAAGTATCTATTGGGACATCATTTACTAGCGGCGTCAGCAAAAGCACTTTTGCTGACGGCACAAGTATAACAAAAGGTCAAACTATACCTTTAAAAAGCATGTCGTGTTTTTGACGTGAAGAAAAAAAATCGTTTTTAATTCTCTTGTTAAATTTAATTATATCTGAAACAAACTCATTAAAAATATCAATACCTAAGACTTCTATTGGCTAAAGTTTGTTTTCACCTAGGGAAACAGTATTTCGCAGATAAGAGGCTTCGTATTGATTTAAACAGCTTGTAAAATCGACCGAGTGTCACATTTAATTCAATCGCTCCGGAGCTAAAACTCCATTTTGAACTTTCTAACTTGTCCATAAAACTATTTATATGGAAATTCCATAAGAGCGTTTTAACTGAATTTTTCTCTCTCTCACGAAATAACTTTAAAACTGCAGTTAACAAAGGTTGATTGTGTTACTAAACAGTTAATTTCTTGTGCCATGTTGCCACAAAGTATTTGAAAATTTTCTGGTAAGTTAAAAAGCATGAAAGTAATTTATGACTCTACGAATATTTTTCGAAAACAATATTTCGAATTTTTGTTTTTAAAAAACCTTTATTTCGAAACATTGTTTCGAAAATAACTGTTCTTAAATATACTTTTTTAAAAGATGTTTATTCGAAAACATATTATAAAGGGTGCCCCAATAGGTATTTCAAAATTTTCTACTTTTTAAATAAAACCAATAATTTTAGAAAAACAACATGCTTGTTTATTTTATAAAAATGTTTTATGTTTTAGAATTAAGATTCTCCAAATATGCCCCTCGGCTGTTTCAACAGACGACCATTTTTTGCGTAAGATTGTCAATAACATTTTGCCACAACTGCAGTTCAATTTCACCAATTGCTTGACGAATGTTTTATTTCAGGTCATTAATCTTCTGCGGATTGTTAGAATATACTCTGTCCTTGGGGAAGCCCCACACGAAAAATCGAGGGGGTTAGATCGCATGATCTTGCAGGCCACTGAATATCACCATTTCGAGAAATGCCGCGGCCAGGAAAACGTGCCAGTAACAGATTTAAAGTTTCCCTTGCCGAGTGATACGTGGCGCCATCTTGTTGAAAGAACATTATTGTTAAGGTGCATGTTATCTAATTGGGGTAATTTCCTAACATGTTGCGGTAGCGCTCGCTATTAACATTTACCGTTGCACCATCGTCATTTTCATGAAAAAATGGCCCTATAACACCCACAATGCACACCACACGGTCATGCAAAGAGGATGTAAAGGTTTTTCTTCAATCACTAGAGGATTTTCACTTCCCCGAATCCTATAATTTTGCTTGTTCACATAAACTCCGAGAAAGAAAAAATTAGCTATCGCTCGGCGATGCCCATGGTCTGGGGCTTTAACTCTTGAGTTAGTTGAATTTTATATGCGTGCAAGGCTAGATCTTTGGCTAAAGTTCGATGCAGAGAGCTTTTCGTTATGTTCAACTGTTAAGATCGACGAACTAAGGTTCTGGGATTTTCGGAAACATGTTCACGTACTCTACCAATATTGTTTTTGGATTAAACACCACGTGGACGCACTGGCATCTTAAAATCAACAACCGATCCAGAAACTTCACATTTTCAGATAAGATTATGTTGTCACTTGGCAGATGATTACGTTCAAAAATTAAACGCAATATACGGATGGTTTTCACAGAAAAAAGTTTTATATGAATAGATTTGCTCAGGTTTATTTATATTTGCTCAGTATCTTTTTCTGCCTTTTTTATTAATATTTTCTAAACTATAACAGTCAGATTCTTTCCCGCTAGTCTGGTCTAATTTGACAACCAACGTTCAGATTCACTAAGAAAGTTTAAGATTTAGTACTGGTTTAAACGAAGATCTTATAGTTGATCAGTTATGTTTTGACAGGTTTTTTTCCTGTCATTTTTAATAAGTCGTCATTAAAAACTTATGAGTTATCGTGATATTTCAGCAATTTACTTGGTTTCCAAATGATTTTCATCCTGGAACGAGTTACTGTAATGAATTTACTTCTATTATTGTTGAAAGTATGTAATAAAATTGTCTTTCTCTTGATAAATTTGCGAAAAAGCTCAGAAATAAGTTCATAGAATAAAACTTAGTTGTTTTATTCTTACACTTGTCAGTTTAAAACTTTTGGTTGTCAAATTAGACCGGACTACCGTTGGAGAATCTGGCTGCAAAATGTTTTAAAGTGACAAATGTAAAAATGAGACAACTAAGTTTTATACACAATTTGTTTCTGAGTTTTTTCGCAAATTTATGAAAAAAGGGCAATTTTAGTACGTACTTTCGAAAATAATAGAGCTAAATTCATTCTAGCAACCCGTTCCAAGATGAAAATCATTTGGAAACTAAGCAAATTGCTGAAATATCAGAATAATTCATTTTTATTAACGACTTATTAAAAATGACAGGTCAATTATGGTACAGGTAAATATGAATATATTTGCTCAGGTTCCTTTGGATTTGCTCAGAATCGATTTTCGTCCTTTTTTATTAATATTTTGTAAACTATGAGAGTTTCATATTCAATTTTAGAAAAAATGATATTTTTGAAATCTCTATATTCCAGTACACTAGAAAATGTAAAAAAGATTGTTGACAGAGAAAAGCCTTAACAAATCTAAGCAAACCTGGCCAGCCCCAAACAGATTTTCTCAGGATCTTTTTCTGTCTTTTTTAACTATTATTTTCTAAATTATAGGAGTTTTTGATTCAAGTTATGAATAATGTTAACAAATTTAATTTAAAAAAAGATACTGAATTTTGTTTCCAAACTTAAGTTTCATTTTGAAAAAAGTACGGCCTTACAATGTTGCTCTTAAAAATACCCCCACTTAATTACAAAGTGGGGATTCTCATCACTACACCACCTAGAGTTTTGGGAACACACCACTCCATTTGAGGTGAACGTGGCCTCATCTGAAAATAATATTTTTCTTGCAAAAAATAGGCTATCTTCTACCTTACTTTGAAACCAAGAGCAAAACAAAAATTGTGAATGAAAATCTCCAGGTTGCAGTTTGAGAAGAAATTTTGGTTTGTATGGGTGAAAATGAGTTTTTCTTAAAATAACTTGGGCCGTGGATTTTGTAACAGGTCGTGGAACAGTTTGTAAAATGTTTCTTAATGAGATTTTTGGATTGCAAATCCTCTAATTGGAGCGTCCGCCACACCTTGTACTTGGCAGAAAACTTATTGCTTACAGATCCGGCACTTTTAAATTTATTAACAATATCTCCAACAGTCACATGGCTTATTATTTAATTCGGATGTTTTTATTCAAAATTTAAGCAGCCCCTCTGCATGTTTTATAGTGGTTTTCAGTTTTCATTCTACGGCATTTATCGTTTTTACTTTTTTCGCACCACATATACGCTGGGTCAAAATTTTTGATTTGAGTGTTGTTTTCACAACAAACAGAACTGTTAATGAGGAATAACTTTTTCCCGCAAAGTCATAAAAAAGTTTCACATCTGTTAAAATGGTTTCTGGACACGCTGTATATGTTATGTATATTTGTATATATTATATGTATATTTTATTAAATAATTTCTCTTGCAGGTGTTAGTGTAGATTTAAAAAGGCAGTGTGAAACTGTCAAAGAAACTACAAACAAATTCTGATATTCTCAGCGTGCCGGCAGAAACGGACATAGTCCGCTGAAAAAATGTTTGTTTCTATCGCTGGTCTTCCTAATTCCATTTCTCAATTGGCATCGGAATTTCTATATTACATTTTCTTCAATTTGGCAACTGTGTCGTGAACTTATCCCATCATTAACGGGCACAAATGGGAAGCTTGATAGGCATAAAAGCAATTATAAGAAAGTTCTGCAGATTATAAATAATTGTAATGCCAACTTAATTGGGAGGAAAAGAATTTTTATTTGCCCCGTCAAGTTAGCGGAGATTTTTCTTTTTATTACGTGTTTAATGAAGTCGAAGTCCTGTTTCATTGCGAATTGCGATTATTCGCAAATAAAAATCGCATTTTTTTCCTACATACCTATTTCATATAGACTGCGAATTTTTGCAAGATTTGGAGATTTTATCGTTTTCTCTAGGAACATTGAAGGTAGGTTTTTAACCCTCCTTTGCCCGAGTGGGTCAATTCTTATGTGGATGCACGGGTGAGGCCTGTGAGGACCAAATCTATTATAACACTTTTTTTGATTCCCAGTTTAGATTTTTTTCAAATTTGTGACGGGTTGTTGCTTAGTGGTATTCTTTCTTTTAATATATATTTTAAAACAAATTTAATTCAACAGATTCGCCAAAAATGAAGAAAAAGGAAAAATCTGTCATTTTGTGACGTTTCCAATTAAGTCAGAAATAACAAAAAACTATATGTATATAAACATATAACTTTTTTTACAAAAGAAAAGGGTATATAGGTTGAAATAAAACATTAGTAAGCAATGGAAAAAAATCTGAACAAAAAATGCAGCGTTTTGAATTGAAGCAATAAAATTTAGGAGTTTTTGTTTCGATGTCACTGGGAACAATATAGAGATACGTTAATCGCTGAACCTCCTATTCACAGGGACCCATTGTATAATTTACAGTTAGGTTTTGTACACAACTCACAAATACAATACTAAAAATCAAATCTAGTAAAATTATCCAAAATAAACCGTTCGATTCACTTACATAAGCAAAACTAATAAAAATGAACCAAAATTAAATTTATCGCATTGCGGGGAACCCCATAGAACTAATGTCTATGGGAAATCCTGATACCTACTATGTAAATTCGGGGAATTACCGAAGCCTTAAATCGGCAGGTTTAGCAAAAATGGCGATAGCGCGGTGAAAAATCGCTACAAATAAAAATTACACATTCGGACGGGTGAGGTCTGTGAGTGCAAACACTGCTATAACTAAAAAACGGTTTAAGCTTTTACAACACAAAATAAGTCAGTAATGCCTTTTTGCAAGTGTGAAAGGTACCTCGGGTTTCGGGATTATAACTTAAAAAATTTAAAAGTTGTCATCACATTTCATATTGGCCTGGACTGACAGGCCTCACCCGTGCAAAGGAGGGTTAACATATACGTATTACTACTATATTGATATGTTAGCATCCAATCTACCCATTGTTAAAATTTGAAGCAAAGATAAAATCGACTTTTCTTTGGTACCACGTGATGTATCATCACTTTTGAAGTTTTGACGGAACTGTCAGTGTCGGTTCTGACAGCAGTTTAAAATGTGAGCTTGTCGGTTTCCTTTTCGCCTTTTTACCTTTCAAAAGTAAATATTAATGTGTTTTTATTTGTGAAAAGTGGATTAAAAGTTAATCATTATTATATTTACGATAATGGCATAACTAATGTACCGATAATGCCAGTTTTAAGCAGCAAGAAGTGAAAAAACTACTTGTAGTTTCAGCGACGGATAGTCTTCATAAGAATGTAAACTGAAGAGTGAATACATCATTTTTAATTTTTAATTCGAGATTTTGGGGCAAAACGGGGAAGACCATTATGTAAATAAAGCGAGGCATCGTTTGGAAATCTAAAAAAACACATTATTTAAGCTCAGCTTACTTTTAAAGTTAAATCTCTGTAAAATTTACTTCCTCTAGAAAGAAATACATTTATAAAACACCAACAAAACAGTAGATATGACCATAATGAAGAAAACGTTCCACTAACTAATTAAAGACAGCGCTTAAAAGGATCCCCGGTATTTTCTACTATCAGTACTATTAAAAAACTGAAAACTAAAAATTTATTTATTTATTAAAAAGCACAATTGTCTTAGGGTACGCCAAGATTTACACATTAACACTCGTGACAAAGTATGGTCAACCTATAATAACACTTAATTATTCTTGTTGAATAAGAGAAAAGGGGTTATTCGTGTCGAGATAATAGTGAGATTTTGCAACTAGACATTTCAGATACGCGATACGATAAACGATAAAATATAAAGTGGTGTTTCTATCACATGATTTATAAAAAACTTAAACATTAAAACAATTTTCAGCCTTCCTAATTTTTGGTAGGCTTATAAATTCATTTAGCAAATAAAGTGAAAACTTTGTACAAAATACCACTTCAGATTTTATCGGTTGTGGGTTAGAGTGTCTGCAATTTCTTTTTTCAAAATCTTTCTAATGGCTTTCGTCCTTGGGCTAGGAATCTTTGAGAGGCACATGCCTTATTGTCGTAAACAGTTCGACTGATCACCAAATAATTCCAGCAAAATAACAAGAAAAAAGAGACGGGGGACATGGACACGGAAGCAAGAGGAAGATACATAACATGCGTTTTCTCTCTGGTTTTCCAAGACATTTAGTAAACGTCAGTAATTTAATAGGTATTATAATAATGACAAAAACCGTTTTTATGCGAATAATAATATGTTTTGTGTAAGAATAACTCCTGTACCTAATGCATTTTTAAATACGTAAGAAAGTAATATTGTATTTCACGTAAGTAATTTGTTAATGTACCTATTTGGCATTTTTGGCAATTATAAATTATTGATAGGTTATTGTTGGATAATTATTCCAGCGTAATTTATTAATTTTTTTAGTAGAACAAATTGAAAACATAATATTACCCTCGAAAATAAATTTTTGGCAACGCCGCAGCAGCGTACGGTCTAGTGTTCAAATGCCAGAGAAAATTTTACAGTTGTTCGATTAAACCAAAAAGAAGTTTTGAGTGTGTCTCTAGACTACCCTAGGAGTCACCCACTCCAATATATGCAGTGAATTTCATAGCACCCTGTACATTTTACTAATTCAATAAATTAGCTAATTTGGCAACAAAAGAGTGTATAGGTTCTACCGTACTGGTTAAAAACATTGTTTTTCTTGGAGGACAGAAATAGTGTAGAAATGACTCACTATTGTGGCAATCATGTAAATGAATTATACCCTGAAGTTAGGGCCATAATGTCAGCACCTCATGTCACAAGAGACAAATCTCATTCTGATTACCAGTTGGAAATTGGTAACGGGCTAAGTGCCTTTTGCAGGAGGACCAAAATATTCCAAAACCTAAAAGGGATCGAGTCCTATCTCAATTAGTGGATACTGGGCGTATTTTTGCTGGCTTATTTTATAATATATCTAATATAAGGAAATATTGGATATCTGTTGTCCTTAACAAAACTGTAAAAGAAATTACAGATAAAACAGCACGAGGGGCATTTTTATTTGGCCAAGACCTAAGCGAACGTGCAAAAAGTGCGAAATCCCTAAAAAATGGCAGGACAGGTTATTCGCTCTACACCCAGTACTCTGAGTACTCCACGTTATCCTACCCAATATGCCAACTCGCCTGGCTACTCGGAAAAAGGGAGGGGGTGTGGGGCCACGAAAGGGCTCTTTAAACAGGCATTGCCCTACTCACTACAAGAGGGAAGTGAAGCATTACAAAGAGCATCGATATCCCTCGAAGCAGAACAAACATCGAGACCAAGCAAACAAGCATTAGAGGTAAGTAGGGTTTTGGCGGGTAGACTAAAATTGTTTTGTGACTCTTAGGCCGGTCGTACACCAAGGATGCATAAGACATGAAACATGCAGTACGCGGTAAATACTGCAAGTAGACATGCGCCGCTCAAATGAATGTAAATCACCCAACAATCGTACACCAATGCGGCAGCGGTCTTATGATACCGCTGGCCGCCTTGGTGTACGAGTCTTGGGTGATTTACATTCATTTGAGCGGCGCATGTCTACTTGCAGTATTTACCGCGTACTGCATGTTTCATGTCTTATGCATCCTAGGTGTGCGACCGGGCTTAGACTAAAATAACAACGAATACATTGATTCTATCCTGGATTAGAGGATATAAGATACCTTTCAAAAGCACACTTCATTCTCAGAATCAAGTTGTCAATAAATATATGTCTACCCCAGAAATATCTTTAATGAGATCAGCTGTGAGCGGTCTATTAAGGATTGGAGCAATAAAAACATGTAAACCATGTTTAGGCCAGGTTGCACCCCTATATTTGTAGCTGACAAGTCAAACGGACGCAAAAGGTTGATACTAAACCTCAAAAAACTTAACGAGTTTATAGAATCCTCACACTTTAAAATGGAGGATCTGCGAACCGCCTTAGGGCTTACTTATAAAGGAATTTATATGACAACCCTGATAGGGGTATTTTTCATGGAACATTTTTGGGACCAGGAAAATGACCCCTTAGGGGCCGGAAAATCGTGTTTCGGACGTCGCAATCGCAACAGCGGTAGTCCCATGAAAAAATGCCCCTGACAGCGGTATTTTTTCATGGGACTACCACTGTTGCGATTGCGACGTCCGAAACACGATTTTCCGGCCCCTAATAGGTCACTTTCCCGGTCCCAAACGGGGAATTACAGTTGGCCATAAACTTTTCGAGCACAGTCTGAGTTCCAGAATTTGAGAGTACATAAAAATACCACTGTTGCGCTTGCGACGTCCGAAACACGATTTTCCGGCCCCTAAGGGGTCATTTTCCCGGCCCCAAACGGGGAATTCCAGTTGGCCATCAACTTTTCGAGCACAGTCTGAGTTCCAGAATTTGAGAGTACATAAAAACACCACTGTTGCGATTGCGACGTCTGAAACACGATTTTCCGGGCCCTAAGGGGTCATTTTCCCGGTCCCAAAAGGGGAATTTCAGTTGGCCATGAACTTTTCGACCACAAATCCGGCTTTGGCTTTAGCATGCACCTTCGACCTCGCCTCATCCCGGAATCCATCTTTCAGGCCCTATAGAGGCCATTTTTGGCCCCTGGGGCCACTTCCAGACGTGGAGGGCCATTTCTGAGCTCGGGATCGGATTCAGCTTCGAAAAATACATGGGAATACATATGTCCGACCCACAAGTCCGAACACTTTTTTTTGTGGGGTTGTGTTATTTCTCATTAAATAAACAATACTACGTTGCATAAGCTTTATTTAATACCAGTAGGTTTTACCGAATCAGCTCGCGATATGGGTAGACCTATCTTTAAACATCTATGTACATAGTGAATTAAGGTGATTTCTTCGGACTGGACTGAAGTATAATTAATCGATCAAACAAACTTACCTCAAGTGAAGTTCGATCGTAATTATACGAGGTCCAGTTCGAAGATATTACTCCCACCCACCCTTACCCCGATAAGAATAATTGCGAGCTGATGTTTTCTTTAAAAGAATGACGCCAGAAAACGGGGCTTGTAGATGGAAGACGAGGGGGAATTCTTGTTTTAAACTTGGTGCGCGGCTACTAGTCAGGGGCGGACTACATAGTGAATTAAAGTGATATCTTCGGACTGGACCTCGATATAATTACCATCGAACTTCACTTCAGGTAAGTTCGTTTGATCGACTAATTATGGGGTAAATTTTTATACTTTAAGGACACTTAAGTGGTAGCTAAGACTAGGATTACTATAAAGCTTAAATTTCGTGTTACGCGATTATATTTTTGCTTCAATTATGCAGCAACAATCCCTTAACAGAGCTGCTTATCTCAAGTGCTCCACAATTACGCTGCATCTAAATTTCAAAGACGTCACACACTACAATCTACACACATGAAACCGACACAAATCTCGGCAAATCTAAACAAGAAGCATGTACAACAGACTCCGGGGTGTCTTAGCATTAGAACAGATTATAATTCCGAAGTTATATTACTTTCCTACCTCTTAGAGAAGGATTAGACAAAGTTTGGTAAATAAATTCCGACTATGTAACTTGTATTAAGTCTTTGTTCCTTTGGAAAATACGAGACCAAGCATGTTATACATATTACGGAAAAAACGGATGTCTTCTAAACAAGGTAGACCGAAAAGAAACAAGGCTCTTTGGGATCTACTGTTACTGTTACAAATATTACTTTGATGCGGTAGATGTTTTTTGGAGGTAATAAAGATTATGAAATGAAATAGAATTTATTAATCCAGCAGATCTCATACAGGATATAGGACAAGTCACTAGGTCCCTAAAATGCAATAGAGGCTTCACAATACAAATAAAACAAAGAAAGGAATAAAGAACATCGCCGAAGAAAACACAAGCATAACAAACTTATACGATGTCAATTTGGTGGTTCAAAAATTCGTCAACTGAATAAAAAGCATTGGTATTTTTTTAACTAATATAATTTTTAATCTATTTTAGGGTTGCCAACTTTTAAAAATAAAAATGGAGGACGTATATAAAAGTTCATTTAAATGAACCGTGATATATCTTCTAAAAACTTTTTATTTAAACAAAAGATAGTTAAAAAACAAAAACTATACGATAGGAAAAATATTTATTGCTTCCACAAATATTTCTTTGGGCTCTTTCTAGTTCTTATGTTCTTAAAATTCAAAATAGAAATAGACATTTGCAGCATTTGCTTTAATTTTAGTTTAGTATCTATAAAAAGAGGACTTTTTCTGTGCGTCAGAGAAAAGAGAACGGTAAGAACAAAAGAGGACTGTCCTCTCGAATAGAGGACTGCTGGCAACTCCAATCTATTTATGAAATTGTTTGTGCTTGGCATTTCTTAAATTCTCTGGAATTTTGTTAAAACAAACAGCGTCCATGTAAAAGGTATTTTGCTAATCTGTCGCTGGCAATGTAGGTAAGTATTGACTGGTTTACAAATGTTTGGTTGCACGATTGTCTAAATTTGAGGCCAAACATAGAGACATCTCATATCTCTCGTTTGCATCAAAAAGACCCCCCGCCCCCAGAGGACGAGTCATAGCTAATCAGAGATTCAAAATTGGAAAATTAATAAGTTTTTACAACGTCTTTACTTAAGATTTGTTTTAAACGATGTAATGATAACAGCTACGAGCACATATGTTACACAAATATAATCAGCATGATTTTTAAAATTTAACGACATGCCAATATAGATATCTAGTAGTTTAAAAGAAGTAACTTGTGCAATAGAATGACTGTATTTTTTTCAGCGGTTGGTCGTGGTCCACACAGTCGAAAGCCGTCGTCAGTTCCACAAAGAGATCTACAACCCCCGCTCCCTTTTCTACATGCTTATAAATTTTTTCCAAAATTGAGCAAAGAACTGAAACCGTGGATTTTCCGCTTCGAAAGTCATGTTGTGTTTCGGAAATTAAGTTATTGGTTTCCAGAAAAGATACCATACGCTTGTAAGAAACCCTTTCAAAAATTTTTGAAAACACAGAAAGCAGGGAAATAGGGCGATTGTTGGCCATTTCACGCCCCCCCTTTAAATAAACACAACACTTTTGATATTTTAGTAGGTTAGGAAAAGAACTCTCAGAAAAACAATTGTTCAAGAGATACATTAGGGGTTTGCATAGGTCCAAGACACAAAGTTTTATTATAGAAGTTGGAATGCCATCTGGTCTACTTGAGTTAGAATTTTTAAGATCATTTATCACTTATTACTTCTTTTTCAGAGACCCTAATCATATTAATTGATTTATTTGTAGACGGGCATCGTTCATGGTGGATATCTTTTACATGACATGTATTAGATGTGTCTTGAAGCTGTATCGGGAAGTTCGTAAAATAATAATTAAATTCGCTAGCAATATCAACAGGATTTATAGATTCTTTATTATTTGCAGCGATTGAGGGAGGTGATGTGTTTGTTTTATTTTTAATAGTGGAGTCTATTAAGCTCCAAACTAGTCCAAACTGTTTTTGATTTGTTGCTGGAATGTAGCACTTTGTTATCATAATATTTCTTCTTGGCTACTCTTAACAGACGTATATTTATACTTTTTCTAGGGTTTAATTGTTACTAAAACCTGTCTCACCTGAGGACGCAAATATTTAAGATTTCTAGTTGATATTTTTAGTCCAGTGGTTAACCAATTTTTGTTTTCAAAAAAATTGGTTGTTTTTTTTTGTAAAAAACTTAAAAGCTAAGTTAAAATAGTAATTTAGAATGCTGATAAAAGTTATAAAAGAAATGAACAAAAAAAAAAATTAACACGGGCAGGCAACATCATTTTCAAAAAATAAAATTTTTGTCATATACCGTCGCTACACCCTACTCTACAACCTCCGAAAATTTACATCGATTTAATTGACTTTTGCGACCTGTACCCTATTTCGACGAAAATTTTCACTCTGACGTTTAATAGCCCCGAAACGAAACATAACAATAACCGAATTGTTTACCGAAGCTAGTTGCACTCAACCCAAAAAATTCGTTTGTTCCCCCTCTGACAGTTTCCGCGAAAAACAAACCCGTTCGACTTTGGATTAAGCTTTACGTTAACATGTAGATTGACACTTATTATTGCTGATCTTTTGACGTCATTATTCACTGAGGCTGCTTTTTAAATTGTAATAAATTATACCGAAAAGTAATCATTTTTTGTAGCTAAATTATCCTAGTAATTTTCTTCAAAATATTTTTTTTGGGTTTGTAATGACATCCTTAAATGATTTATGCAATAAAAAAATATGTGCATAGAACTTATACTCATGTTTTTTTTTAAATTAAATAAAGTATTTGGAAGATTATGCCGTCCAACCCCTCTCGATTTTCTCTTGTAGGGCTTCCTCAAGGACAATCCGTAGACGAATAATGACCTGAAGCAAAACATTCGTCAAATTATATTGGTGAAATTGAACCGCAATTATGCCAAAATGTTATTGACAATTTTACGCAAAGGATGGTCATCTGTAGAAACAGTCGAGGAAGACATTTGAAGGATATTAGTTTTTCTAACGTAACTTTTTAATAAAATAAAGAAGCATTTTATCTTTCTGAAATTGTTGATTTATTTAAAAAGTAAACCCTAAAGTATCTATTGCAACACTCTTTATATACTTTGATTAGGCAGAAGCAAAAAAGTTGCGAGGTTAAAAAATTTAAATCAATTTTTCTCCAAATAATACTCAAAAATAACATAAAATTAGTATATTTAATTTCAAATCAATTTCTGAGTACAAAGAATTTTCATGTTCAATCTATAACAAGTCCTTAAAAATTAGTTATTGTTATTTCTTACCTTAATAACGACTCCCGTGACTTCCAATCTTTATTTCTAATCACAGTTCTTAAACAGCTACTAACTAATATGAGTGTGACGAAACACAGGATAGTCTGCCTATGCTTCGAACAATTATTCCACATAATCTGGATCCCATACACCACTAAAAGAATACACCCTAAGCTGCAAGAAGAAAAAATAAATGTAAAATTTAAATAGATAATTTATGTTGTTTAGATAATAATGAAATAATTAAAGAAACAATGCGAGAGGCAAAATTGGCACCAAAAAATTAAAAAGAATTTTTAAATTATAAAGACATGGTATGATTAAAGCGTTGTTAAGCTGACATAATAAAACGATTTAATGTTCAGTGCATGCAGTCGGAGGTTCATTAACTGAGTTAGGAAGTTTCCGTTGGAATAAAGTACTAGTAATGTTAGCATCACACTATGGTAAAAATGATAACTTTGAAAATTCTGTTTAGATATTTGTGTTATTAGTACCGTTTATGGCTGAGCGAGCGTAGCCAGCGAAGCCAATAATAGCATACATGGTTTTATGTTTTACTGCATGTTTTTTTTTTACTAAAATTCAAATCCTAAATAACGATTTTTAAAAAATTTCCTAGTGTGTTATGAGGTTTCATACGTTCCATGACCATATGTTATCATTGTTGATAATAAGAGTAATCAAATAGCTTTTGTGTAAATGCGATTAAATTTTTCGGAAACGCATAAAAATGGACAGTTTTAAGGAGGAAGCGAATGTTAACGTTGGCAGTCAATGTGATAGAAGCACTGTTACCCAAGAAATCCAAAGCGTTGTACGAAAACGTATATTCCGAATTTCGTAAGTGGTGTAACAGTGAACATTTCAAAAACGACTGAGACTCTATTTTAGCATATTTTGAAAGCAAATTTAAGTCTTTCAAAAGCTCTTCTTTATGGACTGAGTACTCTATGTTACGATCTACTATCAATTTAAATGAGGGAATAGATATAGCTAAATTTCAAAGTGTGATACCTTGTCTAAAACGAAAATCAGAAGGACACAAACCTAAAAAGTCTCTCACTCTAAGCAAAGAAAATGTATTTTTTATATATTTAGACACAAACTCGTAAAGGAGAGGACTATTCAAAAAATTTGTTATTCTAATATTATTCCGAATTTTATACTTCTTTTAGTTCATGATAACAAGGAATATAAACTTTTAAAAATTATTTTCTTCGCCTTAGGGTAAAATCGGCTCTCGCGACTAACCAAACTAAAATAGATTATTGCATTAAAATTAGTTTTGTCGAAAATATTTAATCCTATCTTTAAAAATATTTGCAGAAAGTTTATTGGTTAAAAATGTTACTAATATTTTTGGTAATCAGTACATGGTGAAAACATATATAGGATTTTTATAATGTCGTTTCTTATAGGTAAGTATTTCCTAAAACACGAAAAAGAACCCGTGCAGCAGCTTAGATCTTTAATGACCTCCTTTTTGGTTTTAAGAATATTCTAATCAACTCCTTAACAATGAGTAAGTACTACAAATAAGTCCTTGTGCCATTTGTACATTTCGCCAGCCTATCAATGATATGAAAACAAAATTAACCAATAGAACCTAATCAAAATCATATCTCATTTATTTAAGTAGTTGTTCGACATAATAGGTAGTGGCACATCTAAAGACTATAAATTCTTGAACTATCAAAATAACACACCTGGGTTAGTGGCGCTACTAGCTTCCATCATTCTGATGTGTATAGCTAGGGCATTAGTCCTAGTATTATTTCCATTACTGCGGGGGTGCTACACTTAGGGGACTGAAGCTAATCTTTTTACATTTGGATAATATGGATTCCTGACTCAGATTTGATTTATCAATTTAATTTAGCCTTGTGTAACTCGCGGGTGTGAAACGAACATTTCGACATCTTATTTTTCAAAATTGGTTGATTCGTTCGGACTGTAGAATGGCGCAAACATAAATACACTCATACATAGACTAAAAAGAGCTATTTTATATGAGTGAATAAACACAATGAATTTCTAAGATTAGAAGACACCGAAGAAGCTCTCTACTGAACAAAACAAGTATTTTTACACTTACCTAGGTATATACAGAACTCGCTCAGCTACAACAAAACCCACTGTAAGAAGTAGATTTGATGCTGGCAGAAACGGCAGTACTAGAAGTAGCAGTCCTAGTACTAAAGGTGGGTGTCGAAGATTCTATAAAAAACAAACAATATAGATTTTAATTTTGTATACCTGCGCATTATACAGGGTCACCGATATGCATGGAAACGGTCGATTATTTCCGTAAGTAAGATAGCTAGCAAAATACGTATTGTACTTTTCTTTATAACATTGCAAACAGGGTCAAAAGAAATTCATTATTCAAAACGAAGTCGTATCACTTTAAAACCTTAATTGTCAACTTAAACCAGTATTGGCAATAGTAAATACCAGGGTCATGTTTTTGCTTATGAGTAAACGCTTTTTTTAACAATGTATACATTAAAGTGATAATAATTTTTACAAATATGATTCTCATTTCGTTATTTATACCACAATTTTGGGGAATATGACGAACAGTTTTTGTTAAGAGAAGTAACTTTTATCCCTATAATGGCTATTAAATTGTAAGTACATTAACACTCACTTTTGATCCTGCAGCAGCGGGTTGCAGAAAGAAAATTTAGTTCTAGATTATCTAATAACCGTGTTAAATATTAATACAGAAATGTTTGCCAAGTTACTCATAATTTAACTAAAATCGGCCAAGGGTTGCGTTATAAGGAGAATGCTTAAGATCGGCGTTTACATTCGAGCATTCGGAGTGGTCGTGTAGCTGCCAAGCGTAAAAGAATCTACATAACCTGTATTGTATTTGTTTTGAAGTGTAATTGTGTGTTTTTGGAAAATTGATAATCATGGCAAAGAAACAAAGGAACAGATCCCGCAAGTATACTTAAAGACAAAGATCTATTACTAAAAATATTAGCAAAGTAATTATATTTTTATTTAAATAAATATACTTTATTCAAGCTTCATTCAAACAGTTCTTTACTCTCAATCAATATTAACCTGTTGTCCCAGATAAATATTCCGTAAAATCCAAAATTAAAGCCTGATTTTACATTAGATTTTCCAGTATTAAGTTATTTTAATTATTCCCTGTCCCTTAATTTAATTTTTTTCATATTCAACCGTATAATTATAATTTCACACAACTAGCAAAAAATGGTTTTATTGGTAAACTTTTTTTTACAGTGTGGTATATTATTCAAATAATCCATATTCATGTTAAAATGCATCTTATAAATCGGCTTCATTTTGTCTACGTTTTTTATTACAGTGTGCGTACTCCGATAGTATTTAGGTACCTACTTTGTTAATAATATTAAATTAAATACCCATCTTCATAATTTATTTTAAAATATGGAAAAAAATTCTTTCAATTCCTTGTATCGGAATGAAAAGCTTTGCCAAATTAACTAATATTTTATTAAATTTTTACCAAGGACAAATTTAATCCCGAAATATTGTGGAATTATTTTAATTCCCTTCTGGTTTATTAAAAGTCAATGAAAAAATAAACGTCTCCGAAGGTTTTGTAGTACCAATGTTTTTTTTATTGCATAAGTCGTTTAAGAATAACTATATACCAAAAAATATTATTTTGAAGAAAATTAATAGGATAATTTAACTAAAAGATTTTTTTACTTCTCGGTATAATTTATTACAATTTAAAAAGCTGCCATTTGCCCTTGTGTCAATTACTGGTATATCAATTAGTAAAAGGTACATATAAAAAAGTTAAGTGTCATTAACTGGTGCTTCAAACTCACATTTTGAATGTATTTTTTTGAAACCAATTTTTTTTTAACGAAACTATCCTAACATTTCATGTTTAAAGCCCAAACTACAAGAAAAAAATGCATAAGTATTCTTAGTAAAGAATTATGACCTGGAATAATTTTAAACCATAAATCATAGCCGAAAAGTGTTAATTACTGGTACACTTACCTTATGTATTAAATAAATTTTGATAAATTTTACAAAAAAAGATTCTCAAATATATTAAAACTTTCTAAATTTAAAATAAAACTATATATTTTTTAAAAAATTATTGTGTCTCGCCTGGCGCACTTCTGTCTCAGAAAACCCGAAAATGGATTTTTAAAGTTGGCAACCCTAGACTCTAACCTAGTTGGAAATAAAATTAGGATCCGATTTGAAAATTAAGAACAAATATTTATTTACCTCCAGTGTATTATGTGAAAATGCGAAATACCACAAGCCTTCGGTTAAATTAATGGAAAAATATTTTACTCACCATGGATATCACAATATACTCGGAGACTAAATGCGTGTAATCTACCTGAGCCTGTGTTAACGCCTGCATCATTAAAATACCTTCAACAGTAGACTCTTTTAAGCGTGTACGCTTTGAAGTAAAGATTGCACTATATTTTGAAAATTAACGCTCTTCATATAAAAATGTACGGTCAGATTCTCCAACGCTAGTCCGGTCTAATTTGACAACCAAAAGTTTTAAACTGACAATTGTAAGAATAAGACAACTGAATTTTATAGTATGAATTTATTTCTGAGCTTTCTTGCAAATTTATAAAGACAAGGGCAATTTAAGTACGTATTTGCGATAATAATAGAACTAACTTCATTCTAGCAACCCGTTCCAACATAAAAATCATTTGGAAACCAAGCAAATCGCTGAAATAACAGAAGAATTCGTAAGTTTTTAATGACGATTTATTAACAATGACAGGACAAAATCTTGTCAAGACATAAGTGATCAACTAGAAGATCTTAATTTAAACCATCAGTACTAAATTGTAAACCTTCTTAGTGAATCTAAACGGAAATGTGTGCGTATCTAAAACACTGCAAGTTACTGCCGCATTGTCCGCCCAATATCACATAGTTGCGCGAAATCCGGATTTTTGTGTAACAAAGACTTAAACTTGCTCGCAGCTTCCACATCAGGGTCATTTTTTAAAGTTTACAGAGCTGTATTTACAGTATTAACTATGTGAAACGAGTCAGGACGTGACAGATAACTATGTTGAAGGCTATCAATAGCATCTACTAATACACCATAATTCGTGTTTATAGTACA
Source organism: Philopedon plagiatum (assembly GCA_963971165.1). NCBI lineage: Eukaryota > Metazoa > Arthropoda > Insecta > Coleoptera > Curculionidae > Philopedon > Philopedon plagiatum. The sequence goes on from OZ020193.1 coordinate 81,973,081, forward strand.
CAAATCTGCTTCGATTGTAGAGTTATTAAAATGCTGTTGACCTTCTTTAATGCAGATGGCACTTTTTGGGTCAAACTGCAAATCTACAGATTTAACGGCTTGGAAATGTTGATTGTAATAAAATATACCATTCAGCCACGTTCCTCATCTTGTTAGTATGGGCTGTGGGGGTTCGGTTATTCCGGGACACAGCTGGTGAAATTTTTTAATTCGTTGTGGAGATTTTGTAAAAACCTTTTTGGTGATGGCAATCAGCTTGTCAACATCTGAATACTTGCTTCGAATCGTTTTTGCCACTTGGTGAAAAACATGTAGTAAACAGGTTATATGCGATAAATTAGGACAAACAGTTTTAAGCCATCTCGCTGCTTTTACCATATATGCAGCACCGTCTGTAACCAACAGTACAATATAGTTCGTATTAATGTCAAATCTTTTTAGCGTTAGTAGTTGTTGGATTGTTTCAGCGTTGCCTTTTTCTAATCTTTTATTTGCAAGTAGGTACATATGGCTTCGTTGGTGCATTAGGTATTAATATACGCACTAAAACATTTCCTACTTGGTTATTTTTGGTATCTGTACTTTCATCAACTGTTATCTAAAGCTTTTTCTTATGTAATGCGGACCTAATTGTAGTTTCCATTTGTTCTTTGACAGGAGGAGGGGCGGTGGGGACCACTTAAGTACTTTCTCCGAAAAGATCGCAAATGTTCGTTTTTAAGCACGTAGAAAGAAATATTGCGACAGCTTAATACAAATATTAGATCATATATAAAGTCCCAATAAGGTATCTGCAGCTGCTGGCTTAACACATGTTTTTACTCTGAATATATTATCTGCAACTAAGGGAACTCCAACCCACGATGCAATTGTCCCAAACAAAACATTTTATTTCCTTTCCATTGCACTTTATGTCAGGAAAGCGATATAAAAATCTTTGAACTTTGTACCGAAACGTACGCAAAGAGCGACGAAGTCTCGGCATCGCCATTGCTATGCTAAACGCGAATATATCCGATAAGCAGCTCGCCGTGATACCAGTGCTTGCTAGTGCAACTGACAATAGCCGCTCTGCCGCCTGCCGGCCTGTCGTCCGTCGCTTTGGAATTACTTACGTTTGCAAGGCTTTAGTAATAACTCAAAAGCTAACATGTTGGATAGTTTCTGTATGCGAAACGCTATGTTAAACTGACTATCTTTTGTTTTTATTATTTAGTTGTTGCATTTAGTTGTATATAAATTTATTTCTCAGATAATAAATCATTACTTCATATTTCTTGAATCTTTCTTACGTATTCAGGATTTAATATAAAGAATTGTCGAGATTAAACCGACCATCACAAAACTCTGAATTTAATTTTTCTTTTTTGTTCCTTTTTTAATTTTATCCATGAACTTTTACCCGCGCCCGACTTTTATTTCCTAAACCGTTTTTCGAAGAGCAATACGTTGCCGGCCACAACTTTCTAAACTCGGGATTAAAAATTCCGAGACGTGTTTAACTTTTCGATGGAGTTCCCCCTTTAGTTTTTCAACTTTAGCGAAATAACTTTTCTCTTTAAAGTCGATGTAATGAATACTTATAAAGAACGAATGGTTAGTTACGTAACGGCGGGTAAATGTTAAGAAAAGTTATTTTTTTCCCATATTTCTTGTTATATTCTTTCTGTATATACATGGTGTTATGGAAATAGTTTAATAAATTAGAATGGACGACTCTTGGGCAGTTTAGAGACACACTCAATACTTTCTTTTGGTGTAATCAAACTTCGAATTTGTAAAATTTCCTCAAACACCCAAACACTCGGGCAACATTTACCCCATCCACATGCACATCCAATTTTGTTAGCATTGCTTTCGAACGTAATCTCAGGTGGCATACATATATTACTTCAATAGCCACATCAGCAGCTACAAAGCTTGGTTTTCTCTTTCGAGACAGAAAATACCTCTCGCCTTCCAACTTACACACTCTCTATGTTTCCCAAATAAGGCCTAACCTGGAGTACTGTTCCCACATCTGGGGAGCGGCATCTCCTTCGACTTTCTGTAGCAAATTTATAAACAAATGAGCAATTTAGCAAACAAGCTTCAGGAAAAAATCAGTTGGAAACCGAAAAGTCGCAAAAATAATAGAATACGAATTTTAATAACTAGGTATTTATTAACAACGACAGAACAAAAACTTATCAAAGCCTAACTGATCAATTAAAAGATTTAAATTTAAACTAATACTAAGTCTCAAATCCTCAAACCTTTTTAGCGAATCCAGGGAACTGAAACCATTGTCAACAATAAAAGCATTTTCCAAGTACTTTGTGAAATAATAAAAGTTGATACCTCTTCAAACATAATTAAGAATTATTTACAGTTTTGGCGTATATTTAAGCTGAATTTAAAATTCCATTTAAAGTTGTAAAACTTTTTTAAATATTAACAAAGCTAGAGTAGTTTTCTTAGTTTTAAGATATTTAAATTTTGTAGTTTGTTTCTAAAGCTAATCAAACCTGAGCGAAAATTTAAAATAATAAGATTGAATAAACTCCAGTACGTTAACTGGTTTGGTTAGTAACTTAAAATGTATTACTTTTATCTTTGAAGGCAAAGCTAATATTTGTTTACATAGGTACTTAAATTTAAGGTTATTTCGTTAAGCATTGCTTTTGTGTATATTTATCCCATTCATTTACTTACCAATTTTTAAATTATGTGTTATGAATGTACCAAAATGTTGCGACGAAATTCACTATTGCTAAGATCGGTCCAATTTGACAATTAAAGTGTTAAATTGCCAGGTGACAAGAAAAGGACAATTTAAGGATATATTTTCCCCGGAAATAACAAAATTTATTATAGCAACAAGTTTCAAGACAAAAATCATTTGGAACCAACCCAATTGCAGAAATACTAGAATAATTCGGTTTTTACTGACGGCTTATTATCAAGGACAAAACAAAAACTTATCAAAACAACACCTTATCTTCCATAATCTGGAAACCCTAGGAGAGAAATGGGATGTTCTAGGCTTGTTGCTGTAGCTGGACAGTAAAGGAACGCATACATAACGCGCCTCTTGTTCTTCTGTTAGTCAAGGGGGCGTTGTAGCGGCTAGTGCTTCAGAGAAAAATTCGTGGAAATATCGGTAGAAAAGAGATAAAACCCCAACAGCGCCGTGATGAGCGAAAGACGGGAGTTTTCTTGTGAGGACTGGATTATTGATGAGTCAAAAGGCTCTCATTTCGATATAATCAAGAATATTAATTGTCGAAAGTGATATTGCCCCCCAGATGTGTGAACAGTATTCATGCGGGACTACTAATTTTATTTTAATGAAACTTTCTTATTTAATAATAATTAGTTTAATAACACTTAAAAGTTAATAACAAGAGTGCGAAACTATCGTAATAAACAGTTTTCTGAACGATGGATAGGCCGTGGTGGCCCCTTGTCTTGGCCAACGCGAAGTCCGGATTTTAGTCCTATGGACTTCTGCATTTGGATTAATTTAAAATCCACTGTTTCTGGCAGTTTAATAAACAACCATAATCAAAAAATTATAAATGTTGTTGATCTGCTCAGGAATGATAGGGATCTTTTGTTTAAAAGCCGGGAGTTTTTTATAAAGCGTACAGCAAAATGTATTGAGGTCAATGGCGGCCATTTTGGGCATTTGTTATCAAGACTTTATCATTTTGACTTCTAATAATTTCGTTAAAGCCTTATTAACATTTAAGTGTTATTAAACTAATTATTAAATAAGAATGTTTCATTAAAATAAAATTAGTATTCCATGAATGAGTGTGTTTATTAAAAAATCTTCAGTATCTAAAGTATCTCCCATAATAATATCAAGGTTTGAACTAAGTAAATCATAATAATTTGAAGTCAGAAATTCAATGTTGCTTTATGTCACATTACTTTTAACCACAAGTATTTAATTGGATAGGAAATCTCCAATGCGATTATTTCGAAAACGTTTACTCTTAGCGAATTCCATAAATTATATCTTTTTGACGTAAAAGAAGTAGGATATACAGATCGATATACTAAACTTAAAAAAGTTATGTCATTTAAAAGAAGTGCGGTTTGCCGCAGTTGGCGCCCCCTATTAGTGATCAAAAGTATGGAAGAATTTAAATTCCTTGCCTAAAAAATCCGTCAATCCCTAATTTCGTGCCGCTATGTCGTTTGTTGAGTAATTATTGGGAAAAATCGAAAACAAAATTAAAATTTTGACACCCTTTATCTCGGTTATTATCAACTTTGGAATTAGGCAAATTTGAATAAATCGCATTATTTCGACGTAAGGAATCTGCTGTTGCTCTGTGTCCGATTACTGTTGGACCACCCTGTATAATAATTCTCATTTCGTTTTAATTCCACAATTCTTGCAAGTACGATACCCATTTTTCTGCAAAACTGTTATTATTTCAAAAAATTACGTTTACTTCTAAGTTAAATTTTAGCAAAGAAACAGTTATGTTGGGATCTTACACCCTAGTTTACAGTTTGAACGGATTTTAGGCACTTTCTCGGTGTCCCATTACGTACACTGGGCATTTGATATGCCATTGTCTTTGTCTATGCTCTATAGGGTACATATTTCGGCGATTATATTAACATATTTTTTATTTCTTACCTCCAAATCTGCTATACTTCTTATTGCCAATAGGAACAACATTCCAAAGAAAAAACACGTTATGAAGTTTCTGGTATCACCAATAGATGTCACTAATGGAACGGATCCCATCTGCCAGTCATGTGACAACGTAGCTGGACACAATATAAGCCATAGGTTGAACGCTGCGAGGTAGCAAAATGTCAAGAATCTGAAAAGAAAATACATATTAGTATTAGTTTACTTTTGCAGCCGGATTCTCTATTGCTAAGACCGGTGTAATTTGACAATGCAGGGTTTATTGTCAAAAGGCGGAGCGGAGCAATTTGGTCTACGCCACCCAGTAGAGAGAATACACTATTTCTTAAAAAATCAGACATTAGGTAAATAATAAGAATTCGTTGGCATGCCGAATTTCCCCAATCCAAGTCCTATTTCAAATTTTATCGGGTGTGCTACAGGGATCTATCCTTGGACCGCTTCTCTTCATTATTTATACTTCTGACATTTTAAAATCTTTAAAGCAGTGTAAGGTTTAGGCGTATGCTAACCACACACAAGTTTACTTTAATTTTAACGGCCAAGACTATATCAACGTATCAGATTTACTTAACGAAGATTTAAGTATATTAAGTCAACTTTCTTTGGATCGTAAGTTAAAGTTGAATCCTGTAAAATCAACTTTAATGATTTTTGGAAACAACAGTAATAGAGCTTTTTCAAATGAAAATATTACCATAATTCTTGATGGGGTTCGGCTTTCTGTGGTCGGGACGGCTAAGAGTTTGGATATGATTTTGGATACTGAATTGAGGTTTAGGGACTACATTAAAAAGTTAATTCAAAGGTCATAATTGTACAATATCCGTCATATCCTTGTTTTAAACTGCACAAAATGCTTTGTGAGAGTCCTGATTTGTCCAGTTTTACCTATTGTGACTTTATTTATGGGCTATGTTTGGATTTAATCGACAGAAGCCGAATACAAAAAGTACAAAATACTTGTTCATTTTTGATCATGTTTCACATACGCTTAAGGACCCTAGCTGGCTAACAATGACCAATCGTAGAACTTTGCATTTGGGTATTTTTTTTTTGTTTAAAATATTAACTAATCCTGCTCTACCGCTATCTAAAAAAGGAAAATTTGTGTTTAGTGAGGATGTGCACGCGCGCAATATTTCTAATAGAATAACAATGCCTCATGATCAGAGTGACATGTTTTAACGATCATATTCTTACAACGCTGTAAAATTATATAACTCTTTACCTAATGAATTGGTTTCTCTTGATAGTACCAAATTTAAATTGCAATGCAAAAAGTATTTACTGAATCGTCAAAATGAACATCTGTAAAGATTTTGCTTGTTTTTTCTTATTTTTTTTTACTTCGATGTTAATGTGTTTCTTGTTTTCTCCAGACTTGGCGTTTTTTGTCACTTTCTTCATGACAGAATTTTTAATAACATAGTGGTTTTGTACTTTCTTTTTTTCTTTTGTATAATATTTATTTCATTATACTTTATCTTGTACTTTAGTGATTTTTCCTAATTTTTTCTTTTTATTTTTTTTAATCCCACAAGCGGTTTGGGGTTCAGTAGACCTATGGCTGGACTGCGCCCTATACTTGCTTGTATTTTTACTTTGTAAATGTTAATGTATTTTTTTTTGTTCTTAATAAAAAGGCGTTTATTATTATTATTATTATTTTACGATAAATCATAATTTTTGCCAGACTTTATACTTAAGCATAACACAAAGATAATTGAAATTAATTTTCTTTTTATTAACATAATTCAAACACTACAAACAAAAATGGTTTATTACCTCCAACTTATCAAAACTATAGTCAAAATTACTCTTATCATGCGAGTCCAATGGTCACTGATCATGTGAATCATTTCGAAAAACCCAGACCTATCAAAATTCTTTGTAATTGTTGACAAATAAAGAAAAATAATCGTAAAAATTATTTCTGGTATGAATCCCATGTCAGCATATTGTTTTTAAAATTTGTATATACCTACCTTTTGTTAAAAAATTAAGTCTATAGGTTCATATTGCGATATGTACAGATGACGCAAAAAGGAAATAAAAGCAAAATAAAAATATAATATTGATTATTTCGATAATTTCGCTAATGAAAATTATGAAGAAAAACTGAATTCATTAAATATAATAATAATAAAAACCTTTAGTTAAATTTACTTTAGCATAAAAAACAAACTTAAAAACTCTCACTGTCACTTATAAAATCTAAAAAATCATGATCTTCAGAGTCATGCTCAAATGAAGCAATTATCATTGGTTCTACTTCGACATCAAATATTCGTTCTTGATCCAACCAGTCCATTATTAATTTTCTTGTATGTGCCACCGATTTTCTCCAATACTCCTCCATAACATAGTCCAGCCCATCTTGCCAAACTATTTCTACTTGATCCGATTAGAGACCATCACCCACATTTTTTTCGTAATATGATTTTGCCCCTGCTCATATCGGTTATATTGCGTTGAACTGGCAGTAATACGATGGTAGCCGCAAAAACTCATGGTCATGTTCACGCAATATTTCATCTACAGCGTATGCTTTCGGTTTTTACGAAATATTGTCATTTCCAGAAGTTTCAATATACTTAAGGGATTTTGATTTTCTTTTTCAAGACACTCATAAATTTCGCTTTGTCGCCAAGATGTATTAGGTGGTTTATTAGAAATTTTTAATACGATACATTGTCTAATACAATTAAAGATGAATCGTTCAAGTTTAGTATTACCTTTTTTTAAGCAATAATTTTTCAAACATCTTACGACTTATGTTATCACGATAGTCCAAACTTTTGATTTTGATGAAATAATTACACTTGCCCCTGAAACAAATCCTGTTGAAGAACTGGAGTAAAAAAGTAAACCGTTCTCCCGGACCATATCCGTTTTTTTCTTTTAACGCTTTAGTGGACTCGTCTCGCTACGACTGTGATTCACTTCCATTTGAAAATATCCACTTTTTGTCTAAAAATACTACCTTTCTAAATTTAGAACCGTAATTTTCTGTATACTTTTTCAAAAACTGGACACGCTGACTTGCTATCTGCGGCAGTTCACATAAAATCCAACCCAACCTTTTCTATAGCGAACACCTAAATTTCTTATTAATTTTGACAACGAACCAAGTTCTATTTCCAAAACACCTCGCTTTTCTAGAGCATCCTTCACATTTATTTTTAGTCTACATAAATCATAAATCACATTTCGTATTTCCATTTTCACACTTTCCCTCAAATGTTCAGCCTTTCGCTTTCCTCGTTTACACTTTTTTGAATACTTAAGTATTGTGTTATGCTTTTTTTTGTAGACAATTTTCTGTACAATCCTTAAGCGGACTCCCAGTGCTTTCGTCAGAGATTCCTGAATATTGTCTGGTGAATGCCATTTTCTTTTTCATTTTCAAAATATATAAGATTAAGCACCATTTTCTTAGCTTGGGTGTGTAAGAAACCAGAGAATTGCTTATTGTTTTCAATTTTAGAAATTCAAACTGTCAAAGTTACAAAATTCTAATCCATCAATCTCAATGGAGCAGGTACTTTTATGCAATGTACACCGTCGGGTTTGTTCGTTCTTGTTACACTTACTTGAAACAAGTGAAACAGAGTGCAGGTTTAACATGTCACTAGTTCTGTTAGGAACTGTTTTATGCAGTAACAGAAACGAACGGGTTTCACCATGGTTTTTATTCCATAATTAATTACAATAAATAAAAATAGTCATTTGCGTTTTATTTAAATATAAAAATATTACTCTGAGGATATGAAGTAGTAATCTTCATATACGTATTACTACTATATTGTTAGCATCCAAACTACCCGTTGTTAAAATTTGAAGCAAAGATAAAATCTGCTTTTCATTGGTTTTGTACTACGTGATGTCTCAGCACTTTTGAAGTTTTGACGGAACTGTCACTGTCAGTTCTGACAGCAGTTTAAAATGTGAGCTTGTCGGTTTCCTTTTGGTCTTTTTGCCTTTCAAAAGTATAGATTAATGTGTTTTTATTTGTGAAAAGTGGATTAAATGTTAATTACTATCCTATTTACGATAATGTCGTAGCTAATGTACCGATAATGCCAGTTTTAAGCAGCAAGAAGTGAAGAAATTACTTGTAGTTTTAGCGGCGGATATTCTTCATAAGAATCAAACCCAACCTGAATAGTGAATACATCATTTTTAATTTTTAATTTGAGATTTTGGGGCGAAACGGGTAAGAACATTATGTAAATAAAGCGAGGCATCGTTTGGAAATCTAAAAAGAAATACATTATTTAAGTTCGAATTAAATCTCAAAATACGTAAGTATAATTTATTGTAATCATTAATTTATATAGGTATATTACGTTATAATTAGGATCAAAATCTTAAATAATTAATTACCTACCTATGCAAAATCACTTTGTCTTTCTCAACTGACCGTCGACATGCGAAACAAGATCTCATTTTCTAACTAAAATATTATTAACTCTGTTTCGATATTGCACGTTATTAATAATTTATACTTACTGGTTTTTCTGATATTTTATTATAAATTGAAATAAATATTCACAAAATAACGCTACGGCGAAATCGAAGGCTTGTCAGATTCAAATTGGAACTTTTGAATATGACAGGCGCGAGCGGCCATGTTGTCATATTTGGTGTTTTGATTAGCGGACGGTACGTAGTATTGAGTTCACTGGCTGGGCAAATCACGTGGTGATTTATGAGGGATGTTCAGGAGATCACGAGACTGGTTAGCAATTGTTTCCAAAGGCTACGTCTTTGCTTAAACATTTTTTCGTCGTTCGCTATATAGTAGTTATACGTATATGGTAATCTTCTACATGTATCTCTTAGTTCTGCCTTTAATAATTTTCGATGAAACATTTTACCACTCCTCGATTGTTTTTACGTTTACACCGTTTCGCTTCGCGACGTTCGGGACAACGCCAATCGCGTGCGGGAAAGTATAACTTTACGCACTAGTTAAGATAATACCTAACTATTTTCTTCTTTCATTTTATTCTCAATTTTTAAACAAAGTTCATTTTTACAACAACTAATACTATACATAAAAAATAACAGGTTTATTTATTAAAATTAATAGTCAAGTTAGATGTATTATATTCTTTAATAGATATGTATAAACCTCCCTGTTGATGCATATCAGTAGTCGAAATGTCAATTTTTTAATTTGTTTCACTCGTATTATAACCATTCATGTTTACTGAAGAAAACGAATTGGGACGTTGAAGGAATGGATAGCATTTTTGCTGTTTTGGATTGGTTGTCCAAGGATGAATCTACATATTCTTCAGCGACTGTACTCGCTTGCACATTCCCAGGCGTTTAAGTTGTAGGGCATCTGCACCACCGTTAGCAGGTAATGCGGCAGCCATTCTTCGAAATGAATTGCCTGTAAACCTATCTGGTTGGGGGAGCTCCAAAAATGTTCTTTGGAAATTGTGAGATTGAATTGTGCCCGAAAGTTTGATTGGTTGTCTTTCCGTAGCGACATTGGACAAAAAATCTAACATACTGAATGTTTACCCGAAGATTGAGATATTCTTTTATCTTGACCATACTTACATCAGTAATTAGAAGGGATCTTCTACTCCTGTAAGTCTTTGTCTCTGGAACCTCAATTATCACTTTTTTCTAAAAAATTGGTGTCTGGTGTTCTCATTTTCATCAGTTCATGACTTCGGCATGCCCCTGGAAAGGAAGAATTAAAAACGATAATTTAAGGACAAAATGATTTTTTTTAAATATATCGTTTTTCAAAATAAATTGTAAAACTTCTTACCTTAAAAGGAAGAAATTCATTTTGTGCATTTTATAGAAAATCTATATTATTTCTTGAAAAACTGTTAGACTTCGTTGGCTTGTAGCCTACATTATTTGTTTCTTCAGGAAGGCGACGAGCTTTCCAAATTTCGAAATATCAACTCTCTTCCTGAGAGCTAACATGGTTTTTATCATGCTTACATTGACCAAAGTTTACAGTGACCAAGTTTCTTATCTTTGCCCATGTCGCTAAAATAAGCCAGTGGAGCGGTTTCTGAGGCATATTTCTTGCCCTTTTCTCTGTGCACCACTTCTCGTACATTTTAAAGGTTTTTTTCGTAATGCTCCCTACTTTTTTCGGGCAGTGAATTTTCCTCGACCTTCCTAACTTTTTCCTTAAGTTCAGGGGGAGTGCAGGTGCGTTTTCACTATCGCTCGACATGTTTTTAAAATTATTTTTCGTTGTAAAAACTAAAAATTTGCGACGGTTCGGTGGCGTCTTTATTTCTAACTGCTTGTGTTTACCCCCTAGCAACCATCGCATAGCTTCAAAAATTTGCCAACGTGACGATTTGTCTAATTGATATTCTTGACAAAACATCTCTGTGACATCAGTCATTCGCAAATAAATGTCTTGGTTGACTCAATTTTTTTCATCAGAAAAAATATAAAAAAAAATTAAACAATTATGGTTGAAAACAAAACAGTATTCAAACCTCGGTGAAAAGTTTCATTTTCGTCTCGAGATTAACTATCTTATCTCTCGACAGTAATAAAGCACCTTTCACCTTGGAGTGTAACATACTATTTTTTTTCCGCTATCATGTCAAAATAGAGGGCTTTGTAATGGTAAATGTGATAGGTTAATTCTCTTTTTAATTATTATTATAAATTCCTAACCAAATAAATAATATACGTTACCACATTTAAGAACATTTGTAATTCTTCTGAGGTATTTGCTACAAACACTAATTAATTGCACTTTACATGAAAAAGCAAAAATTTTCTTTTATCTTAGCCCGTAACAAATAAATTCCACGGAATAAATAATGCATTACACAGAATTAGAAACAAGAAAAAATAAAAATAAAAATGAAAGTTAACAAACTAAATTAAATTTAAATTCATTGGTTCCAAGAGAATATTTTGTTTTGTTGATTTTTTATTCTGTTTGGAATAATAACACAAAGGTTTTTAAGAAAGTAACGAACAATCTCTAAATATAATATGGCAAAAGTAAATTTTTGAAGCTACTATTTTTTAAAAGATAACGTAAATAATGGGATGAAAAATTTTTGGCCTAACAAAGAAAACAGCAAAATATTTGTCAAAAATGTTTTCATTTTTCTACATAATCCCCATGTAGCTCCCTAACTAACTCTGAAACAAATTAAAATCCGATGGGACAAAATCTGGCAGGTGCATACGAACCAGTTTTGGAAGCTGGTTGATGAATGTTTTATATCTGGGATAGTCCACGTAGACTGCAAGCCTAAGTACTAACGTACCGTGTCGAAAGTGACGCCGCTCCCCAGATGTGAGAATAGTACTCTAGGTTCGGTCGTGTTTGGGAAACATAAAGAGTGTGTAAGTTGGAAGAGGAAAAGCATTTTCTGGCTCGAAAGAGAAAACCAAGCATTTTAGCTGCTGATGTGGCTATTGAAGTAATGTGCTTGTGCCAGCTGAGATCATGTTCTAAAGCAATGCGAACAAGATCGAACGTTTCATTGATATGTAGGGTATGGCCATTCGTATGGATGAGGTAAGTGTTGCCAGATCCTTCGCGTGACAGGGAGCGACTGAGTTTTGGAGGCGTGGAACTGAGCAAGGTTTTTGCATCCTAGTCTGAGACTAATTGAAGATCTTGGGAAAGGGATATGTGCATATATCTGCGTCTATTATTCTGGTCTTGATTCAAGTTTTGTCTGGAAAAATAAATGTTCGAATAAAGAGTACTATAGTCAGCGTAACTGTGGATGGGATTGATAGTTGAAGGGAGCGGGTTCATTAATCTGAAGACCAAATAGGGTTGGTGCTGTGACTGAACCTTAGGGTACGCCAGCACTGATACTATGGAAGTTAGTTGAGTGCCAATTAGAGAGAAAGCTACCGATCTAGGTACACAGTACGGAGGAAGACCGTAAGAAGGTAGTTTGTTAAGGAAGGCGTAATGCCATATTTGGTCAAAGGTCTTGGAAATATCAAGAGCAACAATCTGGGATTGGCCATGAAATTTGAGATACTTGTTCTAGTTGATGACTTTGATGATAAATTTGTGCCATTACTGTTACTGATTTCTGGCAAGGAGCATTGTCCTGGTGGAACAGAATTTTCTTCTTGGCGAGCCAATGTTGCTGGTGAATGTTTTGGTTTAGTTGCTCAAGTTAGCTCGCATTTTATTGTGAATTTATTGTTTCTCCCATTTCAACGCATCCCAAAAAATGAATGCCACAACTTTTCTGGCAGATGGAGTTGGTTTCTTAGGAGTCGGTTCATTCCTCGCTATCCGCTATTTTGATTGTCCATGCCTCATCGACTGTAAAAAATTGGATTAAAATGTCAGTTGTATTTTGCTTAGTGAAATGCCAATCCGGATGAGTTTTTTTCTCTGCAGTCAACAATCACGGCAATCATCGCGCGCATAGACTTCTTATATCTAAAATATACCTAAAAATATTGTATTATGCAAAAATACCACTGAAAGTGTTCTGAAAACTTTATTTTTTATATCCGAGAATAACCGATGTTAAAAGAAAGTACATACCTAGTGCAAAGTTAATCTAAAATTTCTATAATTAGGTATCATTAAAGGTCAATATCGTCAAGTTCAAGTAAACATATTTTGCTGTACGTTTATTTTTATGTTATAATAAATAATAAGTATTTGTAACGAAATTTTAAAGAAAAATAGGCGGCCATCCATCATACAAACATCAACTTTCAGCAAATTATTCGATTGTCCTTGTACAAATTCTGCTTCGGTCACTGTTAAACATTCCTTTTATTCAAATGTAATGTTTCTTATCCCCGAAATCTCCTAATCTCTGGAAAATAATTAAGAAAATAAAATACCTCTGGAATTCTCCATGTACATACCATCGTGCCGTTAAAAAAGTAGGAGAGCAAAATTTCCTTTTTTCTCCTAGACTATTGGGAATTATTACCAGTAAAATTTCATATGAAAATTTTACATGTCAATATACATTGTCACTTTATCATTCACTTGTCAAGCACATTTTTCTCTAAAAATATGCCACAATTAACCCCCCAGCAAAATGCTATTATTTACAGTCGGTTGCGAGATGGTGCTTTTATTAGGGATATTACAGACGAAATGAGAGCAAACAAAAATACCGTGCTGTTGGCAAAACAAAAAATTGCAATGCATGGGACTATTATTTGAAAAGCAGGTTCAGGTCCCCCTAAAATTTCTACTGAAGATCAAGATAGAAGACTGGTTAATTATCTAAGGGATCATCCATTCGAAATTGCAATGAAGACGAAAGAAGGGACGAACTTTCCAGGTTCTGCGAATACTGTTAGAGACAGGGTTCGAAATTCTCGATCGAAACCGATATACGAAGTCGCTGTGCTGCTAATAAAATATTTTTAACGGTAAGAAATAAACAGGGCAGGTTAGAATTTGCACATGAATATTTAAAGCAGAATAATTTCTGGGACACCGGTATATTTTCTGACGAGAAAACTTTTCAATTATGTAATAAGGGGAGAATTCGGGTTTATAGGCCTTCCGGCATGCTGTATGATGAGATATATACCCACAAAACCAACCAAAATGCGTGTTTCTCTACAAATGTTTGCGGTTAAATTAGGGCTAGAGGGTCAGGAGTTTGCCAAATCGTGGAAGGAAGACTAACTGCAGCCGTATACGTTAATATACTAAATGCAGTGATGATACCATCGATAAACGCTGTATATGGTCAAAATTTTATATTTCAGCATGATAGTGCTCCAATACACACAGCACGCATTGTGCAAAATTTTCTCCAAGAAAATAATATGCCAGTTCTTTCCTGGCCTTCGAAGATTCCCGATTTGAACTCAATCGAAACCATTTGGGGTAAAATTGTCAAATCCATGATAAACATGATTTTCGACCAAGAAACAGGGATGAATTATGCTACAGGATAAATCAAGCTTGGGATGATGTAACGGGCGAATTATGCAGAAACCTAGTTTTAAATAAGTAATAAACAGAAATGGTTCTATGGCCAAATATTAAAAATATTGTGTTGGTATTTTTTTTTCTTTTATTGAAATTATTTTATTATTTGGTTTTATTTTTCATTTTCAGGCGATGTTAAATATTCTTTAAATAAAATATTTGACTTTTTTCTATATAAAAAAAGCCCAATAAATTTAGTTTCTCCATATAAACTGTCCCTCAAATTTATACCACAAGAAATGTATTTTGATGCCACCTCGTATCGTAAAATACAAAACGTTAAAACATGTAACCTAGGTTACTTTTTAAAAGTTAGGTGTTTTTACCTTTTCAGCTCTAGAGCACCTTTTAAAGTCTAGGAGATATGTATTTCCTTTCCCAGTTTTGTGATTTTGCTCTCCTAGTTTTTATCGGCACGACAGTCGTGTTCCACGTGTTCTACAGCGATTCTAAAGTGTTGTAAATCAGACTTGTTCAAATATGCCATTAAAATTTTCACTGACATTGACTAATAATCAAAATCAAAATAGCAAAATGTCTGAAATAAAGTTAGTCCAGAGAGCACAAATTATTTCTATATACGAGATGGGGTACCTATTAGAGACCTTGCATACAAGCAAAAATACAGTACTTAAAATAAAACATAGATGGGAAAGAGATGCGACATCAGAAAAAAGAAGGCAGCGGGACGATCCAGATTTCCTACGAAGGAAGAAGATAACGCCCTAACACAATTGACAAAATAATTCGATTCAAATCGGACGAATTAATATAGAAAAAACTAATTTTCCAGGATCGAAATAAAATATTGTATAGCAGCAAAAAAAATTAAACTGATGAACATAAGCAGGCAAGAATTATTTTTTCTTAAATAATATGATAAGAGGAAACTGGGATAGAGTGATCTTTACAGATGAACACGTTTTTTAATAGACATTTAATGGGCATGTTAGGGCAGGTATATCGTCCCCGTAGTACTAGATTCGATGGACGATATGTAAATAGCTACGACAGGTCTGGACGCTTCTCAGTGAATGTGTGAATATGTGTGTGGGCAAAGTTCACGGACTTGGAATATGTTGGACTATTGTGATCAGTTAATGCAGTACACTAAAGGAATATTTTGGAAAATATATTGTTACCTAGAATCTCAGAACATTTTTCTGACAATAATTTAATTTTGAAACCAGACAATTGACCAGTGCATATTGCGGACATTGTCAAAGAATGGCTTGAAAATAATAATAACGAGACAATGTTATGGCCTTCAAAGAGTCCCGACCTCAATATTACTGAAAATGTGTTCGATCTAATAACAAAAAAAATGTATGATGTAAACTTTCGATCCGAAAATAGAGATACCCTCGTGAATGAGATGGATTTGGGACGAACTGGGCGATAATCCGGAATTAATGAGAAGTCTTTATTTATCAATACTTCATCGACTTAATGAAGTTTTAGAAAAAGATAGGGCTATGACTAGATATTAGGAGGCTCCCGTATAATAAATACTTTGCTTTTTTAATTTATTTTTATTATAAATATTACGTAATATCATTAAAAATAACGTTAAATAAGAACAAATATAAATATATTTAAAATATTTGGCATTCTTTTGTAACTTTATCTTATTTAACTAATTGCAACTTATATTCTCCAATTTTAACCATAAGACATTCTTGTACAACACTTCCTTGAACTTTTGAATATGACAGGAAGATTCACACTGCACAACTATTGTCAACACTTCATTGAACACAACTGTACTAGCCATTCTCTAACACTTTTATTCACATGAGGTGATGTCACAACCATTGGTGTGTCAAGTTTTGCAAGTTTTGAATTTTGTATGGAAATTTGTAGTAGACAATTTTTTTTTGTTAATAAAGACTAAAATAGATGGATAAGACCAACCACCATAAAGATTTAATTTATGTAGAGAATAAAAAAAATCAGGTATATTTGGATTATATGCATATTCCCTATTATGTATCTTGGAGAAACCACCTATCCAGTGCGGATAAGAAGTAGCCTATATATTCGTTTGAGAGGCGTAAGTTTCCTCTATGTCAAGTTTTATCGCGATCCGCTATTCCGTGGAGAGGTGATTTAGTAAGAATCAAAAAAACAGATCGTCATATTAATATAGGTAGGGATACTATTATCCCAACTAATGTAGAGAAACATAGGCAGCATTTAGACCGTGGCCAGAGTTAAACTTGCAACTTCCATAATTTTGGAGTTAAACATTACATACTATATGTAATTAACATTACATACTATATTTAGACATACTATATCCAGATTTATGCGGCTAAACTTATAAAATAATAAAATATTTCATAAATCTCCGTGCTCGCCGAAAGTATGCGCTTCGGAATTTTCCAAATAGACCCGTTCTAAATCAATTTTCAGATTCCTTTGTGGAAAATATGCATGGCTTAACAAACAACTAGCGGCGCTTATGTAAGCCAGAGCAGAATCCTTTCCAAATCAGATTCTTTCTGTGTACGATACCAAATGTATTTAAATTCGATTCAGTTTGTTAGATATGTACATTTTCAGTTTCTTTTTTTTTGGAGTTTCTATTTCCGCGAGAAATGCATTATTCATTCTTTGGAAATTAGGTAGAGAAGAGCTATGATGAAAACAAATACATGTATTATGTATGCGAACAAGTTCTACATAATATATTTCATCAGATATTAACAATGTTTATTTGGCGAATGAATCCTTCTGGCAACACTCCAGATATCTACAAGGATATCTACCTAATAAAAAGCTTTGAGGCGTCATCCTATGGTTATTCTCCAAAACTATCAATATTCAATCTTATGCAGAATTGGTTCTCACAAACAGTCTTAAAGTAGTAACTATATATAGATACTATATGTAGATTTGGAGGATGTTCTTGCAGATTTTCATACAAAATTTAACAGTCATTTAGGGGAACCACAATGTTAGATTTTGATAGTACTATTTCAAATATGCTCACAGATTTAATGGATACTTTTGGCTTAAAACAAATTATACTAAGTGACATTGAAATTGCAACACCTATAAAGAGTGCTTTAATCTTGGCTATACTTTGACAATATGGTGGTCTACCGCTGAGTAGCAAGTGATTACAGTTTAAACCCGAAACGGCGTAAGATATCCTACCTTAATGTTAATAATGTGTTGATCCCCCTCTGTTTGCTACACATTCGTGAAGTCCTTGCGGCATTGATTGGATAAGGTGGTCAATCTCTACTTGGGGTATGGTATCCCAGGCCACCTGAACTTCGTGGCGTAGAGCCTCCAGTGTTTGTGGGGGGTGCGGTAAATTATGCAACCTTCTTCCCATCATACCCCAGACATGTTCTATTGGGGAAAGGTCTGGAGATCGAGGGGGCCACGGAAGAACATTTATTCCGGAAGCTTCAAAAAAGTCTAAAGTTACACGGGCCACATGAGGTCGTGCATTGTCCTGTTGGAAAAGTGGATTTGCCAGTGGTTCCAAAAAGGGAAGCAAATGTGGTTCTAACACCTCGTTGATGTATCGCTGGGCGGTCATGCTACCTCGAATGAATACTAAACGTGATCTCCTGCCGTAGGCAATGGCGCCCCATACCATAACACCCACGGTGCGGTGAACATGCCGTTCAATCGAAAATTGGATATTCCGTCTTTCACCACGTCTCCTTCTTACCCTGGAACGGCCATCGTGCATCCCCAGACAAAATCTGGATTCATCGCTGAACGCAACTGATCTCCATTCCATATTCCATTCACGTCTTTCCCTACTCCAGTCCAAGCGTTGCCGTCGATGCTCTGGGGTCAAGGGTAGCACGAGATGAGGACGGTATGAAAACAGCCCAAAAAACCTTATTCGGCGATAAACCGTCCTCATTGTTATTGCCCGTCCTACAGCATCAAACCACTGGCTCGCAACTGCCCTTGTTGTGGCAAATCGATCCCTGAGAGCTAGTAGCCGTAACCAACGATCCTGTTGTTCTGTGGTCTGCCTTTGGCGTCCAGTACCTCTCCGACGCCGAGTTCGGCCTTCTTGGAACCACACTCGACAACATCGCATTACAGTGGCCTCGTTTCGATTCACCCGAGTAGCAATTTCCCTAAAAGAAATTCCGGCTTCCCGTAACCCCACTATCCGACCCCTATCAAACTCGGAGAGGTGCGTGAAATTAGCGCATCTGCGAACTCTAGGCATGTTAATGTGGTGAAACACACAAGTACCAAACACATCGAATCCCGCAAAGCAACTAAAAATTAGTCGTAAACGTGTTCCCTTTGTTAAAGCAAAACATCAATAACACAAAAAAGACTGTGTAGAATATCTTGAAATTTTTATCAGCGTAAACATACATGCTAGCGACTATGTTCCCAAGTTTTTATCAGAATACAATAAATAATTCTTGGTGTTGCAATTTCAATGTCACTTAGTATATATCTGAATCTGGAAGAGTTACTAATACTGGGTCTTCTCTCATTGATTTGATATTTTGTAATTTGGATGTAATAAAGTCGGGTACCGGAGATATTGAAATATCTGATCACATGCTTGGATACTGTGATTTCGATTTTGGAGGGGCGCAACCCCAGGTGTACAACTTTGCTTACAGAGATATACATAGTATAAATAGGGTACAATTTCTCAATGATATTGAAAAAATTCAATGGCAAATCATGTACAGAATGAAAAATATAGAAAATAAAGTTGAATTCTTTACTAATAGCGTATTAAGAATTCTTAATATTCATTCTTCATTAAAAATGGTTTTAAGAAAAAAGAAGGCTTATCAACCCTGGATTACCCCCAATATAAGACTAATGCAATCACTTGCAAATAAAGCCTCAAATAATCTTCGAAATCCAAGGAACTGAAATCATTGGGAATATTATAAACAACTTCCCAATTTAACGACCTCGGCAATAAGATCTGAAAAAAGGCCTAGTTAAACTTTAAATTTAATAGTTCTACAAAAATCAAAAATGGAGGGAGTTACATAAAATTAATATTTCTTCGACAAATGTCTTCTTCATTCTCCCAGAGCATTTAAAAAATGTTGATGAAATAACCCGACATTTTACAGGGGTCTCACAAAACTTAAATCAGCCTGACGCTAGGCCTAATGTCTTTCTATAATAATAACAAATTAACCTTAAATGAATTTTCTTTTAATCTTTCTTCGGAAGAAACAATAATCGATATTTTATACATAATTAAAATAAAAGTCTTTGGCTGTGATGAAGTAAATATAACGTTAATTTTACTCTGTTGTCCCGTTATTTTACGCCCGTTAATACATATTATAAACAGCTGCATAGAATATTCCTATTTTCCTCTTAAGTGGAAACAAGCTAATGTTATCCCAATACCGAAGGTTAATAATCCTACAGATCTGTACCTGCAGCGCTCTATTTCAATTTTGCCAACGTTTTCGAAGGTTTTGGAGATCATTGGGAGCCAGATTGGTAACTATCTACACATAAAAATAATATAATACCATTTGGTTTTCAGTCAGGATTCCGAGCCGGATATGGCTGCTCGACAGCCTGATCAAATGTGCCAGATGATATAATTCGGGCGCTAGATAATAATAAGGCTGCTATCTTGATTCTTCTTGACTTTTCTAAGGCTTTTGATATGCTAAATCACCAAATACTGCTATCTATTTAAAATTATATAGGTTTTAGTAATTCCACTATCAAATTTATTTCCTCCTTCCTGTCAAAAAGTGATTCTTGATGGAAATGAGTCAAATGTCCTTAATGCCGTGTCCGGAGTTCCTCAGGGTTCCTTGGGTCCTTACTGTGTGTGTCCTTATTGTGTATATTTCCCAATTTCAAAAAACCTTGAAGTATTGCAGCTGTCACATGTACGCAGACGATACGCAGTTATATCTGACCTTTGATCCCTTCCAAATAAATACTGCTAATAACTCCATTAATTATTATTAACGTCACTCTTAATTCATTAATTAAACAACTTATTAAATGAAAGCAGAAAACATCTTCTAAAAATTAATCCAAATAAGTCGATTGGTGCTTTTTTCGGTGGTGATGGTATAAGAGAGAATATTCTCCAAAATATTTATATTAAATTGGACCAAAATAATATATTCTTTAAAAACTCAGCTAAGAATTTGGGATTTATATTGGATTATAGACTAAAATGCAAAGAACACATCACCGCAAAATTGAAAGTGAGGTACTCAGCGTTCAAAATGTTATACATACTCACATATGCATTATTTAAACCCGGATATTAAGAAAATGCTTTGCGAATCTTTAGTGTTATCCCCACTAAACTACTGTAACTGTCTGGATAGGTCTGAAAAAAAATCCGAAAAATTCGATCAGAAAACTCATATATCCTTTTTTAATTATTTTTTATAATTACTTAGTTCATTTATAATTTAGTTAGTTCGAATTTATTACATTCTTTGATAATGAGACTAGATATTAGGTCTCGAAACATCAGAAAAATTATTTTATATAAATTAGGATTTAGCCAGAATATATACTACACTAGAGATAGATTAGGGTCAGGCATACCTTTTATAATTAAAAGTCACTGACAGTGTACAGAACATTTCCTTTTTCAGGATTTGTTTTTTGTATTAATCGCAGTGACTTTTATTGTTTTTTAAAAATATTAATTTTTCTTAACAGTGGAGTGGCGTAACACCTAAATAATAAATCTTTTAAATATGAATCCGCCACAATCATATAGACATTATTTAGATAGGTCTGATCATAGAAGAAAACAGCAACTTCAAAATTCATGTCTGCGTCGAAGAAAGAGAATTTCCCATAAATTTAAGGATTACAATGGCTAAATATGAACAATAGGCGTATACTGCATGTGACCTGCTTCTTTTACAAAATACTTAAATCTAGAAGCCCTCCTTACTTACTTGAAATTATCCTTTACAGAACAGACGTGCAAAATTTAAACATTCGTCGTAAAAATAAACTAACCATCCCCTGACATCATAAGAATTATTTAAACGTTCTTTCTCTTATTGTGTAGCATCCTATATTGACTTTAATATTACTGAATTCTCAGTATCCTGTATATCCTTTAAGAATATGTTCAAACATACTTTAGCTAATCAACAATGATAAATACATACATCAATTTAAAAAAGAAAAAAATCTGATTTCCATGCACCCCATGCGTCTATTAGACTCTATATTATCTTTATGTGCCTACAAGATTCTTTTCATTTAATTCACAATTGGTTACTGTCTCTTCTCTTCTCTCTTCACTTCTCTTTCTACCTACCCTATCCTGTTTTGTGTCTATATATTATATACTTCGTCTTTCTCATTCATTCTTTACTATATACATATGGTGGCAATTTCTTTCTGTGTTTGAGCAACAAAAGTGTTTTCGCTATTTTTTTTTAATGGCCTTAACAGTACTTGTGTAGTATACTCTATATGGGAAGCTGAAAAATGACCAATTGGCCATCCCCTTATTTTTATAATTTTTTCTTTTGTATTTTTTTCTAATTGAGTTAATAAACGTTGAATTATTATTATTATATTATGGTGATTGTTTTAAATATTCTAAGGTTCTATTTTACGCTCATGATCTCAAACTATACAGGGTACTAAATATCTCTAATGAGAGTCTTCTATTCTCTAAGCTTTACGATTACTGCAATCAAAACAAACTACTTTTTATCATTGAACAATGTTTCTCCATTGCTTTACACGAAATATAAATGTGATCCAGAATACGCATACTATTAATAATTCAGCTCTAAAAAAAGTAATCGAAGTTAAAGACCTGGGGGATATTCTGGATACCAAGTGGACCTTACATAGCCACTTGGAGAAAATCATTAAAGACTAATAAAATGATGGCTTCATCATACGGTGCCGTTGGGAGTTTAGGTATCCCCCGACTTTGATTGTGCTCTATTATGCATTTGTCCATAGCAAGCTATCCTTTTCTTCTGTTGTCTGGAGCCCTTCATACGCAGTTCACTCGACACGAACTGAGGCAATTCAGCAGAAACGTATAAAAGCGATATCACACAAC
Source organism: Philopedon plagiatum (assembly GCA_963971165.1). NCBI lineage: Eukaryota > Metazoa > Arthropoda > Insecta > Coleoptera > Curculionidae > Philopedon > Philopedon plagiatum. The sequence continues at coordinate 81,995,758 of OZ020193.1, forward strand.
AGTAACTGCTCACCTGAAACTGCATGCAAAACTCATAAATTATTTCCACTCTCTGATAGAAGAAAAACAACCGATCTTTGCTTCTTATGTAAGTTACTAAATTCTAAGTACGGCTCTCCTAATCTGCTGCCCAAAATTGACTTTAATCCACCGATCAAAAACCTGAGAAGCCACGAATTATTCCGGGTGTCCTTTGAACGTACTAATTTAGGCTTAAATACGCCTCTTAGCAGACTGCAGAATCTCTTCAATGATTTGTGTCGCCCTTTAAATTTTGACATTTTTACCACAAGCTATTTAAGATCCAAATCCGAAAACATTTCTTAGGTATAAAACATTGCTATTGCATTTGTGTTTTACGTATGTATGTGTTAATTTCATTTTATTAAGTTTATTTTTGTTTTGTATGTATACTATTTACCATTTAACTAATTATGTAAGAAATTATAATTTTTCCTCTAGGTGACATTAATCGTTATATAACTATGTACATATTGTAAATGGTGGAAGCTGTATTTGGAACTGGATTTTTCTGTTCGCATCCTCAATGCTGAATAAATAAATAAATAAACTATATTAAATTCATAACAAATATTCAGAACACATTTGGCCACTAGACCACAGTTCCACTTAGTCTAGCGCGTACTAGCGCATGAGTTTTGAAAATTATTCGCCCGCAATTTTTTAAAATTAATCTTGTTTGATATGTACTACATATTATACGGGGTGTCCGAAAAATCCTAGGATGGTCATATATCTTTGGTATTAGTAAAGATAGGGACACCAAATTTTGGGTGTATCTTAGTGATTGATAAATCTAGTTTCTGATGTAATTTAACTTTTTCAACCCTCTTAAGGGGCAACGCTAGGGAGGTAAAATTGTTTAAATGTAACCCTATGTCGTGTGGTACCTCATTTCAAAGGTCTTCAAACAAGAAATATTTTACCGCAAACCCGAGGTCTGTATCTTAATTCGATTTAAATGGCAACCTTATAAGAAAATAAAAGTTTAAATAGCCCTGTATTTCTTTTATTACTTTAAAAGTTGTTCAGAATGACCATCATGAATTTCTTGGCGGTAATAAAGTCGATTTTGGAATTCACTTTTTACATTTTCTCACACATTTTTAAAGTCTTGTTTAAAACGAATTATAGGACCTCGGGTTTGCTTTTAAATGTTTATTTTTTAAAGACATTTAAAATGAGGTACCACACGGCATAGGGTTGCAATTAGAATGGTGTGGGGTATCACTGCTTATGGCTCTAGATTACGTGACATTACTGCACAGCGTTACGTCTAAGAAATTATGGAACCCCATCTTATACACACTCCCACACCCAGGTTTTCAACAAAATAATGCCCAGTCACAGATGGCCAGAGTAACATTGAACTATTTTGAGCATGCTGAAATGAATCTATTGCCATAACCGCTGTTTGCTAACCAGCTTGTTTCTAGTTTTACCCCAGTGGACTGTATTCCTTTCTTGCTTTTCGACAAAATTAAAAAACTCTCGGTCTTCAACCCAATTTGTTTATTATTCTCTTCAATGGAATATAATAAACATTTACATGCTTAAATGTATAAATATTACTTTTTTAAGACCAGAACAAATTAAACTTGTTGCAAGTTGCTTGTTGTTTTTTACACTCTAAAAAAGATTGACACTTGCCCCTTGTCAAATTTTCAACGTAAACAAACTTTTATTTTTTCAACGCAATCCGGACAAAGAAATTAGACGAAGTGACAGATGACGCCGCAGATACAGTGGCGCGCATTTAATTGTTGCATACTGCAACATTCTCCCGCCCTTGAAGCGTTGGCTTCAAATTACTCTCAAATGGTAACGGACATAACCTTGTGATAGAACGCGTAAATACTCCATCCTTCGATCTTATGCGTACCATGCGCACCTTACCATCGGATCCTGGCGTTACATCTATGATACGAGCTAATGGCCATTTTAAAGGCGGCACATTATCTTCCTTGACAAGTACAACCATATCTTTATCTAAATTTTTTGAACAATAAAACCATTTCGGCCTATTTTGTAATCTAGTTAAATATTCAACGGACCACCGTTTCCAAAAATTTTGTTTTATTTTCGTACACAATTGCCAAAAATTTAATCTATTTTCGGGAATTAACGTAACATCCTGTTCTGGATATGATGTTAAAGGTTCCCCTATTAAAAATGTCCAGGTGTCAAACAATTAAAATCAGATGGATCTGACGAAATTGGACATAATGGTCGCGAATTTAAAATTGCTTCAATTTGCGCTAAAACTGTTATCATTTCCTCAAACGTTAGAACTAAATTACCAACGATTCGTTTTAGGTGGAATTTAGTGGATTTTATTCCCGCCTCCCACAATCCTCCCCAATGAGGACTTACTGGCGGAATAAATCGCCATTCTATTTTCCTATAAACTAAAAAAGTATGAATACTGTCTATTTTTTCTTTAGATTTAAAAAACAAATAAATATCCTTTAATACATTATTTGCTCCTTGAAAATTTGTCCCATTATCGCTGTATATGGTCACAGGACAGCCACGTCGAGCAATAAATCGGTTTAATGTATGAAGAAAAGCTTTAGTACTCAAGCCACTGACTAATTGAATGTGACACGCTTTTGATACCATACATACAAATAACGCAATGTATGCTTTACTAGTGGTTGAACCACGAAGTCTTGATTGCTTTACAGTAAAAGGCCCACCGAAATCTATGCCCACCTTAAGAAAAGGACGAGCCACAGACACTCTATCTAGAGGTAGCGAACCCATTATTTGCCTTGATGTTTTTGCTCTAAACTTATGACAAATAACACATCTTTTTATAACTGACTTTACTTGAACCATTCCATGAACTGGCCAATACCTCAGACGCAAATTTGCTAAAACAGCTTGAGGGCCGGCATGAAAAAGTTTTTCATGCTCCCGTCTAACAAGCAAAGTTACTACATGATGTTTTTCTGGCAATAAAATAGGAAATTTCTGATTATAATCAATTTCTGTCTTGGCCAATCTACCATTAACCCTAAGTAACCCATCTTTATCTAAAAATGGATTTAAACATTTTATGCTACTGTCCTTAAACAACTCCGTCCCATTGTCATCATTTGTAGTACTCGAATGTGACCTTAAATAATCATATTCCCTTTGAAAGGACTCCAGCTGAACTAATTGAATAACCTTTATTAGGGATTTATTTAATTCATCCACAGTAAGTTGATCAGAACTCCTGTTTCTTTTTACAAATTTTAAACAATACGCAACAGATCTCTGTAACCTATTAAATTTAGAAAACCTCAACCAATCAATTAAAATGGGACCTTCAATTGTTTGGTTAAGAACAACCTTTTTTTCTTCTGGTAATATTTTTACCTTCGGAAACTCTGAACAAGGAATACTTGTTTCTGAATCCAACAAGAACCTTGGCCCGTGCCACCAAAGATCATTTACTAACATGTCCGAAGGAGACATGCCCCGGGAAAGATAATCTGCAGGATTTTCCTGTGACCTTATATGTTTCCACTCGCTATTAGTAGTAAGCTCTTGTACTTCGGAAACACGATTTGCTACAAATAGCCCAACGATTTGGAGATGAATTCAGCCAACACAGTACAATACTTGAATCCGTCCATAGATAAACCTTATTAATTTTTAAATCCAAAATTGATAAAACCTTATGAACCAATCTTGATAACAATAACACTCCGCATAATTCAAGTCGTGGCAAAGTTACCGTTTTTAACGGTGCTATACGGGATTTTGAACAAAGAAGATTGCATGTGGCAGTATTGTTAGCATAAATAGCTCGAACATACAGACATGCCCCATATGCTGTCAAAGAAGCATCCGAAAATCCGTGAATTTGTATTTCAATTAATTTTCCAGAACTAAACAACCAACGTGGAATTTTTAACTCATTTAATTCATAAAGATTTTCTGAAAAACCTTTCCATTTTTGCACAATTGAATCTGGTAGTTCGTCATCCCAACCTTTTTTACTAGCCCATATTTCTTGCATAAGAATTTTAGCGATAACAACTACCGGACCTACATATCCCATTGGATCAAACATCTGTGCTATTTTAGACAGAACTTGACGCTTTGTAACCTTTTCCATATTCATATGCTCCATAGATGGCACAGAAATTTTAAACGTATCCTGAAAAGGATGCCAACCTATACCTAACACCTTGTTTGAAAAGTTCTCATCATTTATGTCAATTTAATTTTTACCCTTGCATACATCGACCGATTCTAAAAGAGACCTATCATTTGAACACCATTTATGCAATGTAAAGCCGCCAGAATTTAATAAACGTATTAGTTGTTCTTTTAATTCAAGAGCCTCATTTTTTGAATTTGTCCCAGACAGTATGTCATCAACATAACATTTCTGCAGAACAGCCTTAGAAGCGAGAGGGTAATTTAGCATTTCTTCAGTAGCTAACTGCTGTAAACACCTAGTAGCCAAGAAAGGTGCTGAATTTGTTCCATAAGTTACTGTTTGCAACTCTATTATTTTCAACTTCTCGCCAGGTTTATCCCTCCACAAAATATTTTGAAAAAAAGTTTGATTTGGATTTATTTTAATCATGCGGTACATCTTTTTGATATCCGTAACCAGAACATATTTAAAAGTGCGAAATCTGCAAAGAATTTCAAAGAGCTCCGGCTGCACCGGATATCCCTTTAGCATGATATTATTTAATGAAAGTCCGGTTGACGTTTTGCTTGATGCGTCAAAAACTACCCGAAGCTTTGTTGATGTGGCATCTTCCCTTATTACACAATGGTGTGCCAAAAAGACACTATGCTGATTCTCCTCAATCCCTGATTCGACATAATTTGCATGACCTAGTTCCACATACTCATCAATAAACTCCTTGTACCGTAAAAAGAGCTCTGGATTTTTAATAAACCTATTTTCCAACATTTTAAATCTTTTTATTCCAGTATTAAGAGAATTTCCTAATTTTAAATAATCCTTGTTATCACGCATAGGCAAATCAACCTGAAATTGCCCATTTTCTAAACGTGTACAAGACTCGATAAACCTTTGTTCACATAATTTGTCATCTGAGGACAAGTGTCGCTTATTAGAGACCTCCTCCAGTTGCCAAAACTTTGGGATCACCTCGTCAACGTTTAGGTTTTCAGACTGACAAAACAAATTAACACTGGTACTACAAACATAACCCTTTTTTAGTGAGTTCACAGGTGCACTACCACAAATCAACCAACCAAGCTCTGTACTTTGTAGTACCGGCAGCCCTGGACCCAACCTAACTATTTCAGAATTCAATACCTGAAAATATAAATCTGCTGACATTAACATGTCAATATTTGATGGTTTAAAATATAACGGATCTGCCAATTCAATATGACCTGGAAGTTTTATTTTCTCCGTATCAACCCGTACTTGTGGGAGCTTGCAAGTAATTTTGTCCAGAACTGCGAATCGACCCTTCATTTCATATTTTTTGACCTGTGATTCTACTAATAAATTTACCATTTTATTTATTTGTGTAACTTTGTTTGCTATGCCCCCAATTTTAAATGTTTCTGTTTGACAATCTGCATCCTTTAGCCTTTTGAACAAATCTGTAGTTATAAAGTTTGTTTGTGACCCTGAATCTAATAAAGCCCGTGCTTTTATTTTGCTTCCATCACCCATAACTACATTAATTTGAGCAGTAGCCAGCAAAATTTGTGAGCCTGAACAAGCCACTGCAGTTTGTTGTATGTGATTTTTCCCTGATATTCCCATGTTCACCCCGTGTGACACCCCTAGATATTGATCATCCGATATCCCCAAAAATGTCCCTTGATTTTCTAAATCTGATCCTGGATTCATAATAGTTTGTGCCTCTTGGCTATTTTTGTTTTGATTTAACCCTTGTACATTATTTTGGCCTCGACTTTGACCTACATAACCCTGATTTTGACAACCCTCTTGATGAAGCATTGTGTGATGCTTCCTTCCACAATTTTTACATCCCTTTTCGGTACATTTTGATACCCCATGAGTATTTTTCAAACAATTATAACATAAACGATTGTTCTGTACAAATGTCCGTTTTTCCAGTAGGCTTAAACCTGTAAATTTAAAACATTTAAATATACTATGCCCTTCACGTCCGCAATAGTTACATTTTTGTTTAATTTTATCTCCAGCTTGCTCTTGCGCCAATAGAGATCTAAATCCCTTATCCTTAAAACCCGAATTGATCCTCGAACCGTCAACTTCAATATTTTCCAAAGCAGCACACCTTTTTTCAAGAAACTCAAGAAATTCCTCAACATTTGGCAACGCTTGAACATTATTTTTTTCTAATTCGTATGCCTTGTGAGTTTGAAAATCTAACTTTTGTGTAAAAAGATAGACCAATAAAACATCCCATTCCTTTACTGGTAATTTAAGAGCTTTTAATGAATTAAGGTGTTGCCTTATGTGCGTTAAAAATACTCTAAGTTGTTTACCCGATCCCTTTGTAATAGATGGTGTGTCAAGCATACCCTTTAAATGTGCATTTATGACAACTAATTTATTGTCATATCTCTTTTTAAGTAGATTGAGAGCATAAATGTAATTATCATTTGTCAACGGTAAATCACAAATTAACTTCAATGCCTCCCCCGTTAAAGCACCCTTTAGATAAAGAAATTTTTGCACATCATCAAGACTTGTATTATTGTCAATGATTGCCGTAAAAAGATCTATAAATGTTTGCCAATCCTCAACTTTTCCCGAGAAAGAGGGAGTATTTAAATTTGGCAACCTTGCATTGCTATGATTTACTGAAAAACTTTGAGCAGGAGATTGTTGCAAGTTTGCACTACCATTCATACTCAACTGATTTAAATCTGATAGCATTTTAACCTGCGTTTTAATTTTAGACAACACTGTGAAAAATTTGGTTTCTACACCCTCGAAATCTATCTGCTCACTTTCATCTAATTCCTCAATCCTTAATTGCACCTGACAGTAACCATCAAAATTTTTTTGTAAGTAAACTTCCCTAGTACTATATTCATTTAAATCAACATTTGATTTATTTTCACTGGCTATAACAAATTTTTCTACCCTCGTGATACAACCCTTAAACGTAGCTCTTTGTTTTTTGAGTACCTCTAAATTTTCCATAATTAATGTTTACAATAACAAAGCCAAAGTTCAATATTTGTCGCTATAACAAAGTACTATATCAACCTATATCCACCTATTAACTATACACTCTCAACTTGAGCTTTATTTTTATACTACACTTATATGTAGGTATCACCAATCCCCTAAAAATCTACCAATTTTATATAAATCCCTATCTCTCACTGCTAAAACCCTAATTTTTTAGCTGTCTAACTTTAAAGTCTCTAAATTTCTGGAGATATTCTTGCAACAATCGCCTTGATTTATGTAAATAAATAAGGAATAATCTGACCTTAATGCTGATGAAAGTTCTTTTTCACCATTCTTCTTCAACTTTACCAATAATATCCAGTAATTATCCAAAATTTTTGACAACTGTCAATGTTCAATCAAATTTCAACTTTCTTCCAATTTGCCGTTCCTAAAAATCCGGCTCGAAGGACCATGTTTGCTAACCAGCTTGTTTCTAGTTTTACCCCAGTGGACTGTATTCCTTTCTTGCTTTTCGACAAAATTAAAAAACTCTCGGTCTTCAACCCAATTTGTTTATTATTCTCTTCAATGGAATATAATAAACATTTACATGCTTAAATGTATAAATATTACTTTTTTAAGACCAGAACAAATTAAACTTGCTGCAAGTTGCTTGTTGTGTTTTACACTTGCCCCTTGTCAAATTTTCAACGTAAACAAACTTTTATTTTTTCAACGCAATCCGGACAAAGAAATTAGACGAAGTGACAGATGACGCCGCAGATACAGTGGCGCGCATTTAAGTGTTGCATACTGCAACAACCGCTAAGATGACCAGATTTGTCCCCAATCGAACACGTGTGGGACATTATCGGTAGGAGAGTGCTACATTTACAACATTTCCTTCAAACTTTGGCCGTACTGCGACATGAGGTTAAAGTCAAGGGCGGTCCTGGACTAAAATTCTGGGGAGGGGGGGGGGGCGTAATTTTTGTTAACCAACTAAAATATTTACAAACTGATTTGTTAGCTGTCCGTACCATGCCATGGGAAGCCCAGGTTCTGGGGAGGGGTAATTATCCCCCCCCCCCCGTAGGACCGCCATTGGGTTAAAGTAGCTTCAAATGAGACACCCTAGGAGGATATTAATCACCTCATCAGAAGCATGCTTAGACGCATTAAAAAATGTGTAATACACCGTGGCGGCTCAACACATAAATTATTAAATGCAATAATAACGATTAAAGTTAGGTAATCTTCGTCACATTGGATTGAAATTTTATTCACTTGCTTGCTATGACCTCCTAAACATTTATGCAAAAATTATTGAAATAAAACATTTTTACAGGGTGTTCAGATTTATATATCATTTAGAATTATTCTTGGCGAATTCCAAGACAGCGCCATTTAGGTTTTACATATCATAGGATATGGTAGATATGGCATCTTTTATCGAGAGTATTTTTTTTGAGAAATCAGTAATAAAGTTTGCCATATGTCGCATACTTTTTTGGGCACACTGTACATCAGGTAATTAAACATATGCCAAATCGTTTCGCTTCACCTACATCCCGAAATTAAAATAAACCATTTGGAAAACATCGTTTTAAACGAACATTTAATAGCCGACGGATCAGGCGGCTTTACATTTTAATTTCCGAAGTAATTTTGTCCATTTAAATTCGCAGTTGGGTGTGGAATTTTTAGCAAGGCTCGTGTTTGACCGACTAGGAAAAGATACTTTTCCGTTTTTATTTAATTCAATTTCAATTTTCAATTTATTCAATATACATTTTATAATAAACAAACAAGCTTAACATACTAAGTAAATACATTAAAAGTCAGCTGACATGTATTATAAAGGTACCTAAGTAAAAATATACTTGTATGTACCAATAGCTAGATCTAGGTATTTTATACTAAATTTGGCTTACGCCACAACACTTAAAAAGAAACAAAAAACCTCCAAAAATAGAAGGAACACATGTTTCTCTGTATACACTGAAACAATAGTAGTCTGGTAGTCAACCAATACTCTCAAAAAAAGTAAAAAAAAAGAAGAAAGATGACAGATGAGAATGAGTTGGTAATAAAGTCACTCAAACAAATGTTCAAATCTCTTAGATTCCAAAGCTTCTTTTTTCTACTTTCAGTTTTAAATTTCTTAATGCTTCCAATACATTTAATAAAATTGGGAATCATGTTTTATATCTTTGGTCCCAAATATACAATACATTTTAAGTTAATATTATTGTAACTTACTGGAATAACTAGGTTTGTGGAAATTCTAGCTCGTGTGTGGTAATGATGCTGTATAGCATCATCAGGTGTTTTGTTTTTATGAATAAATATAGCCACGGTAGTCATATACAGAGTTCTTACGTTATATTATATCGCTCGAAAATAAAAGCCCTGATGGATAAGCCCTATTCTTCCTATACATCACTCTTAAAATATATTTCTGAATAATATTTAATCGATAAAGAGCATTATTATACAGCCCCCCCCACAGACCAAGATACCATATCTTATCAAACACTACAAGGTTTTTGTAAACAATAGTGAGAGTTTTTGTATCAAGAAACTCTCTAATAATATAAAACTTATGTATAAGATTTCTAACTTTACCTGAAAGATACTCAATATGTGGTTGCCATTTCAGAAATTTGTCTATCCAAGATATTTAATTTGGGAGACTTCATTAATTTGATGATCATTCATCACAATATCAGTAAATTCTGGTCTATTGGCATTTGTTAAGGAAAAGGCAATATAGTTTGTCTTAGTCAAGTTTAAAGACAGTTGAAATCTGTCTAGCCAGTTCTTAGTAATTCCCAAACCATTCATCATTTTTTCCTTTACCTCCATCCAAGTGATACCACTGAATCTCAGTACGGTATCATCAGCATATGATACCACAGAACCGTGTATTTCAAGCGACAATAAGCTGTTTATGTAAATCAAAAACAGGATAGGGCCGAGAACCGTACCCTGCGGAACCCCAATATTTACAATTTGTTTATCACTTAAAGTGTTGTTAACCTTGACAGACTGACATCGCCCAACAAGATAGTTACGAAACATGTTCAACACAGTCCCCCTAACACCATAATGACATAAGACATCAAGTAGTTTGTCATGAGGGACCGTGTCGAAGGCCTTAGCCAAATCCAAAAACATAGCAGCACACTTTTTCCCAGTATTCAGATTATTTACAATCTCCGATGTCAATCTGTACATGGCATCTTCAGTACTGCGACCCTAAATAAAGCCATACTGGTTCTGTGATAAAATGCCATTGCTCTCAAAAAAAGTAAACAATCTTTGCTTTACACACTTTTCAAACAACTTTGCAAAGTTACTTACAAGACTAATGGGTCTATAGTTCTGAATCAATGTCTTTGAACCACTCTTGTGGATAGGTGTAACAACTGTTGTTTTGAAATGTGATGGCACAACTCCCGTCACGAAGATTTGGTTGAAGATATGCAACAAAGGCTGCAGAACTACAGTGTGGGTCTATTTTAGTCATCGCACTTTTAGTTCTTGTCTAATATTCTACCCATATTAAATAAGTAGTGAGTGGGGAGCAATACACTAATGCAAGGTATCCAGGAATGGATTTCCCTATTGAAAGGCTAATTTTCTTGAAGTTTTAAAAATAATTTATTAAGGAAAAAGTACAAAGAATATGCAGATTTTATATTTTAGAATAGTATATTGTACAACGAGCATGGAATGACATGCATTTCCTACGAGTATGACGTTTGCAGCACGAGCCGCAGGCGAGTGCTGCAAATGATACGAGTAAGAAATGGTCATTCCATGGGAGTTTTACACTATACTTCTTCTACGAATGTTACTGTTACATAAAATGGGATTAGTAATATTTTTCTTTTTAAGATGTCCAAAAATGTCAATCTGATATTCCAGAAATAATAATTGTCATTTACTTTTTATTTGCATTGTCTGCGTTGCCACGCGATTACTATGGCGTGTTGACGCGGCGCCGGTCAACGCCACCTTTGTAAAAATATACCCGTGTACATTGGGAATTTTGTAGTTGAATCACCATGGTGATTGAAGCACAATGAAAATGTGTAAAAAACAGTGCACTATGTTCCGAAATTACTATTGAGCATACAATAAAGGATTTTATTGACATTCGTAGAAAAATTATATTGTCGAGGTGCCTTCTATTTTGATTAAAACTCTCTTGCATGCCGGCTTCATGTGGTCAAAAACTGCCTAACACATCTCAGGTGGCCTTAGGTGCACTTAGACGCACGTGACGCTTCAAGTCAAACAGCATACAGGGCGGGCCAAAAATATAAAAATCGTTCAGGAGTAAAGTACCCTTATTTCGAAAAATACAGAAAACGTTATCAAGAAAAGCTGTTTAGAATTAAAAGATATGTCTAAATACAAAGGCATAGCCTTCTATTCAAAAAAGAAAATATAACACACAACATAAAACGGCACATTATAAGCACTTAACGTAAAAATTAAATCGAAAATAAATTCCGCAAAAGGTTTGGATGATTTCAATCGCTGAAATACCACAGTGAGCAGATCAAAAGTCTTAGTTATAAATAACTTGGAAATACCTGATTGCTCTAAAATGAAAATAATGACACTCGATTCGAAATATATGATCTGACTAAAATTAAATACACTAATAGTACCCTGAAATTTTTATAGTTTAACTTTAAAAATTAAGGAAACAATTAGGGGGAGGAATTCTTTCCTCTGTCACCCGGTATACATAGAAAGATCTTTGTAATAGCTGTAACGCTCTGCATTTGTCCTTTATTAACATCCATTACTTTAAAAACGAAGCCTAAAAATTCTCTTTTGTGTTCCGTGTTTTATTTTTTGTTTTGTTTTCCTTAACGATAAATAATGTATTTTGCCCGAGGAAAAAAAAAATGGAAACTGATACGTTTTAGTAAGAAGGGGGAAGGATGTGGCTACGTAAGTTTTGCAAATTGAAAAAAGAACAAATTTATGTTGTAACTTTAAAAAATCTCGCAAGCAATTGAATAAGTTGATTCAATTATAGCAAAGTTTTCTTTCCACGTTTTCACAAGACGATTTAGTTTAAGAATGATTTAACTTAAACAGAATTTTCGAAATTTTCGAAAGTGGCGTGTATATGTTACCGGCAAAGTCCGTTTCATCGTCATACTTAAGTTTGCCTAGGTAAACCGCACATTGCCGGGACGATTTCGGCAAAGTCCGAAATTGTTCGCTATTTCGGAGTTTGCCTAGAATGTAACCCGGCAAACTTAGGTTTGCCAAACACGTTTTAGGAAAAGTCCGAAATGTGTTCTTACCTTTGTGTTGTATCATGATAATTGGTATACTAGTAATGCTAAGCCTGTAAATAACATTATTTCATCGTATTTCATTAAGTTAAATATACCTTCATAATATACTTATTAAACTTTTTTTATTAAATGATAATAACAAACCTGAGCAAACTCGGTCTAGTTAGACGAATAGACAAACACTCAAAGCAGGGCGCACATTGAATTGACTCAGCTCGGTAAGTTTCGTTCGGAATGCCGACAGTCAAAGCGCATTGATTCAGCTATCGGTTATTTAAAACAGCTGCAACTATTGTGATGTATAGACGTAGTATCGTATCAGACGTTTTTTCGCTATTTCCTCCTAAGCATTCTCGTTCCGCACATTGTCGTGATTCTTCGGGTCGTACAGAAAAACATAAAAACGAACGTTTACTATCAAAACTTCATCCGCCATTTGACACCTATCACTTCCGCTTGCGTCTCAATACGAGAAGTAGTCGCAGGCAGTCGGACATTTCGGCAATTTTTGCTCTGATTCCGATTTGTCGTTCCGAGCGGGCGAAACCGATCCAATGCGCTCCTCTTCATATTATACTTGCATGTATACCAAACCTTTTGATTGTGCCGTGCCGTGCCGAGCCGAGGCGAGTCGATTCAATGCGCGCCCTGCTTAAGGCTGCATTTACCGACCACACCCATTTATTGCCAATTTAATTTTATTTTAGTACGTTTTTCTTTATTTTTCTTTTTTATGAATATTGTCACAATATTAACCGTAGATTCATAATATATAGGTATTTTTTAACGTATTAGTAAAAGTTTCAAGATATTTTATGATTTATTTTAGGAAAATAATATTTAAAAAGAATATTGAGGTCCTAGTGTCAGAAAAAGTCACCATAGATCTTTTAAAGTATTAATATTTTGAATAAAATCATTATACACGTTGAAACTTTAAATAATTAACTAAAAATTGCTTGCAGGATATTAATCTATTTTTATACTAATAATTTTTATTGTTAAAAATTTTAAAGCCGAAAAACCATGACAAAATGAAATTAAGTTGGCCACCATGGACGCGATCGGAAAATGCCACCTCAAACAATCAATGTAGTGCGTGTGTACCTGCGACATATTATTATTACAAACAGACTATAACTACTTACGACTAGAATATGAACAGCGACGTAACGGTCACAAATTTATTATTTCGGGCTTTTCCTAAATCGTGTTTGGCAAACCTAAGTTTGCCGGGTTACATTCTAGACAAACACCGAAATAGAGAACAATTTCGGACTTTGCCGAAAACGTCCCGGCAATGTGCGGTTTACCTAGGCAAACTTAAGTATGACGGTGAAACGGACTTTGCCGGTAACATATATACAAGGTGTCCAGAAATGATTTTTCTTTTTGAAGGCTAATCAAAATTTTTCTTGAAGTTTTAAAAATAATTTATTGAGGCAAAATACACAGAACATTTGCGGATTTTATGTTTTAAAAATTATATTGTTGAGGTGCCTTCCATTGTGGTCAAAACACTCTTGCAATGCCATCTTCATGTATTCAAAAACACATCTCAGGTGGTATTTCATTAACCTATGCTGAATAACAGACGCAGATTTATGCACTTATCTCTGTCGCAAGATCTTTAATTAGTCTTCGACTAGAATGTCGTCTATCTCATCCACAAGAATAACTAAGCCCTACAGAACAGTAAAACGTTCAATCTTGTTGGTACCGCTTTCCAACATGATCTCAGCTGGCACAAACACTTTATTTTAATGGCCACATCAGCAGCTAAAAACCTTGATTTTCTCTTTCGAGTCAGAAAACACTTCTCCCCGTCCAACTTACACATATACAGGCTCTATGTTTCCCAAATGGGACCTAACTTAGAGTACTGTTCCTACATCTGGGGAGCCGCATTACCTTCAACACTTAACATCTTTGATTCTCTCCAAAAGAGAGCCATTCGAGCCATCTTCTCTCATTCATCGCCATCCTGGTGGGAATTTATCCCTTTTCTACCGATTTTGCATTAAAGAACTAGCTGCTATAATTTCCCCCTTGACTGTTCCTTACAAAAAAAACAAGAGGCGCATTACGTATGCATCCCTTTACTGTCCAGCTACAAAAGCCTAGAGTATTCCAATTCTATCGCTCATTGATACCTCCAGAATATGGAACAAATTGCCTGCAGATGTTTATCCTTTTCATTTTTTTACATATCATGTGACATAACAACCAATAGGATCTTGTTTTGCAAGTTTAGAATTTTGTCTAAAAATTTACAAAAGAAAATCTTTTTATTTGTTAATGGATAAAAGCAACAGCCATAAATATTTCATTTATGTAAAGAATACAAGACAAATTGTATTTAAACTTTGAATGGTGTCGGCCTTTACTTGATGGAAATCCATTATACACATAATAATAGACAATTTTAGTCAAATTTCCACTTTTATTAAATAGTTTATAACATGACGCGTTTCGCTAACACTATAGCTTCATCGGATGTTTGTTACAGACTAAATCTTAAACTAGAAGTTCACAAAGGTGTCATAACATAGGTACAAAAATCTAGGTAGATAATGAGGTTTTAATTTAGGTTTTATTATTATACCAGTTTACTATGGGGAATTCACACTGGGCTTTATTTCTGTTGGGTAAATAAGATTAATAAGGGTGAGTTTTTTAATTCTAATTGATCATTAAGTAAAATGTCGTAATTTTTCAACCGATTTATCTCAAGGCTTTGAAGCAAATTCAATTTTTTACCTTTATTTTCTACATGTAGTATTTTAAAATTGTTATCAAAAGTATGTCGATTCTGTAAAAGATGGTTTGAATATGTAGAATTATTTTTATTGTTAATAAAACTTTTGTTATGTTCCGTTATACGTGTTAAGAATGATCTGCCTGTTTGGCCTATGTATCGTTTCGGACATGATCCACATGTTAACTGATATACACCTCATTTATTATTATTGGTTTTACTTTTTGAATTTTTCAGAAATTTTCCTAGTGAATTATTTGTTTTAAATGCTACTTTTATGTTTTTTTGACTGATAAATTTTTTAATTTTTTCTGCTGGTTCCCCGAAATAAGTAATTGTTTTAAAAGTATTGAGTTTTTCTTTTCCCTTAGGGTAGACTGCAGCAATAGCTTTATTTTTAAGATTTTTTGACAAAATTCTATCAATAATTATGGGCAATAACCGTTATTTATTGCAACTTGTTTAATTAAATTTAATTCGTGCCTGAAATCTTCCGGAGATAAAGGGACAATTGTTAACCTATGTACCATACTATGATATGCTGCTAACTTATGTTGTACTGGATGTTTGGAATTTTTGTGTATTGTCGTATCTGTATGCGACGGTTTATGGTAAATTGAAAAACTGTGTTTATTTGAAATTTTCGTAATTGTTAGATCAAAAAAAATTTAAAGAGTTGTTGGATTCAATTTCTATTGTAAATTTTATGTTTTTATGTAATGAATTTAAATATCCTAAAAATGTATCCAATTGCCTGTTTGTACCTGTAAAACACGTAAATATATCATCTACGTATCTGTACCAGTACAACATGTTATTTGCTGCTTTGTTATTGTGTATTATTGTTTCTATGTTATTCATAAATATTTCTGCTAAAAGTGGACTTAATGGGCTTATAATGGGCAGCCCATTTTAAGCCCATTAAGTCCACTTTTAGCAGAAATATTTATGAATAACATAGAAACAATAATACACAATAACAAGGCAGCAAATATCATGTTGTACTGGTACAGATACGTAGATGATATATTTACGTGTTTTACAGGTACAAACAGGCAATTAGATACATTTTTAGAATATTTAAATTCATTACATAAAAACATAAAATTTACAATAGAAATTGAATCCAACAACTCTTTAAATTTTTTAGATCTAACAATTACGAAAATTTCAAATAAACACAGGTTTTCAATTTACCATAAACCGTCGCATACAGATACAACAATTCACAAAAATTCCACACATCCAGTACAACATAAGTTAGCAGCGTATCATAGTATGGTACATAGGTTAACAAGTGTCCCTTTATCTCCGGAAAATTTCAGGCACGAATTAAATTTAATTAAACAAGTTGCAATAAATAACGGTTATTGCCCATCAATTATTGATAGAATTTTGTCAAAAAAAACTTAAAAATAAACTATTGCTGCAGTCAACCCTAAGGGAATAGAAAAACCCAATACTTTTAAAACAATTACTTATTTCGGGAAACCAGCAGAAAAAATTAAGAAATTTATCAGTCAAAAAAACATAAAAGTAGCATTTAAAACAAATAATTCACTAGGAAAATTTCTGAAAAATTGAAAAAGTAAAACCAATAAAAATAATAAATCAGGTGTATATCAGTTAACATGTGGATCATGTCCGAAAAGATACATAGGCCAAACAGGCAGATCATTCTTAACACGTATAACGGAACATAACAAAAGTTTTATTAATAATAAAAATAATTCTACATATTCAAACCATCTTTTACAGAATCGACATACTTTTGATAACAATTTTAATCGCGGTATTTCCTTGCTTTCTATTATACCTAAAATTTTTGAGGCCATTATAAGCGATGAACTTTTCAATACTTATACAAATTACATAATGGAGGAACAGCATGGATTTTTTGGAGGCCGATCGACGTCCACAAATCTGGCTGTCTATCATAACTTTCTGGTATCCTCGGTGGAGGCGGGATGCCAAGTCGATGTCATTTACACCGATTTGTCAAAGGCATTTGATACTGTTTGTCACAAGCTGCTCCTAAAAAGCTTTATAATATTGGCGTCTGTGGAACTTACCTGGAATGGATTGCATCATACTTAACATTACGAAGTCAACGCGTTACTGTGTGTGGATCGGTATCCGGTGAAATTTCCGTGACATCTGGAGTCCCTCAAGGGTCACATATCGCACCTATTTTGTTTGTTCTTTTTGTAAATGACGTCCATCATTGCTTTCAAAAATCCCGCTTTCTGTTGTATGCGGACGATCTAAAGTTGTACTCGGCTGTCTCACCTAATGACATGTGTTTGCGAGCTGACCTTGATAGTTTTGTGGAGTGGTGTAATAGTAACTACCTGAAGCTTAACGTAAAAAAGTGTAAGGTTTTAAAATTTTTCAAGTGTAACAATCCGCAAAATCAGACTTATTACATTAATAATGTTAACCTGGAAGAGGTGTCCCATTTTAACGATCTTGGTGTGATTTTCGACAGTAGTCTTTCATTCACTCTGCATATAGACAGTATAATACTTAAAGGTTTTAGGATGTTGGGTTTTATGAAACGACGTACAAAACATATCTATGACACCAAGGCGCTGACTGCTCTTTACAATTGCTTGGTCCGCAGTATATTGGAGTATTGTTCTGTAATATGGAACCCCTACTACCAGTATCATATCACTAGACTAGAAAGAGTTCAAAATAAATTTACGAAGTATCTGCTGTTTAAATATAATTTTCCATACAATAATATTCCTTATGAAACTAGACTTCTTTTATGCGGTCTTCAATCTTTACAATACCGCAGACAAAGAGCCCTTATGATATTTCTTTATAAGCTGCTTAACGGTTCAGTGGAATGCAGGGGCTTGAGGCTGTTTTGTTTCGCATACCATTGCGGAGAACCAGGCAGGTGCAGTTATTTCATAACCGAACACATAGAACTAACTACGGTCGTAGTGCTTTCATCGAGAGGCTGTTATACAACTATAATAGACATTTTTTAAACTGTGACATTTTTGCCATAAGTCTTTCGACATTAAAGAGAGATTTACTTTTATATTTTACTTCTTAATATTTATAATGTGTAGTACCATTTAGACGTAAGTTCTGTAGTGTACTGTTTGAATAAATAAATAAATAAATAAATACTACATGTAGAAAATAAAGGTAAAAAATTGAATTTGCTTGAAAGTCTTGAGATAAATCGGTTGAAAAATTCCGACATTTTACTTAATGATCAATTAGAATTAAATAACTCACCCTTATTAAACTTATTTACCCAACAGAAATAAAGCCCAGTGGGAATTCCCCATAGTAAACTGGTATAATAATAAAACCTAAATTAAAACCTCATTATCTACCTAGATTTTTGTACCTATGTTATGACACCTTTGTGAACTTCTAGTTTAAGATTTAGTCTGTAACAAACATCCGATGAAGCTATAGTGTTAGCGAAACGCGTCATGTTATAAACTATTTAATAAAAGTGGAAATTTGACTAAAATTGTCTATTATTATGTGTAGATATTATTTAGATTTATTTGTATTACATGCATATTGTCTATTAAAATGGACCGAATAAGAAAGGTAAATTTAAAAACTTGCAGGTGCAAACATTTTTTAAAATTTTTTTGAAATTATTCAAATTGAGAGACTGCAACACTTATAGAAGATAAAATATAATATTTGTATTACTTCATTCTATTTCCTGATTTTTTCCTTGACCTTTCCAAAAATACATCATTGTTCCTAACTTCCTGGGCCAATGTTTGGATTCCCCGATTTTCGCTAGGTTTTCCATAATTTCCAGATGGATGGGCACCATATATGAATAAAATCTACGTTGCATTATTCTCCTTCAACTTTTAACCACTTTTTTAAGCTAAATCAATTAATTCCCTTTTTGTGTCATTTTATTATACTAAGCACTTACCAATCATCAGAGTTTTCCTACACTACGCAACTTACATTGAGGAGTTATGTAAGGAAATGTAAAAAAAAACTACAAAAAACAGGAAAAAACACAAAATATCCATTATACCGTACGCCACTGCAATGTTTTCGTATTTAAAAAGCCCTCCAAAAAATACTTTCTATACGTATTTTTTCCAGCACGTAAATTGCTTCACCTAATTTAAAAACCTCCATTTCCAAATATTTATAAAGAACTTTTCGGCGTTGTCGAGTAGAATTCATTCAAATTAAATCATCGCCGTCGGTTTCTCCATCCATCCATCGTTGGAGAGGAATACAAGAAACATATCAATTATTCATTAAAATACCAGGGCCATTTTGTAAGTTTTTAGAACCGCAGGGACACTGTTGGTGTAGTTTGACGACCAAGAGTTAACAAATTAAGAACGAGACAACTAAGTTTTGTTCTATAAATTTACTTATGAGTCTTTTTGTCAAGTTATAAAGGAAATGTTAGTTTAAATATGTATTTGTCACCATAATAATAATAAATTTATTTTAGTAAGAGGTTCCACGATAAAAATTGTTTGTAGATCTAGCAAATTGCAGAAATACTAGAACAACTCAAATTTTTAATGACTTATTTACTTATTATATTAGAGACCGAACGGCTATGCAAAAACTCCACCAATGTGGTTGTAAAGCGACGAACAGTGTAGCAGGCATACAGTACATATATCTTAGAAACGATATAAATGTTACATAGTTTTATCCTGTCATCCGACGAAAATAGTAGATAAACAAATGAATTTAAAGATTTGCACCTGTAATTGACCATAGGGGAAAAATAATTCTGCAATATTTCGTCAATATTAATCAGATTCAAATCAATTAAAAATGACTGTATACTTTTCCAGTTTAAGAATATTTAATTAGAACTTTATTAGAGACATTTGCCGGAATTAAACGCAAAAAATATGGTGCTAACAAAAGGGAGAAAAAACCGCTGGTACCATTATCTTACTCCTGGTTGGGAAAATAATATAATTCGACAGACTTGAACACCAAACCCTTTCATTTCCTTTGACTAGAACTACCAGTAAAATATGGCGGTCGTGTTAGTTAATTGTATCTTCCCGATGACTTCGTCGTAGATCCGCCACTGGACTTAACTTAGCACTTGAAGGAGTTTGAATTTCTCCTGACCTCTAATTGGAAGGTGAGGAGTTCTTCCTCGACCGAGGTGGTACCACCCCACACATCCTCTTAAAGGGCTGGTGAAGTCCCTACGGATGTTTCCAGCTCTGGATATGTCAGTCGGATTTCCCCAGTACACTCACGTTACATAGTATTTAGACATCATCATCAAAACATAAAAAAATCTTTTTTTGGCGCTTTTTCAACATGTATGCCAAAGCGTAAGTATGAGTTAGTCAAATAAAAACCAATAATTTTACATTACGGAGTACATTAAAAATCAGAAGTTTAACTTTGAAAAAATATGTTGTTTTCTTCTAAAAAGTCGAATTTTTTGGAAATGCCCCTCGACTTTTTGCAAATCTTCCGATTAACCATATTGTCTTTTTTATTTACTTTTGTTGTACAATGTCACTTCCAGCACTTCTAGGTCTCTGGTGCCTTGGAGAACCCAATCCAACCCACCCCACTTGCCAGACCGAAATAAAATTTATCTAAATCAGTAAACCTTTTAAAGAATACATCATAGATTCAGTTCATAAAAAAATTTAATAAATTATGTCTTTTAATGTGTTACACTGAAAATAAATTGTATTTTGTTGATAACATAACTAAACAACAAAATTCAGCAGTTAAAAATCTTAGTTTTCTCTTTCGAGCCAGAAAGTACTTCTCGCCTTCCAACTTACGCACTCTGTTTCCCAAATAAGACCTAACCTAGAGTACTGCCCCCACATCTGGAGAGCGGCATCACCTTCGACACTTAACATCCCTAATTCTATTCAAAAGAGAGCCATTCTACTTATCAATGACCCAGCTCTCACAAGAAAGCTCCCGCTCACCGCGCTTTTAAGGATTCATCCCTTTTCTTCCGTACGGATTTTGCTCTAAAGAACTAGCCGCTCTAATTCCTAGCTTGACTGTTCCTAACAGAACAACAAGAGGCGCGTAACGTATACATCCCTTTACTGTCTAGCTACAAGAGGTTAGAACATCCCACTTCTCTCGCTCATTCCTACCCAGGGTCTCCAGATTATGGAATAGATTGCCTGCAGATGTTTTCCCTTCCCCTCCAAAAGTCCAATCCTTTAAATCCCGTATCAATAAATTACATTTACCTTCTCTTCAGACACCAACGGTACGTTAGTACTCACTGTCTCAAATAAAAAAAAGACAAAAAGGCAGTGAACATTTTAACAATTTTATGCGTATGGCATAGGAGGATTTTGAATTCTTAATTATGCCATCATTCCAAAAATAAAGGGTAGGATACCAAATTTAGGAAAGCCATTAGTGCAAAAGAAATACTAGAAGTAACACTCCGTGTTATAGCAACAGGAGATTCTTGTTCGCGCCTACAATATCTTTTTAAAATTTCAAAACAAGCCATTCTTGCGAACACAGATGCGGTCTATATCCTGTCTAAACTGATCATTCGATTTCTTTGATGTACCGACAAGCTATGGATAGCGTTCGTTCGCGACAAAATCTTTCGCGAAAAGATTTCATGAGGTACTACTAACTAGAGCATTTTATCGCGAAAACTGTTCGTTCGCGACAAATTGTTCAAGTCAGTACGCGGCTTAATGATTTCAAGCAATTCATGTAATTTATAGTGTTAGAACAAATAAATGGAACATGTGGTTATTATACCAGTTAATAAACGATTACTATATTTTTAAAAATTATGCGCGTCTATAGTAAATAATGACATTTTTAGTCCTCATAAGAAAATCCGACCTTTACTTATTACCAATGACAGGACAAAAACCTCACTGATTAACTTCTTTTTCAAATGGCGCACTTATATTTAAGCGTAGGTTTGCATATACCCGTGTATGCTTTAATGGTCTTATCAAGCTTTTTTTTATTTCATAATACAAAAGTAAGATTCCATTTAGTGCACATATAATTTTCCGACTTGGTGCTATTCGGTTCTGAATTTCTGTGTTGTTTTTTCCACCAGTTGTAAATGTTACTCCCACATACTTATATTGATTAACCTCTTCTATTACAATATTGTCTTCTAACTCAAGGTTCCGAGATCTTACTTCAACGTCTAAGTAATGTATGCATCTCCAATCCCCATTTACTGCCAGTTGTCTAGCCATGTATTCTATATCTTCTTTGGTTTGTCTAATTGCGACCTGGTCATCAGCAAATTGAAGGGTATTGTTGTATAGTTTTGTATTGTTGATTTCATAACCCACATTTATACATTTTCTTTTTCAGGTTTTTAATGTGTATTCTATATGGATCTTAAATAGGGTTGGTAAAATACAACAACCTTGACGTAGACCCTTACCAACAGGGAAATCTGACGACAGTTTATATCCCAATTTTAACTTTGACCTGCAGCTGCTGTAGAGGTCCTGTAGAGCTTTGTTGTTCTAGTGGCTCCCACAACTTTATTGCCTGAACAATATCGTAGGCTTTAGACAGGTCTATAAATAAAAGCTGTACCACTTTTTCCATATGCTAGTTCCTTTTCTATCTGTTTTATGCAGAAGGTATTATCAGTACATGATTTGCCAGCGCGAAAACCACTTTGTTGTGATCCCTTATTGCTAAATTCGCCTTCTATAAGATCTCGTCGAATTCTATCATAAAAATACTGGTCTCTGACAGACCTCTATAGTTGTTACAATCTACTTTTTTAAATAGGGGAGTTATATAAGCTATCTCCATTCATCTGGAATCTACTGACCATTTATACACATAGTGAATAATTTCGCTATTGATTGAAATAATTTATAACATCCATACTTTCTATCCAGGATCCACCTGGTCCTGGATAGTTTCCATTTTTTAATAATTTTACTTTAGTTTGGACATGCTCTGGTGAAATTTCTATAGTTTCTTCTTCGACTTTAATATTTGTCGGATTGGGCTAATCAGTAGGAAGAAAAGGTTGTCTGTCCTCATAAAATAGTTTGGCAAAATACTGATTCCAAGTCCACATATTAATTATGTTTCCAGGATGTTTTTTCTTTGACTGGTGATTTAACGCTTCTTATGAAATTACGTACTACTTACTACTTCTGTACACCGTTTACCTCCTTTATAGGTATCTATTTCTGCACACTTTTGTTCCCACATTTTGTATCTTTCCTAGCGAATTCTTTTTGTTTCTCTCTGAATATCTTTGGAAGTTTCTCTATCTGTATCACTTTTTATATTTAGTCACTTTAAGTAAGCTATTCTCTTCTTACCAACTATAATTCACCAAATGACGGGATCAAAAAACTACAACAGAGACAATTGGTTTTTGCCATTGTTTCTGTTCATCGTTATATTTAAATACACTTAAGCACTCAATGGTAACAAAGAGTTTCAAAATAAAATAAAATTTAAAAATTAACAAATGCTACAAGAGTTACGCAAAATATAAACTTTCCGTCCTAATACTAAAACGGCAGAAGGGGCGCATGGCGGTGTTGCCGTATCCTTTAATTTGGTTCGCCATATTTCCCACTACGTTCAGTTGTTTAATAACAGAATTTTTTTATCTGGCCATATTTTAAACCAAAATATTTTTGTTACTATCCGTCAAACATAGATTTTTGTTTCGTGTTTCCATTGACTGATTGACAATAACATTAACATATTTATTAAAAACGCTAAATTTTATATTTAAATATTGCTCAATAAATATAGGAACTTTTAGACACGTTTATTTTATCCTTTATTGAACAAAACATCGATTAGCAACCACATTTCATTGCACTTAGTCTGAGAAAGGCCCTTAAACCCTGTTAGTAAATAACTAAAAACTAGAACAAAAAATTTAATAATTAAGCCGATTAGACACTACCTTGTGATAAGATAGCATTCGCGTTGATGTTACTGCCAAAAGTGAGTCTATTTATTACTTCAGGTAAAATTTTCATTCCAGTAAAACTTTTTTGCTGTCTGTTTTCTTGTTGCTAATGTAAACAACTTTTTTTACTTATGTATGTATAATCTCCCCTCTTTAACAAGGAACATGAAGAATTTAAGTGGGCAACAACTTCTGTAAATATGATTCTCATTTCCTTAATTGCAACACAATTATTGTGTCTATGATACACATTTATTCTTATGACAAAATACTTTTACTTCTCTAATGACGTCATTTCCAGTCAAGAAGTAATGAAAACCTGAGCAAACAGTTACTTTGGGATTCTCCAACCCAACATGTGGTTCACGGTTAACGTTTTCAATGCGTTCCGGATTAAAAGTCATTAAAATATAACAATAGAGGGAATTTTAATTCTATCCAAAAAAGCGCCATTCGACTCATCAATGACTCAGTCCTCACAAAAAAACTCCCTTCTCTCGCGCATCGCCGCGCTGTTGGAATCGTCTTTTTCTACCGATATTTCCACGGATTATGCTCAGAAGAACTGACTGCTATCATTTTGTCCTGACTGATCCTAACAAAACAAGAATCTCGACACCATATGCTTTCCTTTACTGCCAAGTAACTAAAACCTCGAACATACCACTTTTCTCGCTCATTTGTAACTAAGGTCTCCACAATATGGAACAAATTGCCTGCAGAGGTTTTCCCTTCCCCTCCTAACCTTTAATCCTCCAAATCCCGTATCAGTAGATTATATTTTCATATTCTACGCCTACGCCTACCTACGGACGCAAGTAAGTGAGTACTTAGTTCGTTAGTATTTAGGCTCGAAGTCTACGCGGGCTGTCCCAGATAAAAAATATATACATTTTTTAAGTGTCTGCACTAGAAAGTCAATGAAATTTTATAGCAACTAAAAAATCTGAAGAATCCTGAGCAACAATAATATTAAAAACCAATATGAGGGAGATGACTACTCCTCTTAAGTATAAATAATACGAATCATTTTTAACGAATGAAATTTTCTCAACTTTTAAGCACCACATCATCACGGATCACCATGGTTTTACAAGGGACATTCAACCACCACTAATCTTGCAGTGGAGCAAAACGTCTAGGTTTCTTCTTTGAAGGCTGGACACCAGGTCAACTGCATATTATTATATACCTACTCTATCTAAGGCGTTTGACAGCGTCCGTCATCCACTTCTTTTGGAAAAAATCTGAAGTTGGTATTATGGGGAATTATCTATTGTTGATCGAGTCCTATCTCCGTAGTCATCGGCAGCGTGTCGAAGTGTGCGACTCTTTTTCGCGCGAAGTGTCTGTACGTCGGGCGTCCCCCAGGGGTTGCACATTGGACCGGTGCTATTTATTTTATTCACCAATGACGTTATGTCCTGCTTTAGGTCTTCCCATGTTCTTTTACCTATATGCGGACGATCTAAAGTTAGTGTCATCTCGAATGGTTTGCAATTCGATTTGGCCAATTTTGTTTCCTGGGGCTCCTCCAACTGTCTTAATATTAACATATCCAAATGCTACGGAATGGTGACATTCGCGATCATTTGACTAGAGGCAGGGATAACCTACATACACCAGTAGGTAAACTAAATATTAGTAAGTGGTCTCCCCATAACCTGGGACGTGTTATGTTTAACAGACTGCCACAGCATGGTAGTGAAGCGCAGGATTTAAATGTTTTTAAGAAACACCTTAAAAAGTATTTAGTACAGCATAAGATTTATAATTTGGATGAATTCTGGTCACATGTGTAATATGTATTATGTTTCTGACTGTGTTTGTCTGCTGTCTTTTGTTTTGTTTTATTTTTGCTTTACACTTGACGGATTCTTGAATTCATAAAACGCAACACGTAATTTATCTGTGACACGAACGCTCTTATGTGTACCTACAACTGTCTTGTTCGGAGCATCCTTGAATACTGGTCAGTAATCTTGACTCCGAGTTACACCATTAATAAAGATAGACTTGAAAGGGTTCAGAACAAATGTACAAACTACTTATGATACAAACATCGTTTTCCCTCGTCTGATCTCGCTTATAAAACCAGACTGATGTGTGGAAAAAAGAACCTTGAGCGCAGACGAAGAAACACACTTCTTCTTTTCTTGCACAAGTTTTTAAATAATCAGATTGATAGTGACAGAGCTGGTTTCGTTATTGGTTCCTGCAAGACGCACAAGGCACCGGACCAAGTATGGCCAAACTGCTTTTGTGAATAGAGAGGCGTGGAATACAACTCTTAATTTTTGTTACACGGACTGTGATATTTTTAATACTACTTTATAAAACCTAAAAAGAGTCATTTTATTGAAATTAATTACTTTATAGTCTTACCTTTCTGTTTGGTTACTGTGGCTATGCCTTTTTTTAGTGCCTATTGTGTGTTGTATCTATATGCTTTGTTTTTTTTTTATTTTGAACTATACCATTCGGAATTGATATTCGTAGTGTATATTATACATGAATAAAACTTTTAAAACCGAAAAAATACTTAAATACCGTGGGTATTTCGAGTATTTTAAAATTTAAATAAACTACATGTTTTGTTTGCCTACACCATAAGTTTTTTTAATGTCAATGGTCTACACGAAAAAGTCATTTTCTGCAACAAATAACTGAACAACAGCAATATTAAAAACAGAAAATTGCAGGAATGCGAGCTGATTACGCATTCTAAGTTATTAAAACATTCATGGTCGCGGCGAATCTGTAAATATTTGGAATAGCTCTCGTATAAAAACACATCAATTATTCATAAGAATATTTCAGAGTGAAATTGTGGAAAAGAGGAATTTTTGAAATTCAAAATGAATATTTTGCTTTCAATGCACGCGGGAGTATTTTGCGTTGATTTGTATTGAAAGCGAGGTTAAAATGCTGCTGTTTTAGAATCGCAGGTTGGTCAGACCAATTGTGGTGCAAACATGGAAAAATCGATAAATCCACTTCTTACCCATTTTAACCCAGGCACCGATTCTTACTAATTTTGGGGAGTCTTTTGATATACCGCATCAGATTTAATGAAAAACCGATACATTCCCTATTAAATGTTACCTAAATGTGACCTTTTCGTGCAAGTAGAGATAAATCCAGGTTTCAAACAAATACCGATAAAAATTTAAAATAGCATCTTTAATACTCTGTCATCTATTACACGATTCTAAAAGTACCAACACACTAGTAAATTATAATAAAAATACCGGCCATTAATAAATTGTTGTTATTTTAAAGGGCTAGACAACAAGCCATCGGCTAGCTCAATATTGCATGGCCACATACAAGAGGCTGGATTTAATAATTACAGCTCATTATTGTCATCTTTTTTTTTTATCTTCTGACAGCCCACGAAGACCGAAGTCTAAGTATTATGGTACCGTGGGTGAACTGGGGAATCGACTCACACATCCAGAGCTGGCAACATCCGTAGGAACTTCACAAGCCCTTTAAGAGGATGTGTGGGGTGGTACCACCTCGGTCGAGGAAGAATTCCTCTACCACCTTCCAACAACAATCACAAAATATCCATGGTCGAAGCGGGATTCGAACCCGCGCCTCTCGGTTGCAAAGCTGGCGCCGTACCAACTCGGCCACTGGAGACCCCCCAACAACACATGAATTCAAACACATGAATTTATACGTTAGACTCACGTTCGTTCAAAATATATTTAAAAAAAATCAGAAAAATCTTCTCTACTTGCCCTTTAGAGTCCCTGACAAAAGATCGTCCACGAAATTATTAGGGATGAAACTGAATTTAAGTTTCCTCTAGGAAAAAGGGTTTTACTTCACCAGCAGCCCTTCATAAAATGTATTGGACACATGATAACTCAAAAGATGTAACGTCAATCCAAACGATCTTGATTGCGGTCATCATCTTGCGAATTCACGCGATTATCCAAACTACTTGAAAATATCATTAGAACAAAAGTTAAACTCGAAATCACTAAGTTGACTTCATACTCTCGCGAATCCACGCGATTTTGCAGTAACGAACGTTACAAAATTACAAATAATTATTTTTTAAAAGTAAAGGTGCCCAAACAGGTTTTTCGGGATCTACTTTTTAAATAAACAGACAATTTTAGAAAAATAACATGCTTGTTTATTTTATCCAAAAGTAGAGATAATGGCAGTTATGTTTTAAAAATAATTTTCTCCAAGTGTTCCCCTCGGCTATTTCTACAGATGACCATTTTTTGCGTAAAAGTGTCAATAACATTTTGGCATAATTGCCGTTTAATTAAACCAATAACGTGACGAATGTTTTGCTTCAGGTCATTAATCGTCTGCGGATTGCTGGAATAGCTTTTGTCCTTGAGGAAGCCTCACAAGGAAAAATTGGGGAGGGTTAGATCTCATGATCTTGCAGGCCACTGAATTTCATCATTTCGAGAAATGACGCGGCCAGAAACACGTGTCACACACACGTGTCACACGTGTAACAAATCCAAAGATTCCCTCGTCGTGTGACACGTGGTGCCATCTTGTCGAAAGACCAAATTGTTAAGGTGCATAATATCTAATTGGGGCCATTAGAAGTCTCTTAACATATTGCGGTAGAATTCGCCATTAACATTAACCATTTCACTATCGCTATTTTTATGAAAAAATTGTCCTATAACACCTCCAGCCCACACCACAGAGTTAATCGACGAGATTGTACCGGGTGAGTCAACGATTGCGCGAAGTAATTTTATGCCTTGAAGATAAGATTTGTCGATAATAAGCTTTTGTGTTAAGATGTGGTTCAATATATGCACATTTTAAAATATTCTGAATTTTACAGGTTGCGTTCAAAAACTGTGTCACAAAGTTAGATGTTATTTAAATGAGACACCCTGTGCTCGAATCGATTTTTGAATTCTACGTGTAATTTCATAACTTTTTCACTCTGGTTTAATATACGAAAAAGTCATAGTTTTCTGTAGTAATATATTAAGGGATGGGGAAATTATCGAAAATCATTCCGAAGATTTTTTGCCGTGGAAATCGCTCGAGGGCTTGCCCGAGAGCGATTTCCTAATGGCAAAAAATCTGAGAATGATTTTCTGATTATTTCCCAATCCCGAAATGTATCTTGAAGATTATTTACCAAATAAAAACTAACGATTTATTTTGCACAATTTAATGTAATGCAATTAAACACACAATTGGTATACTGTATAACAGAATGCTGATTGCAGTTTGAAGAAACAGAGCCAATTTTCGCTGCTGTGGTCTCTTCACAAATATCCATTCTGGGATGAATAGGTTGAGTAGGTACTGATGGGTTTTAATGATATTTAAATGATATCTCGAAATGACACTTTGACGTTTGTTTGTATTTTATTTGTTGTCCATAGTAACAACCAAAAACGCCATTGTTCGTTACCTAGATAATCATCAAACATCACCACGACAATAAAAAACCTGTTGTTACAGACGTGTGATTTTAACTGTTGACAAGGGCGATTTTCAGTTCTGACGGGGGAGATTTTCACTTTTGACAAGGGTGATTTTCACCGGAGAGCGGGAGATTATCGCTGAATAATCAGGTGAAAATCAACCCGCTTTTATAATGGATGAGGTAAATAATCAAGATAATTCGACCTGTAATGAAAATTTATCATTTGCAAGTATCTTTTTGTTGTGAAAATATGTACTACTTAAATTTTGACTCCAAGCGATTCATAATTTGTATCCTGAGTAAGTTAAGTCAAAAAAAAAACATATTTGACATCTCGTTTATACGGTGTTTTATTTGTAGGTCCAAAGTCAGAAAACTTCTAATTAAAAAATGGTACTTTTATCAAATGGAACACCCAATATATTTTTCTGCCATCTTATAGCTCGTCATAAACTCTTCACATATTGTAAAGATTGTCCTATCCCTGTCTCTAATAGTTTTTGAAATAGGCCACTAATCTCAACTAATACTTTCTCGATGTTTCGCACAAATATCCCGCAAAATCTGTAATTAAGCCTAATTTGGTTTTAGATTTTACAGTATTAAATTCTACTACTACTAACTACCAAATGAAGGTATGGTTATGCTGACTTACTTAATTAATGCAGCATTTAGATTAAAACACGTGCCTGGCGACTGAAAAGTGCCTGATGAAGTCATAATGCTACCAAAACCAGGCAAACCACCGAATGAAGCCAAATCTCACAGGCCCATATAATGATGCTGGTTGGGTAAATACCCAGCAGGTAGGTAAATAAAAGTGGCGTATGTACCCAGGTTTATACCCAAATTTTATTTATCTACCCAAAACTGGGTATATTGTTAAAACTAATATTATTATGTACACGGTGTGTCCATGGATCGTGTTGGAAAGAGGGAAAAAACTTTATTATCGATTTTATGAAAAAAGTCATTCTTTATAAGAAGTTCTACTTGTTCAAAAAATGGGTTTACCATATAAAAATTTTAGATTAAATGTACGTTAATAAATTAGGAAAACATGAACGTGCTTCAAGAGAGAAGTACAATTATTTGTTATTTTAGATAAAATTTTTATAAAACAATGTTGGTTATAACCTAAAACAAAGACTAATTATAAAATGTGAAATACAAATTTTAAGATTTAAATTTGGAATAATAATAGCGGTTTTATGCAATTACATTGCATTTGACAAAATTCAAAATAGTCGAATAAGTTAACGTCAGTGTTTCGTCAGCATCTTATTTAGTCTGTTAGTATTCTGATTTCGTGACGATATTTTGAAAAATGTTCACCAAATAAGCTATGTAGAATAAATTTAAATCTTAGAATTTGTTTTCAAATTTTGTATTGAGTCTGTATTTTAGGTTGTAAACAACTTTATTCTATAAAAATTGTCTGTAAAATATAAATAATGGTACTTCCCTCTTGAAGAGCTTTTATGTTTAACTGTTTATGTTTAACTTATTTATTACCCTATATTTCTGATCTAAAATTTTTATATGTTAAACTCATTTTTTGGACAAGCAGAACAGAATGACTTTTTTCGTAAAATCGTTAATAAGGTTTCTTTTCCTCTTTCCAACTCCTATATCCAATTCAACACAAGATAGTGTTTTTTCTGTGTATAAATATTTAATTTATGTAAAGAATACAAAACAAGTTAGGTTTATTTGGATTATTTGCATATTACCTACTAGGATTCAATACTGGATTAAAAGTTTTGTGCGACCGGCTGTAAGACTTCTGACTCAATTTAAATATTGAATATTATACTATTATACGTTTTCTGAAAATTTTCCTAATAAAAACAATAATAAATCAATACAGTATTTAAAATTCAGATTTAAATATTGCTCTTCCAATGGAAACTGTCTGTTTTCCCAACTATGAACGTTTTAATGGGTTTAAGTGTTCGTTGAAAAATGTGCTGAGTAGAAGAATAGCTAAGAGCCAATCATTTAAACTTTTTAAAGCGTTGGTTATTCCTATAATATATTACTTTCTTTAAGAAGTGGTAAGGATTTCGTAATGGCTCTAGTAAATTGTAAATAAAAGTTTCTGCAATTGCCTTTGTATAATTCAAATAAAACCTTGTAATAAATTCATAAAGTCAAGTTTATCGCGTTGTTGACTGTTGAACTGTTGAGTGACTGTTATGACATGCAATGGTTTACAAAGATTTTTAATTTAGGCTCCCACATCCCACTTCTTTTGCTCATTCACACCTAGGGTCTCTAGATTATGGAATAAATTCCCTGCAGATGTTTTCCCTTCAACTCCCAACCTCCAATCCTTTAAATCCCGTGTCAATAGATTACATTTTCGTTCTCTTCAGACGCCCACGTTACGCTAGTTCTTAGGCTTGAAGAGTGCGTGGGTTACCCCAGACAAAAATATGGCGAGTGCACATTTGCCTCTTCCAACAGAGAAGTTTTTTTATTACATTCTACACATATCACGTGTTAGCCATTTTACTTTTAATTTGGAAAATCCGTTATAATTTTTTAACACACGTTTTTTCTTCTGCCATGTTCACCCAATGCTGATGACCACAACTCATAACAAAACAATAGCGTGCAGCCAAAACCTGTTTACTTACGAATGTTTTATTGTAACGTCGAATTAATACAAACTTTAAAAATTGTTAAAATGCATTAACTTCGATAGACAGGAATTTTAACGACGAATAATTGACGTCACTCAAATCTGTGAAGAAAGCCAGTTTTCTCTCAACTTGCATCGCACCAGCCTCTATCCGTTCGGCATTGCCCGTCATGTAAACAAAACTGCCAACGGTCACTAGAGACAAACTATTTATGACATGAAATAATTTATTTTCGCTTTAAAACAATATGTACCATCCAGGACTTTAAGAAAACTACAAACCTTAGTAGAAAAGGGTATAATTGTTGTCATGGAAGTGGGAAGGTGAAAACACCAACAGCCAGATTCCCCAACGCTAGCCCGATCTAATTTGACAACCAAAAGTTTTAAACCGACAAGTGTAAGAATAAGACAACTAAGTTTCATACTAGGAATTTATTTCTGAGCTTTTCCGCAAATTTATAAAGAAAAGAACAATTTAAGTACATACTTTCCACAATAATAGACCTAAATTCATAACAGCAACTCGTTCCCAGATGAAAATAATTTGGAAACCAAGCCAATCGCTGAAATTTCAGAATAATTCATGAGTTTTTAATGACGACTTATTAACAAAGGCAGGACAAAAACT
Source organism: Philopedon plagiatum (assembly GCA_963971165.1). Classification (NCBI taxonomy): domain Eukaryota; kingdom Metazoa; phylum Arthropoda; class Insecta; order Coleoptera; family Curculionidae; genus Philopedon; species Philopedon plagiatum. Next base: position 82,028,625 of record OZ020193.1, read on the forward strand.
TGTCAAAACATAACTGATCAACTAGAAGATCTTAAATTAAACCAGTGCTAAATCTTAAACCTTCTTAGTGAATCTGAACGCAAAATTTTTAGCAGTTACCATTGTTATAAGATTTTCACCTATAAAAATTTTGTATTGAGGTAAAATCAAATGACGTTTTATACATTGGCGTCAAATATGGAAAAATATTCTGTCATCTTATCAAGATAATACAGTAAAAATATATATTTCTTATAAACGCCATTGTATTTGAAAAATAATAAAAACTTTTTAAAATTTAACAAAAAAACAACAACAAATAACATATTATTTAATATTTGGTTATTGGACCATTCATGTCGATTACATGCTGTAATCTTTGCGACATGCTTAAAACTATTCTTCTAGTATATTCTTCGGTTATTTTAAGACAATGTGTGGGTGGTACCACCTCGGTCGAGGAAGAATTCCTCTACCACCTTCCAACAATAATCACAAAATATCCATGGTCGAAGCGGGATTCAAACCCGCGCCTCTCGGTTGCAAAGCTGGCGCCGTACCAACTCGGTCACCGGAGACCACCAGCTTTACAAATTTACCCAAGATGTCAGGGTGTAGGCAACTATCCACCACCTATTGTGTTGACAATGACCCTTCTCACTTAAAGGCCCAGCTGCAAGAGAGCTTAAAGCCGCTTTTCCTGCTTCTATATTTTATTTTGGCAGGTTGGCCAACTAAACAGAACACTTCCTGTCCATCATAGATGCCACTACATGAAACCGTCGCCAATTTGTCCTTTTAAGGGAAACAACACCAACATCCAGACACTCCAGAATTTATTTTACCAATTTTGCTAACCGAACCTATATCAGCTCTATTTATTTATCGATTATTTCCAATCTCTATACGGCACTTTTTTTCTGGAGTATCTCAAGATCCGCAAAACGTTTACAGCCACGGGAGTGTATACAGTTCTTACTCCGCCTCTACTTGCTCCGAATTACTATTTTGGGGGAGTTCGAGTTGGACGCTCGGAGTTCTCCGAGCGGAAATCTTAGGCATACGTTCCTAACATGTCCTATATAGATGACAAAGCAAAAAGTAAAATACAATGTCGAATTTCTGTGCTCGGAGCGTTGCAAGCGTCAACTCGAACTCCCCCTTTGTTACCATAAAAGAATATAACACAAAAATATAAATGGTTTCCCTTAAGTCTAAACATGTTAGACCATAATTTATTTTAAAAAACAACAAAGAAAACATCGCCCCAGTAATACATCAAATTTAAAGAACCTGTTCTAGAGTACCCTACTGTAGTTTAAAATCACTCGTTAATAGAACGCGCAAAGCTTAAACGACCGACTTTGCTGCAAATATAGATACAATTCAGGCGCGTTCGAAAGCAAGCTCGATCTATAAGATATCGGAAGTGGTAAAAGGTGGAATTCACTAAATTCTTTAAAAATCTATGTTACGGGGAAATTAACTCGTTGCAACTCGGCTTAATGTGCAAAGGACCTTGAATCACTAAAACAAAATTGCATCTGTTTGGTTCCATCAGATCGATATTTTATGGTGTACCTATCAATCAATTATAAGTAAAATTCAAAAACATGATGAAATTAATAATTATACTATCTGAACAAAGCTGTGCGTGAAAGCTAGTAATATGTCATAATTTCAAAACCCAGCTAGCAGCTTTAACACGAATTAACTAAAACAAATTTATTCGTTCTATTCATCACCCAGTCAAAATCTATAATACATAACTCGACATAGGAACGTCATTACTGTCATTAATATCAGAATATCGCACATATAAAATACGAAGTAATCCCGGTAATTTATAAATTAGGGCAATTATTGAAGTCGAATAAATTTCATACTTGACGGGAATAATTTATCTGACAATCGGAATGCGATTTTTTACAAATCCAATTATCCGATGAACCGGTCGGGATATTAATTCGGGCGATTTATGTTTCGGCAAATTGGTCCATTTTACGTACATCATGTTAATTATGATGAGCCTAAATTTAATACTAAACTCGTGACAGATATCACGTAAAAAACTGACCTGATGTGACGTTACTAAAAGCTTAAATAAATAACATGTCACCATTAGAGAATAATATGCATTTACGAGTATTTTTCGTACTGCAGCATAAATTGTTCAAGCAAGTCATTACAAACACAAAAATATTATTTTGAAAAAAATTACTAGGTTAATTATTATTTAACTAAAAAAAATTTTCACTTTGCGGTATAATTTATTACAATTTAAAAAGCAGCCATTCAGGCAATGGAAGATGACGTTAAGATAATTGTCTAAAGCATGCGTCGCTGTTCCCTGCTACTTTCTTAAATTCAGTCCGTTTCATCTTTTTGCTAGGAGTTTTTAACAGCCCTCTGATCAATCGTATTGTTTACAAGTAGTCACTGCCTGTCAGAAAATAAGGGACACGGTCTCGAGTATATTGAGTTGCCTATACTTACCACACCTAATCGGAATCGTTTATCTGTATTGTAAATAGACAGTATTTGTTCTTCGTCTAGAGTTAATTTTTTTGACAATAGTGTAATTTGGGTGTAATTCTTTTTACTAAACAATGGCATTTCTTAAATACTACCGTAGTACCGTATACCCTACAAATGTAGGTGCTTTGAACAAACTGTTTTTTCATACGCCAAGAACATAGGGGGATATATTATTTTGATATTATCATTCCTTAAATTTCAACCCTTAAGCGGGGGTGACTTTCACCCTTAAAATGATAAATGGCCAGGTATATCTTGTAATATGTACATTATTTTAAAGGACATTCAATTACCTTTTCAATCATATCCGAGATATTCTAACCTAAAAATCCAAAAAATGCGATTTTGGGGATTACTTTCTGATTATGTCAGAAATAAACAAAATCTTGTAACTATTAACATCATTTAGTAAAACTCCCGGTAAGAATTTTTGCATTTGTAATGGAAACTAGGAGTCTTGCCCTTCAATTTGAGACATCGCACAGTGTGGCGTCTCATTAACAAAAATCGAAAAATAGGCAGTCACATATTAACAAATTGGTCTTAAGGCTTTATTTACCGTTGGTCAGGCTACTTAAAGTAGGTGTTTTGCACTGCGCAATATTTCGTAGTTTATCAACAAACCAGTCGAAAAGTAAGTAACTGAATCTGTTCTTAATACGCTTCAAAAAATTGTCTTTTGGTTTAGGGATTCGATACTGCTGTTAATTACAAAAATAACTGTGTATAGGCTGTATTATCTAAAGTGGTTTTTTTCCTTTGTGCCTGTAGAAAAAAGTTCCTCAAGTCGTCAGTAATGGGTAAGTATGTACAGGGATATCCAAATAAAAGTGAACAGGCCTTATAACTTTTTTATTTTTAAAGATGGGAAAAAATGTTAAATATGAAAGATTTGGGGATTTTTATGTATCATTTATATATCTTATCAGCAAAACAATTGAGCATCGAATAAAAAAAATATAGTATAAAATATCGATTTTTCGCTTATTTTAAATTGGATAGTATGCTTTTTATCATATATTTGGATTCTAGGAGAAGTTCTAGCTATATCTTGTATATCATACTACCCTATTGAAATATTTCAAATTAAAAATTATTTCTCATAAATATACTTTAAACGTAACTATCCAGGTTGCGAACGAAATACCTGTCACCTTTTTAAATTTTCTTCGTAGGTAAGTCAAAGTTAATGTTAAGGTTAACAATAATACTTTAGTCACCGTGAATTTATAATTTTATTTTTATGCAAAATGAGTTAATCTGTTAAACATTAACAGCCAGATTCTCCAACGCTGGTCCAGTCTAATTTGACAACCAAAAGTTTTAAACTGACAAGTGTAAGAATAAGACAACTAAATTTTATACTATGAATTTATTTGGGAGCTTTTTCGCAAATTTATAAAGAAAATGGCAATTTTAGTACGCACTTTCGACAATAATAGAACTAAATTCACTCTAGCAACCCGTTCCAAGATGAAAATCATTTGGAAACCAAGCAAATCGCTGAAATATCCGAATAATTCATAAGTTTTCAATGACGTCTTATCAACAACGACAGGACAAAATCTTGACAAAACATAAGTGATCAACTAGAAGATCTTAATTTAAACCTGTACTAAATCTTAAACCTTCTTAGTGAATCTGGACATAAATGTTGATTTTTATTAGTAATTTTTTTGGATTCTCTTGAAAATATAAAAATATCGCTTCTTCTTTTTACATTGCCCAGAATTCCTCTTTCTTCTAGTCTTCTATTTGTTTTATTATGGTGTTTAATGATGGAGTTCTTTGTCCCTCTTCAGTACCTTCTCCATATGGTCTTTGGGCCGCTCTAATATTATTGTTATTTTTTAAATATAATTTTAACCTTTTGCGTCTCTCATTAATAGAATAACTCATTTTGCATAAAAATAAAATTATAAATTCACGGTGACTAAAGTATTATTATGAACCTTGACATTAACTTTGACTTACCTACGAAGAAAATTTCAAAAGGTAGCAGATATTTCGTTCGCAACCTGGATAGTTACGTTTAAGGTATATTTATGCGAAATAATTTTTAATTTGAAATATTTCAAAAACAATTAAAAAACCCTCATATGGTATGTTATACAAAATATGTCTAGAATTTGTCCTAGAATCCAAAAATATGATAAAAAGCATCCATCCAATTTAAAATAAGCGAGAAAATCGATGTCTTAAACTATATTTTTTTATTCGATGCTAAATTGTTTATATATCGTACTTCGGTAATGATCTGTGTTACGTTTAAAAATCTTATAACTAGGACATAAAAAAGAGTTGGTAGCAAAAATATATTTTTCCAAATGCCCAAAAAGCTTTTAATAAATTACGCCTTTTTATAACAGACCGATGCAATACTTTTTTTTATCAAAGAAATATTAAGCGAATTTTGATTTTTGTAATCTTTCCCCATATACTTGAAACACTGTGCATCTTCGTAGACCTCTGTAGCACGTCCCATACGGAAATTATAAGAGTTTAAAATAGCCCGAAACGCTGCTTTTCTCCAATATGTCTTAATTTTTTCAGAAATCTGATGTGTTAGAGATATACGGCCAGAATTGTAATCGGAAATTAAGAATGTATCGAAAATGATTTTAAAAGTCTGTCAAGGAGAATTGCGTCGAACAGTAAATTGCTGAGCCAACTTTGTTGTAAATTAACAGCGGTCCGTGGACTAGTTCATACTGGATAGGCCTGGTTTAGAGAATTCAACGCACTTAACCAGGCGCGGCCCGTCCATAAGGTCATTTGGTCAATGACCCACCTAAACTCATTTTCCCCACCTAATAATTTATTTTTTAAAACCAAACTTTTCTTTCAAAAATTGCAAGTTCCATGCGAAAACTCCCCAAGAAAGAATCAAGCCACCGTATACAACGGTGATCATGCCAAGCGTGCTCCGGACTTGCCGTATTTTAAATTGACCTCATAGGTTTATATGTACGATATAAATTCATTAAAACTAAGAGAGAAACAGACATACGCGCTTTAGGAAGTTAAAAAGGGACAAAATTTGTCGACGGCCCACAACTAATATCGCGCCACTCCCACTATGGAAATACACTCGAACCGCCTCGTGAAATATACTCTTTCAAAACATTAATTTGGGTTGGACAAAGAAAAACTAATAGGTACCTAATATGCGCATTGTATTTGCATTGTATTAATGCATTATTAATTAGCGGCTAAATAAAGAAATACGATCTCCCAGCCACGCCAATGTTAGTCATCAAATATAACGGCATCGGCACATGTTTTCTCACATTAGCAGCGTGGTCCAGAGATAGAGTCTCAGCGAGCGGACTAAGAGGTCGTTAAAATTTTTGTTATTTAAAAAATTCTTCGATAAAAGATTTTTAAAATTATTGGTAATCTCATATCTACTACAGCTGGCATCCTGCGCCTGCGTAGACAAAGATCATATTACTATGTCTAGCCGCCAGTATTGAATTTATTAAATAAATCGGAATTTCGGCAGCTTTCCTAATTTTGTTTTACGAATAATCATACTTTTAGTTCAAGGCGCGACCTCTATTGAGGAGACGCCCACGTATCAAAATGGGAAGCCGCTAAGAATCTTGGACTAAAGCACATAGAAAAGCAATACTAAAAGTCATAAACATCTAGAGTAGTAATGTTCAATATACTGCAGTACCTGTTTTATGATTTTTGCGATGTTTATTTGCAGGTAAATAATTTCTTGGCAAAACTAGGCACATTATTAAAAAACATTCCTTAATAATTAAAAAAGTGTATTGTTACGTTGATATCATTAGTTGCCCACAAAATTTTGACCCACCTGTAAAAAAACTCACGGGCCGCGCCTGCGGTTAACTGAAATTAACTGGTTTTAGAAAATATTTTTGCTGAAACAAGAATATGTAAGAGAACAAATTCTAACCTTGCATTATCTTTATTATATTTCTTCTCTATTTTTCCTGCATATTACGTTAGCCGACTACGTACAGTATTTTCGCGACGGTAAGTTACTTACGTTCGCTTACAATAAGATGTAAATAAGCAAAATCAGCTTACCTGACGTAGAGTGAACTGTGAAAGGCGGCAGGATTATCTTGCTCGCAAAATCTGGGAAGAGATCCCTGCAAAATTGCCAATCTAAGAGCGAGTAACACCCCAGTCTGAAATATAGAAAATTTAAAATTAGTTTTGATAGGATTTTGAATCTGCTGCTGCCAATATACGCTGATATTTCCTTGGAAAAATGTTTTATGTATGTAGTAATAAGGTTTTCGTGTTTCAAAATAAGATGAGAATACTCCTATATTGCTTGGAAATGTTTCGAAAAGTTTTATGTGATTTTATTGGCCGGGTATTTGCGTAAAAACAATAAAAGCTAATGCACAGTAAAAATCCAGTTGATTAACCTTAAATGATGCCTGATTATATTTCTTGATGAAGTTTGTTAATTCAATTTTTAATTGTCAATTTTTAATCAATCTGTAGGTAAATCAATTTTATGATTTTGATTGTTATTCATACATTCTTGATTACTTTTAATCGATACTTACTAAGTAAACAAAAATATGAAAATATTTTGAATCATTTCCTACTAAGTTCGATAAAACAGTAACACTTGATTAAACAAAGTTGCACAGAAAAAACTGCTATGCTATTTTCAACTAGTATGCGTAGACCGGCTAATCGCCCCCCGAGGGGCTCTGTAATGTCGGTAATATCATCATTGTCATGCCCTGAAAATTTCGTGTTGCTAGGCCATGTATTAAGGACGATATCATACTCCTTCGGACTGATGATGGAGAATAGACCGCCCTTCGTAATCGCATCGCTACATACATACGAACACCTACACGTAGAAACTATTTTTGCCAACAAAAATACTTTTCGGACACCCTGTATACATACATACAAACATAAACACATATTAATACAAATATATTCCATTTGCTTGAAATGCGACCTAATTAAGTTTATCTAAGTACTAATTTTGCCCATTCCAAGACTTTTTGGACACCCTAACAGCAACACGTTTAAATAGGAATACAGTCGATTTACTTAAAATCCGGATTAGTTAAGTTTATCTTGGTACTAATAGAAGTATTTGCCCATACTAAGACTTTTCGGACACCCTGTATACCAACATGTAAATCCGTACACATAGAAATGCAAATACATACGATTTGCTTTAAATGCGACAATTAAGTTAATCTTTGTACAAAAGGCAAATGTTTTTGCCCATACAAAGACTTTTCGGACACCCTGTATACATACAAACATAAACACATATTAATACAAATATATTCGATTTGCGTGAAATCCGACCTAATAAAGTTTATCTATGTATATATATCGTGTATACATTGCCACTAACACCCACACGTTTAAATAGGAATATAGTCGATTTACTTAAAATTCGAATTAATTAGGTTTATCTCGGTACTAGTAGAAGTATTTGCCGATACCAAGACTTTTCGGACATCCTGTATACGCATATAAAACACATATAAAAACAAATATAATCGATTTGCATGAAATCCGGTTTAATTACATTTATCCTGGTATTACTAGGAGTATTTGCTCCAACCAAGACTTTTTGGACAGCCTGTATACAGACATATGTATATCTCCGTACACATAGAAATGCAAATATATACGATTTGCTTTAAATCCGACAATTAAGTTTATATTTGTACAAACAGCAAAGGTATTTGTCCATACAAATACTTTTCGGACACCCTGTATACATACATACCAACACAATACAACACGACACATAGTAATTTAAATATTTTCGATTTTCTTGAAAACTCAGTTAAGTTTATCTTCGTAATAATGGCAAAGATATAGAGCATACAAAGACTTTTTGGACAATCTGTATACATACAAACATATAAACAACCACACAAAGGAATAAAAAATTTACGATTTCCTTGAAATAAGACTTATTTAAGTTTTTCTTCGTGTTAATGACAAAGATATTTGCGCATACAAAGACTTTTCGGACACCCTGTAGACATATATTCAATCACGCACTTGCCGAAGGGTACAAAATGTATTTTCGAATCGTTCTCTTTACTTTAAAACGATCCGAATCAATTCATTTCCCTAAAATTAAATCACAATTATTTAATAATAATTAATATATTGGCCCAAAGGTATACCCGCTCATGCTTAGGAAATAAAATGCATATTTTTGGATATTATAACAGTCGATGCCACTGAGCGCAATATTAGAATCTTCAATGATGTCTTGTAGCGTCATCGGAAAATCGATAAAATTGGTTTTTAAAGCCAAATTTATCAAATGAAATGTTTTTCTACCGAAAGTGTAAGGTCCCTAAATCCCTTGCCCGATAAATTTCAAGCCGAAGTTGGTCCAGACTCCCTCCAATCTCGCATCAAAATGCTGATATTTTAGATAAATTGTGACATTTCATACATTATAATTAAATTAATACATTTTCCCGTATAGAAATTGATTTTTATAATGCAATGTAGGGTCAACAAAAATTTAAAAAAAAAAATGATATTTAATGCCCATCTCGTGCTACGAAATGGTCCGGAATAAATAAAAAAACCTCCATTCTATCGATTCCATGTATATTCCAAGCCGAAACTGGCTCAGGATCTTTCAAATATCGCTAGAAAAACTGGATATTTTGACAGCTCATATTTAACTTCGATGTAAAGCGTCGTCAGTTCAATTGTGTTTTTCCATGGCATGGTGTAAAATTCGCAGTTTTTAAAATTTTTCCTGCAGCGAAGCAAAAAAACCATTTTATTTATAACTTTAACGAAAAAATATGGAGTTTTAATTAGTTAGCAGTGTTCTCAGATCATGAGGGAAGAAAATAAACCAAAAAAGAGCTGTTAAATAAGATAAATAATATATAATAATGCCATTTAAAGATGAATTTTGGTTGAAAAAAAAAACAGAAAAAATGAGTTTTTACCTCCTAAATCCGGTCCTGGATCATCCATTCGGGATTCATTTGAAAGTCTGATTATATCCCCAAGGGATAGCGTTGAAAAAGTTGGAAGAAATTAGATCGGAAAAGATACAGAGTGATTCGAATGTAGAGATGTCATAAAAAAAAAATCGTAAAAAATCGAAATTTAATCGTCGATTGCTCCTTTCCTATTAAGAATGAAGGAACCAAAAAATATGAAAACTACGTATTTCGGCGAGCTCTTTCCGATAAGGCACATGGGATTTCGATTGGAATCCATTATGACCCCTAAAAGAATTAAAAACCGTCAAAAATTTGCATGAAAAATAGTAATTTCCAGTTTTTCCCAAATTTTTCCAATTTCCAGTCATTTTAGGTATAGGTAAATGTATTGCAAAAAGAAAGTATTTGAGATTCTCTAGTTTTATGTTCAAATCCGTTTTTCTGTGCGACGTTCCGGCTTCACGTTATTTAGCGCCAAAAAGGGGTCTGCAAACGGCATTTTTCGACATAAAAAAATTCAAAAGAATTACTTCCCATTTTCCGAATACCGCCAGTTTCAATAGGGTTCTGAAGCTCCCGGTCCTCTACAACCTCCGAAAATTTAAATCGATTTAATTAAGTTTTGCGACCTGTAATCGATCCCATAGGAAATCGCTGAAATTTAGACTTTGACGTTTAATAACTCCGAAGCGGAACACCCTGTATAACTGAATTTTTTACCGAAGCTAGTCGCACTATCCCTCTATTATCCCAGAAAATTTGGTTGCTCCCCTTCTAACTGTTTTCGAGAAAAAAAATTGAAAAGGTGAAAATGTCGAAACGGACGACAGCATACATACGTCCGCGCATACATACGTCCGCGCATACATACACACATTTTCCTGACCAAAGGCTCGGTATAGAGACCGTCCCGGAAGCGTATTGGCATTGCTTACTACAGTGCAGCGCACATGCGGCGTTGGAACGCAGTAAAGAATGGCCAAATGTTCGCCGCATGTATCCAGGCAAAGCTTACCGCGGCTCAGCACAAACTGAACGTTTTCAATTTTGTCGAATTTTAAGCCTAAACATTTTAGTTATTATTCGTCCAACCGATGTAATTTTGTGTGTGTGTGTGTGTATTTCAATTGACTGACTGTGCAATAATATAAACATATTTATTGAAAACGCGAAATGACTAAATAAGCCCATTGATAAAAATCAATTCGCAGCCGATTTGTTGACTTTTCCAATTTTTAATCAGCTAAAATCGATGTGATCTGACTGCGGTTTGTGAAAAAAAAGTGTCATGTGGCATTCAACTCTCGTCAGGCAAAGTGTATAGTTTGTATATCGAAGGTGTTATTTAATAATCTTGAAGCTGTATTATAGATATGACACATACGTTAATGATGATACATCGAGATGGAAGCTATGATGTAACATTAAGCTTTCGATATGTAAACAATATTTGAGGGTGGCATATTTATATTTAAAATACAAACATAAAAACAGTATTCGAGGGTGACAAATTTATATTTAAAATACAAACAATATTTGAGGGTGACAAATTTAAATTTAAAAATCTTGTAAAAAATACTTTTTAAAAAAACTTTTATTATTTAGATGTACTAAAACGAAAAAAATAAGTATAGTTTTTTCATTGGGATAATGCTGAATGCTATTTCTGAGTGGACGTAGTTCGCGTGGGTGGATCCTAAGAAAAGTATTATCAAAGTTATCACTGAAACAGGTATAATATATTATGTTAAACTTATTGTCTTAAAAGCTTGTCGGGTAAATAGAAAAGAAAAAAATGCATACTTAGGTATTTACAATTTCTGCTAAACAAAATTAATGCCTGTATGAACTTTTCGCGCGCGACGAGCTTTTAAGACAGTTAATTTAACATAATATATTAGTATATCTGTTTCAGTGATAACTTTGATTCTTTGATACTACTTTTCTTAGGATCCACCCACGCTAACTACGTCCACTCAGAAATAGCATTCAGCATTACCACAATGAAAAAACTATACTTATTTTTTTCGTTTTAGTACATCTAAATAATAAAAGCTTTTTTTAAAAAGTATTTTTTAAAAGATTTTTAAATTTAAATTTGTCACCCTCAAATATTGTTTGTATTTTAAATATAAATTTGTCACCCTCGAATACTGTTTTTATGTTTGTATTTTAAATATAAATATGCCACCCCCAAATATTGTTTTTATATCGAAAGCTTAATGTTACATCATAGCTTCCATCTCGATGTATCATCATTAACGTATGTGTCATATCTATAATACAGATTCAAGATTATTAAATAACACTTTCGATATACAAACTATACACTTTGCCTGACGAGAGTTGAATGCCACGTGACACTTTTTTTCACAATCAGTCAGATCACATCGATTTTAGCTGGTTGAAAATTGAAAAAGTCAACAAGTCGGCTGCGAATTGATTTTTATCAATGGGCTTGTTAAGTCATTTCGCGTTTTCAATAAATATGTTTATATTATTGCACAATCAGTCAATTGAAATACACACACAAAAAATCACATCGGTTGGACGAATAATAACTAAAATGTTTAGGCTTAAAATTCAACAAAATTGAAAACGTTCAGTCTGTGCTGAACCGCGGTAAGCTTTGCCTGGATACATGCGGCGAACATTTGGCCATTCTTTACTGCGTTCCAACGCCGTATATGCGCTGCACTGTAGTAAACAATGCCAATACGCGTCCCGGAACGGGCGATCTCAATAATAGCATTATTTTTGACCACTGTCACATTAGGTATATTAAAGTTAAAATATAAAAAAAATATTTCTTTAAATATAGACATATTATTGGAGTTCAAAAGTAATCCTACTTTTGTGAAAACTATATTACGATTTTTTCAATGACCAAAATATTATTGGAAATCAATAAATTTCTATTATTCCTTAGAGTGTTACAGGCAAAAAATTAAAATATTTGATGAAAATGCTTAAATAGAATTGGGCGAAAACTGCGATTTGTAGGCGGTGTGATTCATATTACAAAATATTTTTTTTAGCGAACAAGAACTACCCTTTAAATAGAAAATCTAAAAATTAAGCCAATAATCCTTATATCATTTTAAATAAAATAAACACTCCAATAAAACATATAAGGTATCAGAGAAATAATAAAAAATATTAATTCAATGGGTTCTGTTGTTGGCTGAAATATTACTTGAGGCCTGCCTTTCCATAATGGTATAAGACCGTTTCTTTAATTTTACAGAAGAAACAAAAAACTGATTTATTAGTTTTATGTGAAGTTGCGTCCTAACAAGAAACTCCTTTGTATAATTTCGTTATACCTTTCTTCCTCAAAAGTCTGGAGAGTGTCACTTTTCCGCATGCGAAACAAAGTTCGTTTAGGCAGTCGACGGCGAAAAGTAATGTTTTTCCACACTTGTTTGGGATAAAAGGTAACTCTTTTCTACAACCATGCTGAATAAATTTATAGATTTGTTTGCACTCCTTGAAGTGCAAGTAGTGTTTTAAAGAACTCTTAACACACTGCTGTAGTCGACCTCTTATTTTTAGACGCAAAATACACTACACTGCATGGTTGTAACAAAAAAATATAATGTGACAGATTTCAAGAAAACAACGCAAACATTTTTTATTTTTTATTGGGAAAGTGCAACTTCCATAACATTAAAACTAAAGAAAGTGCAAAGTGGAAAAGTTTATAAGCGATGGTCACTGTTCTTCGCTCCTATCCAAAAGTTCAGAATAATATTCTTTTGCTTCGGAATAATTCACTTGCACATGACGCTTACAACGTTTTGACTTTCGCATCCACTTAAACACGTGACTTTATCAACTTACATGCATGAGCGTCTGTGGAAGCGTAAAGCATGACACTTACATCACGAAATCCGTTCTGTTCTGTTCGAGGATTCCTATGGCCTCTTGCCTGTCCGGCATCCAGTCAACATTATCACGAAATCAGTGAAAAGTCAATATCGGGCAAATTGGCACTTACGTTTTGGAAAGGCAGGTCTCACTTCTGTTGCTCGCGGACACCCTTTGGAGAGGTTAAAACTGTGCTGTTGGTATTTGTTTTAGATTAAGAGCCAGCGACCGCCAGATATATACGGTATAGTATCAAGCCTAAGATTTTTCTACTTGACTTAATTTAAGTCAAATAAAATACAATGCTTTAATAATAACTAGCAAAATAAAAAACACAACCATAGTCTGTGTTATTCGGCTTCTCTAGAAACGACTTTTGGAAGTTTCGACTTTTGGCATATCTCCTTTCTTGGAAATTAGGTTCACTAATACTCGTACCATGTTACACCATGAACACATTGTTCAAAAATTATTAATATTTAAGTAATTTTTTCCGACTGTTTCGCTAGTTCTTTGTGGGCACCACCTGACAAGACGCCATATTGCAACAAGGTTGCCCGATTTTGACTAAAAGGTTGTGTTCCGCGCGTACGTTAGCATACAGAAAAAACACTATCGTATATTGAATTAGATACCAATTCACTCAATGACACACTTCCGATACACTCAATGATACATTCCGTATTGCACAATACAAATTCGTTTTTTTCAATGTCATTAGTTTATCATGGTTTACCAATAGGTTATAGGATTACCTGAAATATAAGGTTTCATTGATTTTCAATAGGTCGTTTAAATATAATATAAACAATTATTTGATGCAGTAATACCCTATTCTAAATTCAGTACAAAATATATCATTGGTTTCAGTAAACGTTTATTTGTAAGAATATACATGTTATTTAATCGAAATACTTATTACTACTAAAAAGCGTTTTAGATTTGTTTTACTTACATACCATAAAAAACTGAAATGGGTTGCTCCAGAACCCCGAATTGCAAAAGAAATATTATTTTTGGCGTACCTTTAACGCAATAAACAACCAGGCTGCAAGCTTAAACGACTATTCAGCGAATAGCCAGCGACCGCTAGACATACGTTATAGTATCAAGCCTAAGATTTTTTCTGTAGGCGTACACTATTTATAATAGGTAACAACGTTTGGATGCTATGAAACTTAAGTCAGGGGGGCTTTGACAGGTAACAGGTACTAAAGGTATATAAAAATGTAAGCGTAAAACGTTAAAATATCAAAGCTGATTTTTTAATATGTTCAACTTATATATAAACTTATATTAACAATTGCCAGACGCTTTTCACGGGTCATAACTTCCGCCGGACGCTTTTAAGCTCTATAAATAAATAATCGTGGCATTAACGTTATACTATCAAATCTGAATTTTATATTATTCGGGCGACTATTTTCCCGAGCAGCCAGACCCATCCGGAGGGTCTAACCTCCCCCCAGACTTAGTAAAAGGTCAGCCGTTAGTGCTAGCGTGAGGGCATTACCCGTGCAAGTGAGTGAGAGTGGGAACATTATTTGGGTATAGGGTAGCCTTTTCAAAAAGGCCTTTTTGTAAAGTGTATTACGTACTCAAGGACAGATATTCTAGCAGTATCTTTGATCGTATAGCATACATTTTACTACGCAGTTGTGTGAAATTAAAATTAAAACATTTAATTTAAATACCATTAAAGAAAGTTTATTAAATCAACTTTATTAAATTGAAATACATTTTTTAATTTGTCATTAAAATTTTATTAAATAATTAATTATTGAGAAATTTATTTTAAATTTAGAAACAATTTTCGTTTTATTGAATTCTACTCCCACTTGTACGGGTAATGCCCCCACGCTTGCACTAACGGCTGACCTTTTACTATGTTTGGGGGAGCTAAGACTCGGGTTAGACCTTTCGGATGGGTTAGGCTGCTCGGATAACATCGTTAAATAGTCGCCCGAATAATATATATATATATAAAATTCAGATTTGATACTATAACGTAAACGATTATTTATAGGGCTTATAAGAGCCTGGCAGAAGTTATGACCAGTGAAAAGCGTCTGTCAATAAAATTCTTAATATGAGTTTATAATACTGCCCTGTTGAACATATTAAAAAATCAGATTTGTTATTTTAACGTTTTACTCTTACATTTTTATATATCTTTAGTACCTGTTACCTACCAAAGCCCCCCTGACTTAAGTTTCAAAGCATCCAAACGTTCTTACCTACTATAGTGTACACCTACAGAAAAAATCTTAGGTTGATACTATAACGTATATCTGGCGGTCGCTGGCTCTTAGATATTTCGTTGAATAGTCGTTTAAGCTTGCAGCCTGTTTGTTCACTGCGTTAAAGGTACGCCAAAAATAATAATTCTTTTGCAATTCTGGGGACTGGAGCAACTCATTTCAGTGTGTTATGGTATGTAAGTAAATCAAATCTAAAAAGCTTTGCAACAATAACAAATATTTTGATTATAAAAGATGTATATTCTTACAAATAAACCTTTACTGAAGCCAATGATATATTTTGTATTGAATTTACAATAGGGTATTACTGCATCAAATAATTGTTATAACGACCTCTAAAAACCAATGAAACCTTATATCTGAAGCAATCCTATAACCTATTGATTAACAATCATAAACTAATCATTAAAAGAAACCGAATTTGTATTATGCAATACGGAATAGAGTGTGCCATTGAGTGAATTGGTATCTAATGCCATATACGATAGTGTGGTAACGTATGTGTGGTACACAACCTTTTAGTCAAAATCGGGCAATCCTGTTGCAATATGGCGTCTTGTCAGGTGGTGCCCACAAAGAACTAGTGAAACGGTCGGAAAAAATTATTTAAATATTAATAAATTTTGAACAATGTGTTCATGGTGTAACATTGCACGAGTATTAGTGAACCTAATTGCCAAGAGAAGAAATATGCCAAAAACCGATACTTCCAAAAGCCGTTCCCAGAGCAGCCGAATGACATAAATAGACTATAGTTGTGTGTTTTATTTTGCTAGTTATTATTAAAGTATTGTAGGGTACAAGTGGGTATTACCGGTCACCTAAGGAAATATTAAAATATATCAAAGTTTAATTGACATGTCTTTATTTCAATATTGGTAAACAAAACTTAAACAATTATTCTTCTAGGAAAGACGAGAATTCAAAACAAAATCTTAACATTAAGTTAAAATACTTTTTTAAGAAAATTTAAATTAAAATTTGACCGGTATTTCACACACTGGCGGGTAATACCACTGAGGGAGGCGTTTAATACCAGTCAAGTACGACTCCGGCATGTATCACAAATATAGTACTTAGCAGAGTCATACCCTGAGCATTCCGCGTGAGCCCATAGTGCACACAATACACACCTATACCACAGTTCGTTATCTTGACCAAACTCATCACATATTACACATCTATTTTCAGGATCAAATTCTTCCTCGATATCATCATCATTGTCGTACAGATCTTTCATTTCAACTTCAGATTCGGATGAGCCATCTTGAAGCACATTCTTTTTCACCTTTTTTATATCCACTGCGTTTATTTATCCCCCTTTGGTTACCCTAGTTCCTGCCTTTTTTTTGCTTCCTTTGTCAATTTTCTATTCTCTCAACCAAAGCTTCTTTGCTAGGAGTTCCTGTAATAACTGTGGCATGTTGTTTTCTCGATACTCGTAATTTCTTCTGTTCTTCAGGTTTTTTTGGCGACGGGAAGCAGTTCTTTTGCGGATATTTTCTAATGGACTGTAATTATCAAAGAATTTGCTGATGTTGATGGAATGGAATTATCATAATCGATAGGTGACTCTATGGATTGGGGGACTGGTGGTACATTTCCTCTTATCTTCGCATAATATTATCAGTTTGCTGCTATTTAGAATGTCTGCAGGCAAAAAATCCTGTTTGGATTAAGAGGGTAGATTCCTGTTGCAGAAACTCCGGCTTCTACTTTACTTATAGTTGCAACATTTTGAAATGTTTTTCTGAAAAGCGATGCGACGTCATTTTTCGCGACCTTCTTTCCTAGGTTTGACTTCATGAACAAATTACATTCTTGTTTATACGCAGCTTTATAAGGACCGAAAAGTACATGTCCAACGGTTGAATTCGATGGGAGCTATGAGGTGGTATGGATAACATCATATGATTTTGATTTTTTCTAAAACTCACAGGTCAAAACCAATAATAAATTGCGAAATCTACAATTCCGACTGGCCATTGCTGAGTCGTCGGGGTTTTATAATATTTATATAAACTCTTCATACTCTGATAATAATCATACTTTCTAAAACACTGTAATAGCAATTGTATATTTTAATATAAATGGAATAATTTAGCACAATTAAAAATACATTGTCATTATTAATACAAAGAGAAATACAAGCCGGCTTCGCAACACTTATGTTGTTCAAAGTTATTCAAAGGGCGGAATACATATTTGTAATTACAGAAAAGCCAATAAAGTCGCTGCAAGATACCTTCACCCCCATTTCCTTTCCTAATTAAAATCACTTCCACATGTGTGACTGACTTTCGTTACCTTTGCTATTTCGGCAAATCGTGCTTTTTCTTATGTAGTTCGCCCTTAAGGTCGGAATCTCATGAGAAGAGACAGATTGTTAATATGTGTTAATGTTGAGAATGTTTATGCGGACGTACTCGGATAATTTGATATTTAGTATACATTTTAGGGCCCTTCTAGTAGAGCAAGAAACTTAAATTCTTTTTCTGTATGGAGGTCTTCTACAGGATGTTTGGAAAATGCATCAGTATACTTGGATAGGTGATTCTACGTTTTAAAATAAAGGTATTAAGCCATGTAACAAAAATTCGAAATCACAATATTTTCCTAGTTACAGCTTAACAAAGTTAATTTTTTTTCCTATTTTTAACATATTTCGATTCTTTTCTTTACTAATCAAATTGATATTTGGCACAGAGACTTAGCTTGATGATTTATATCATTTTGTTATAAAATTGATTCTCTACTGCCACCAGGGCAATTTACCTGGAAACCAAATTTTATTTTTACCATATCTTCTTGTTTTGACAGGTATTTCAAAAATTTAATAAAACACTAAACAAATAAATTATAGTTTAAAAAACTAAAAAACACGCTTTTATGAGTAGCGCACTAAAAAGTTAAAAATACATATATTTTCCTTTTATAGTTAGCAGAAAACCGGGGTGTACAGTGCGCACAACGTGCGAAAAGTAACTCAACTTACAAGCTGCGCCTCCCTTAACTCCGGACACACGCTTACCCCGGAATTCTTTTAACTTGTACAGCTATAAAACATTTGTCTTTAAATAAGCAATTAAATTTAAAAGCGTTGGGCGCACTTAAGATATCTAACGGTCTAGGCATACATTACATTTTGTTTATTATGCCTAGACCGCTATATAATTGCGCCTCATGCTTTTAAGCTTTTAAATTTACTTACTTATACCAAATGTTTTATAGCTGTACAAGTTAACAGAAAACCGGGATATGTGTGTGTGCGGAGTAAAGGGAGGCGCAGTTTGTAAGCTGCATTACTTTTAGCACGATGCGCGCACTGCACACCCCGGTTTTCTGTTAACTATAAAAGGAAAATATTTATTTTTAACTTTTTAGTGCGCTACTCGTAAGAGCGTGTTTTTTAGCTTTTTAAACTATAATTCATTTTTAATTTAGTGCGCTACTTATAAAAGTGCATTTTTAAAATTTTTTAGTGAATTAGGTTTCGAACATACAGGAGGTCTCAAAAATAAAATTAATTTTTTTATTACCAACTTTACAAAAAAGGACCTATAGCTTCACAAAAAGTTCTACATTGTAAAGAAAGCATGGTTTTTCAAAAACTTGATGAAGGATAATTCAGGGTGGCACAAAAAGCTGAAAGTCACAATCTCAATTTAAATTTTTTAATCACCTGGATGCCCTAAATAAAATATTTGAATAACCATGCTCTTTTTTCGCATTATGGAATTTTTTTATGAAGGTATACTTTTTTTGGAAAGGCGATATTAAAAAATAAATTTTATTTTTGGGACCTCCTGTATGTTTCAAACCTAATTCACTAACATACAAAAAGTAACTTTAGTAGGTACATTTGCAGTGGCAGTTTAACTCTAAATAACGATTTTGTCTTTTTAGCTTCACGTGGATTAGGACTTTTTAATTTTTGAGCTACCCTGTATGTACTAGATCAAATTTTCGAATGGCAATGCTATTATCTCACGATGCAGAATTTTTATAAAAAGATACTTTTTTTCGTAAAATCAATAATAAAAATTTTTCCATTTCGAAGACGTGCTGTATATTTTTTTTAATGAAAAAAAAATCATATTATTGTATTGTACATTTGCAGTGGCCCTTTACCTTTTTACCTGTATGTACTAGATCAAATTTTTGAATGGCAATGCTATTTTCTCACGATGCAGAACTTTTGATAAAGAGACACTTTTTCGAAGACATGCTGTATATTTTTTTTAATGAAAAAATAGTATATTATTAACCTAGGGACTAAAGTGCCTTTTAATCCCTTGGCGAATTGTAGCCCTCCCTACGGTCGGGCTACAAACCTTTCGCCGCAGGGAGGGCTACAATTTGCCAAGGGATTAAAAGACACTTTAGTCACGAGGTCAATATACTATTTTATGCACTTTAGGATAGGTAAAACGTTAAAGAAATAACAAAACAAAATCATACCACTAAACGGTACTCTATTTCTAAAACGTCATCTTCAATGACTTGTACCATGATTGTCTCTGTCAACTGAAAATCTAGTGTGTTTTGATAAGTAACTAAGTAAAACAAAATCAACTCGAGAAACATAGTCAAATATGCCAAACCTGAAAGACGTGTGTCGATTGTGATGGAAGAAATCGAAAAAGCAGCTCAAGAGGCTGTAGGCCAATTATTACCAAGGAAATCTGGAGAACAATACTCGTTTATTGATACTCAAAATGATTTAAATGTTAATATTTATAAAAATTAAGTTGTTTTTTATAGTTAATATTGTTCTAAACACGTTACATTTCTATTGCATTAGCATATAAATATAGCATATAAATCCCTAGGGATTTAAAGTAAATTTTAAATCCCTAGGGATTTAAAGTACCACTTTTTTCCCGGAAAATAGGGATTTAAAGTACCCTTTAAATCCCTAAAGTGCATAATAGTATATTACATAACGAGTGTTGAAAGTGGCATTTTTCACACGAGTGGGAATGTGGTCGCACGAGTTGATAGCCGAGTGCGATACTCCCACGAGTGTGCGAAAATTACTTTCACACAAGTAATGTACAATATTTTTCCCACGACCACAAAAATATTTACCAAAAAACCCCAATTTCTGTCTTTTTTAATACACGTGTGCTGAAAAAACATTTCAACACTAGTGTTGAAAATAAAAAAATTAAATTGGCACTATCTGTTCAAACGTCATGTTGACAAGTACTTTTTATCACATGTATTGAAAAGTACTTTTCAACACGTGTGTGATATAAGACACTTTAAAGCCAAGTTAACCGTGCTTTTTTTCTCACTTTCATAAGTGGTCGTAGGAAAAGATTTTATTGTCATTAAAAGTATGAAAGCAAAAAATCATGTTACCATGGTTCAAATTTAGTTAAATCTGACAATAACCTAATCGAAATGTTATTTAAAATAATAACATATCTTAGAAGGTCACCGCACAATGAAATAACAACGGTATAATTTTTTTTTGTTTATTTCTAATTTTATATAATTAAATGAAAATTTTAAAACTAAATTAATACTTTAAAAAAGGAAAAAAAGTGCTTGCTATTATTTTTTATTTTATATCTGTCAAATAACATTTCGATTCGGTTTTTTCACATAATCAAAAAAAAAATAAAGATAAATAAAGAAAATAAGAAAGAAACTTCCCATAGGTTTGGAAACGTTATTTTCCGAGATAAGGGGCGATACAATTTTAATTTTATGATGGTTTTCCTTATTTATTTTGCAAGTTTTCAAAGGTAGTTCATTCAAATTTCGTACATAAAACACCTTTTGGACTAGGTACCTGTGGAATAACCTTATCTTATTATAACCATTTGAAATAGTGATATTTTCTTGGAGGTCACGATCCTCGCCTTGATTCACTGATTGTAAGATTAAAGAGCCAAAAGACTATATTACAAATTTAGCCCGGCTTTGTCATATTTTGGCGAATATCATCCAAACAATAAAGGGCATAAAAAAATCCAAGATGCCACAAAATTAAAGCATAAAATAGGAATGTGTCTGCTTACAAAAGAATACAAATTATTTCCGAAAAAAAAAGCGGAAGGTTCAAAAGGAAATTGACTTCCTACAATAGACCACTCTGTAGATTATTTCGAATGATAATAAGGATATTCCATAGGTAATCCAAAATGTATTGAATGAACGGAATTTGAGTAAATTATCTTTAAAATCGTTTAAAATAAATAAGAACAATTAAATCAAAATTTTATCACCCTGTATCTCGGAAAGCTTTTCCAGGCCCATGTTAATGTCAACTTTTTCCTATTTTTGCTGAGGAATCACCTTTAAAATTTAGTTGGTAGAGTCTTGCACGCCCTGTATAATGTATATGTGATAATGTCACCATTTTCTTTAATTTTAATGATAATCTTGTTGCGATGAAGCATTTTGAAATTTTATGTTTATAGATTGGTCAAAGTAACACGTTACTTTATTCGCAAAACATTAGTCTAGAATGAAGAATTCGTACTTTTGTTGTACTTAATTCTGTTGACGGCTTCCTGATAACGAATAAGTAATAAAAACATATTTTTGCTGTTTAGTGGTTTTATTTCTTTTAATCAGTGGTTAGGATGACCTATTCAAGTATATTGTTTTGAAAAACGACGGTACGGAACACGCGAGAGCGCCATCTATAGGAAACCACTTCAATGCAATAACAGATCTCACTCGAGCACGATACAGTAACAACGGTATGCCTATGCGTCGATTGACTGGCCAGGCTCCTCCCATTTTGACGTCACTGCGAAGGACTTTGCATTAATAAAGCGGCCTAGTTAGTTTGATGTTCCCTCGAAGTAACGTCATCTGCGCAGCCACGACGTGTTTTGATTCATAGCGTAGCATACCGTTGTAAGTGTATGGTGCACTCGTGTAAAGCCGCATTGCATTGAAGTGGTTTGCTATAGATGGCGCTCTAGTGTGATCTGTACCGTCGTTTTTCAAAACGATATACTTGAATAGACGAAGTTGCTATTGGGGAAGCTGCCTAAAGGCTACGTCACTCTGATGATCCCAACAAGGGTGAAAGCTTACTGTCTGCCAGCCCGGGGTTGTCCATTAGATCTTGGACTCCCCGTACTTTGATGCAAAAACATATTTTCCTTTTTAGTTTATTACTACGACGGACGTTGAAACCTTTTTATATTTTTTCATCCACTTAAAGAGTTAGTGAAATCTCTACGGATGTTTTCAGCTCTGCTGGATGTGTGGGACAGACTTTCCTAGTAGACTCACGGTAAATGGTACTTAGGCTTCGACATTCGTGGCCTGCCACAAAGATTAGCAATCAAAGACTAGGTGGAATAACCAAGGTTGTGGAAATACCAAAGAAGATATGGGAAAGGAGATTACCTGGGCACAGGCATCTGATGATAAGAGATAATGAGTATGCCAACAGAAGGAAACGGAAATATATGGAGAGAGAGGTAGTGAAAGACCAAAGCAGAAATAGGTAGAAAATAATTTAGAGAAAAAAGGTTCGACTGGAGAAGAATATCAAGGCCGGGCGACCTGGCTAAAATTTTCCTCTTGTTATGATAGCTTCTTGCGCGGTAATTTCGTTAAAACCACTTTTAGCGAAACCACGAGCTATTAGGCAAGTGCTTGTGCTTACAAAAATTTTTCTTAGTTGGTATTAATGAAAAAAAAAATAGTAGACCCAGTTTAGAAGATACTAACTCAAATTTAAATTTAATATCCGTGGATTACCTACATTAATAAATAAATGGAAATTAATTTAATATCTTTCGAGAAAATCCCTGGGGAAAGAAGGAAACTAACACACTGGTTACCGGAGGGACCAAATGTAGCTTAAGAAGTTGCTGTATGAATTTCTAAGTGCCGTCAATTAATTGATTTGGGAATTGAATACACTTACGAATTATAAGTTATTAGAACAAATTTTAGGCTTTTTTACCTGGTTAAGGAATATCAAGAAGAGTAACGTTTTTAACAGTCTATGCACATGTAGGTATATGTGTATGCGTGTGTGTGTTCTACAGTCCGAACAGCTCAATCAATAAGGAATATGCATATATTTATATTATTACAAACCAAAAAACATTATTTTGAAGAAAATTACTAGGATAATTTATCCCAAAAAAATTACTTCTCGGTATAATTTATAACAAGTTAAACAGCAGCCGCTTGCCCTCAGTGCAAAGTAATGTCAGGAGATAAGCAAAAATAAGTGTCAGCCAACTCGTATATGTTAACGCAAAGCTTAACCTAAGGATGCTACATACAAACGTGTATGAATCGAGAACTTCTGTGATAGTTCGAAAGCAAGTGAGCATTTTCTCGTACGACTGTATCTATGTATATCAATTGATTTACCAAGCTGATTGTTATTATTTGTAATATTATATGCTTAAGAGTGGCAAAATGCCAGTCTACAAGATCTAATGTTGAACAGGCTTGTTATGCAACACAAAAATCATCCACATTTCCTAGCGTCACATACTCTATCCGATTTATTTTTTCCTCTTCGCAACACATCAACCAATTAGACGAGGAATTTAACTTGGAAAACAAAGCCGTGCGTTTAGACGATTAGCATGTGAATAGCCGCCTTATCGGCCAAGACAGTAATTGTTGTTTGTGTTGCGGTTGTTTTTTTATTACAGTGTAATTTGTGTATAATTATTTTTACTAAACAATGAAATCTATTTAAAAACTACACAGTGGATAAAATATCACTGCAAGTGCCCCAAAAACCTTATTTTTCACGTGCCGAGAACAGTCGATGTTGGAAGAAAGTACATACCTAGTGCCAAAATTAATCAAAAATTTTTCAAAAGATTGTTGTTAATTTCGTGAGTGACTCTATTTACTATAAATTTAAAAATTTTGGGAACAACCGCAGACGCTTGACGTCATAACTGTCTATGCCGAAATATGATAAAAAGAGGGGGACTTAACATTAAGGTGACCAACACTAGAAAATCAAAAACCAGGACACAATGATATCTCATACGGGGGCGGGACTTGAGTTACCAGATTTCAGGAAACAAAAAGCGGAAGTTGCCGATATTATAATTTTTGTCGCTTTCGCCATTTCGTAAAAATAATTATTGTTTGAGAAAATTGGTAAATATTTTTTGCTCTATTAATAAGTCGGATTTTATTTTGTAAAAGTAGTCAAAAGAGATTGCCAAATCGAGTTTAAATGTAATTATTTTCCTGACTTTTTTAATTTTATATATTTTTTTGTGCTAGAAGTATAAATATTATGATTTACTATAAAAAAGCGGAAAAGGGGAAGTTTTAGTATGCTAGTCGAGAAGCGGGAAATTTATTGGAAAATTGGGAGTATCCCGCCTAAACCGGGAGGGTTGACAACCCTAGGCGGGACGAGAGGGATAGGGTAGGGATAGTTCGTCCTCTCTTATCAAACCATTTGTTGGTAATTTTTTACGTTTAGTAAGAGGAATAATCCATAAAAACAAATAGGGCAAATTAACTGTTTCCAAGTTAGATATTTTAGGCTATTTATTTATTATAAATAGTAATCAATTTAAGAGCGCAAAAATTTAAAAAATTACGAGTTATTTTAACGAAAAATACTAATTCAGAAATATACCAACATTGTTAATAGGTACCTGATGGTTTGTTTGTAAAAAAACATAAGACTACCTACTATTTCTTGTTTTGTATTAACATTTTGTAAATTAATAATAAAAATCCAATAAACTTACAATTAGGGTTGCCAGATCCAACATCTTCAAAATCGGGCATCAGCGTTTAAAAGCTGCTGCTTAGAAATCGGGACTTGGGGCAAAAAATCGGGACGCTATTTCTTTGCACTTGTATTTAATAAATGAACAGAATAAGCATACAATAAATAAAAATATAAACTTTTTATGAAATTCAAACGTAAGAAATATGGTATATGCTCTAAAAACTATTGTTTTTAGAAAATTTTAAAAATGGGGGCAAATCGAGCGCCGATTTGAAGTGTGTCGGGACGAGGGACAAACCTTTTGAAATTGGGACTGTACCGATAAAATCGGGACGTCTGGCAACCCTACTTACAATTTTACAAAATGTTTTTTTTTCGGAAAAAACTTAGATATTCTTTTCTTTTAAAGTTATTGGATGTGTGAATTGCCTTTAAAACTGTTTTTTTTAACAGTGTAAAAAATGTAGTCCATTTGTACTTCATTTCGTTGGACGTATTATACGTCAGAATACATCTAAGGAAATGATGTAAAATCCCTAAAAAAGACCCGAAAGTTGTGTCGACATACTTTGCACTAGTTGGTCTTGTATTTATACCAAGAAGTGCAAAGACGTTGGCCGCGGATTACGGTTAATCCAGCCGATCGTAGAGCTGGGCGCGTAAGATAGGAATGGATGATTAAAAGTCGATTTAAGGTTAAATATTATTAAAATGATTCGTTTCTGAATTTTGCATTTCATTTGCTTATTTGTACATAATTATTCCATTCTAATTTCATTTTTATCTCTCACATAATTTCTGATCCATCCTTTTCCAGGACACCTTTCAAAAAACAGTACTTTTATTGGGTTTTCTATTATCGCGATTTACGAACAGTGATGCTAAAAAAATACTGTTCTGGATAAAACAGTACGGTTGGTCACCTTACTTAACATGCACTTTTAGTTTTTGTTGATTTTTATTGAAATATGGAAATGTTACAGGGAATATCGAACTGAATACATTTCAAATGGTCCAGAATCTAATGGCCAGATTCTCCAACGCTAAACCGTCTAACTTAGCAACCAACAGTTTTAGACTGACAATTTGCAGAATAAGACAACTAAGTTGTATGTTATGAATTTGTTCCTGAATTTTTTCGGATGTGGCAGTTGTTGCAAATAAATAATGCTTTCAAGGCAGTCGACATCCCATTACTGCTGTTAGGGACATCCCATTACCGCTTTTAGCACTACGTTCGTGTCATTATTTATTGCAACATTCGCTCTTTTACAAGTGCTTGACGCATTTGGCTCGTCTCTGGGCTTTTGATCTAAAATTTAGACCCTTATTCGACTTCGAAATCCTAAAAGGCAAAAATCCCCATAACGTGTCACCGAACTTTCCTCACAAGATCTTACCCCGAGAGATATTAATAAATTAAACATTAGACATGCGTTAGTTGTTTGCTTTGTTCAGAAATTTCCCTCCCATTTCCTATAATCCTATTACTGACGAAACGCACGTAAATAGAGACAGCTCTGGGTAATGCTCCAAAAGTTATCTTATTTTTTTGCCTAGAAAAAAATTAAAATTATCAAGTTATAAACAAAAATTTTAATGATGTGATGTATTTAAGAAGGTTTTTAAAATCTCTTACTTTCAACTTCTTTTTTAAACAAATTAACCGTAAGATGTCACTCCCGTGATTGCCCCTGTCAAGAGCTGAAATACTGATCAAGAAATTTATCTTTGTAGAAAGAATTTCAGTAACTCCTTTGAACATTTTCTTTTTAAGGAATGTCCAAAATCTTGATTAGGGGCAACATGTTTCGAAAATCACAAATATTTTTTCTACAGCAGATGAAAATATATCCATAGTCAATAACGTCAGTGTTGAGTCACGATAGGAAAACCATAAAATGGGGTGGTAATATAAGAACCTCTATTTGAAACAAATTAGCCGTATAAAATGTCAGTTCCGTGCTTATCGCAGTTACAAGTTAAAATACTGATGAAGAAAATTCTCTTTGAATAAACAATTTCAGTAACTTTTTTAAAAATCTTCTTCTTAAGGAATGTACAAAATTTTGATTACGGATAGCCACTGGTGTCGAAAATTAAAAATATTTTTTCTATCGCAGTTACAAGTCTGTCCTTAGTCAGAAGCCCAAGTGTTGAGGTAATATAAGATCCTTATTTTTGAACAAATTAACCCTAGAAAAATTTCAGTTCCGTGCTTGCCCTTTCACGAATTGAATTAACTAACAAGCAATTTCTTAATTAATTTTTCTTTTAATATTTCGTCCTAAAAGAATGCTCAAGCTGTTATTTATTGGCAATAGGTTTCAAAAATCAGGAATTATTGTTTTCCATCGCGGTCAAAGTCTGCTTTTAAGTGCTAAGGTCAGTACCGCGTCACTATGTTAAAACCGTAAAATGTAGGGCTAACATAAAGGCGACAACGCGTATTCAGGTTGAAACGCGTTTAACATCTTTAATCTTTTTATGCGCTAAGTGCACATAAGGCTAATATTAATATAATTTTTCTAATTTTGGCATAAAAACTGACACTTTTCAAAACCGAAGACAGTTTTAAAACATCTTTCTTTTCGTAACTAGTTACGAAAAGTAAGTTAAATATTAATTTCATAACTAGTTATGAAAAAATGATAAATATTTCGTATTTCCTTCTCGGGTACCACAGAACATAACGCGTTTTGAGCTTTAATATCACTTGAGGTCACGGAATCGGACATTTTAAATATTTTTAAAAGAAAAAATTAATTTGTGACGCGACATTGCTTTCCAAATAAAACTTCAAAATCACATCATAACAACCCAGACAACTGCCTACCAGGTACCTACTAGATCGAATAAAAATTTCTTCGTCTGATGTCTTCTGAGATGTTCTGATACAAAAATTAAAATTAATATAATCTTATTTACATATTTTTGTCAAAATCTGATAAAATCTTGTACGACACAGAATGCACTTTTGTTAACTTCGTATAACTACGAGGTCAACAAAGTAAAGCATTTCCTAACTAAATAAATACGTAAAATTGAGAATAATTTCTCTAAAAACTGTGTTAGTCAAAATACGGCAAATTTTGGTATGTAATCCAGCGCTCGGAGGGGCATATAGCCCGGAGAATAGCTGTTTTACCATGATTTGTTGAAACCCTTATAGTATAAGGAATTTTCAGGTGGTTTAGAGAAATTATTCTCAATTTTACGTATTTATTTATATGTACCCCTGACAAGTAGACTTCTTTCATTGCTTTAATTTCCTAACTAGTTACATAAATAACTATTGTTGCACAAAACCAGTTTACTTTACTCGCGATTACCCGCTACCCGGCCAGTTTCGTACTCTTGGATATTTAGGATTTTTATATGTTAGTCAATTTTTCTCAGGGTAGAAATAGTTGATTAGATCTTTGCATTAGAGGACAACTTGTAATTTATTATTTTTCGGTATCGGTAGAAAAGGGACTGATCCCCGAGAGCGCAGCGAGAAAAGAGAATTTTCTTGTTGAGTCTGTGAGTCGAATGGCTGTCTTTTGAATAGAATCAAGGACATTAAGGCTGTGTACCGTTGTCAAACTTGGTTAACCACTCGGTATAATGCGGTAAACCATTCGTATTCCAATCTTAACAACTTTTCAGATTACCGATACTTACGGGACACAAAACCGTAACCGAAGTTGACAACGGTACACACCCTTTGTGTCGAATGTGATGCCGCTCCCCAGATGTGGGAATAGTACTCTAGGTTAGGTCATGCTGAAAGGGGAGAAATCTTTTCTAGCTCGAAAGAGAAAACCAAGCTTTTTAGCTGCAGATGTGGCTAGTCAACTAATGTGTTTGTGGCAGCTTGTGTTCTAAAGCGACGCGAACAAGATCAAACGTTTCTTTGTTCTATAAGGATTGGCCATTTATGTGGATGGGATAAATGCTGCCAGATTTTATGCGTGACAGGGAGTATAGACAAGATTTCAAAAATAATTCAATAGACATTTTCAAAGACAAAAGTGCAAAAATTAATAATTTTTATCTGCATTTCCCTGTTCAGCAATTTCCTTCGTTTCCCATAATCTTATTAACTGACAAAACACATGTAAATAGAAACAGCTCTCGGTGCCTTTTGGCTTTTCCTTCTAGTCCCGAGGGAGCGCCGTCGTTCCTTCCTCTTCCTTAAGCACTAATTGATAAAGCAGCTAGTGTTCATCATCTATTCACCCGGCATCATTGCCTCCCTTTTAACAATTACCTTTTTTTTTTTTCTTTTTTTTTTCTCCTTGGGCTCCGTCCGAGACCGGAAGCACTGCGGCCACTAGAGGCCTATTGTGCCTACCCAATAACTTTTGTTACGCCCACTCTGTTATCCCAGTTTCCTGCACAAGCCTGTACAGGTCCACAAGGGAGCGGGTGATCAATTCCTCCGGTTCTAACTTTGGTTGCCCGAACAGTTGGTGGCGCTTGCGATCTAGTGACTCGCAATTATATATAATGTGCTGAACTGTTTCCCTGTCCCTACCGCATAACCTTATTAACTGACAAAACACATGTAAATAGAAACAGCTCTCGGTGCCTTTTGGCTTTTCCTTCTAGTCCCGAGGGAGCGCCGTCGTTCCTTCCTCTTCCTTAAGCACTAATTGATACAGCAGCTAGTGTTCATCATCTATTCACCCGGCATCATTGCCTCCCTTTTAACAATTACCTTAGGACGAGATGAAATTCCCTTATGGGGTGGTTTTGATGATTATTTAAAGGTCGTTGTAGAGAAACAGCTACTGTATTACCCTATTATACTAACACACTCGATTAATTTTGTTATTTTTAAGATTTCTTTGATCTGAAAATAAATGTGTATACTTTTTTTCGAAAATTTATTTTTATAAACTCATACGGCCAGATTCGCTATTGATGACACCGGTCTCATTTGACAACTAAAGTTTTAAAGAGACAATTGCACAGCAACTAAATTTTGTACTATAAATTTATTTCTCGCAAAATTTTTTAAAGGAAATGTCAATTCAAGCGCATATTTTCCACAATAGAACTAAATTCATTTTAGCAACAAGTTCCAAGATAGAAATCATTTGGAAAATAATGGAAACCAAGCAAGTGACGGAAATAGCATAAGTTTTTAATGACCGAATAAAAACCTAACTGGTAATAAATCTCAAACTTTTTAGTATATGTCGGAATTACTGCTTTATTAAAGCAAAAATCTAGATACGAGACAATCAGGAGTTGTTGGCAGGACTATTATCTTCTAAACTTAATAGGCCTTTGTAGTGACATCATAGCAACAACTAAAAATGTTTACACAGTGACAGAATAAAAATGGCAACAGCACTGCAGGTATTCGTTTCTTGCACAGTGAAGGGGTGAAATCCATTGACATCCATCGTAGAATAAGGCTACAATTTGGAAATTCATGTTTGTCACTCTAGCAAGTGTATGAATGGAGCAACAGTTCAAAAACGTGGTGACTTCCGTAGCTGAATAATTTAATATTAGATCTAAAAAATTTACTGGTGAGGACTTTTGACTTTAGTCGGCAACTCTACACCTTATTTTGTTTTGCCAAGTGTTTATAAAGCCTGTAAATAAATTGTAAATCTGTTTTGAAATATGGGTGTTTTATTCGACTCATCAAGCAACGCAGTTTGAAGTTAGTTTTTTATGTTTGCTTCAGTTACCGATTGGACTGGAAAGCGAGGTCCCAATGCTATCAAGGAGGGTTTCTGCTTTTAACCCGGCTAATAAAACAGTGACCCTCCCTACTCTCTGATATTTGAGTTAGGGTTTTTACTTGCCGTTCGGCTGTTCCAGAACTAAGGAATTTTTCAGGATTTTGAATTTTTGTTTTGAAGTGTAAGCAAAAGTATATTAAATTCTTTTTTATTGCGGAAAAGAGCCTGGGACCATGGTGAAAGAAAATCATCGAGTTATCCTTGATAAAATCGCCGAATTTTTGAATATATGAGCCATGGTTCTGTACCTAACATTATGCATGACATCTTCCAATTCATAAAGTGTCAACTAAACTGCTGGCCACTCGAACTTACACACAGAGATTTTTAGGCAAAATTTAAAGTTCAATATTTTCAACAGGAATGCAAATTTTTGAACGCGTCTTGCAGATTTTAAGAGCTAGTTTTTTTCGGGTTAAGCTGCATGACGTATATTTATCGTAGGACCATAGTTTTATTATATACGGGGTGATCAATGAAGTCATGCAAAAAATCAAAAAGTTTGTATGAGTGAAATTTCCGCAAAAATTTTTTTTGGTCGTTGCAATATGGTTCGTTACTAAGGTAACATCAATATCTCTAGACGTTTTTGTCACTTTTTGGATTAAGGCCCTTAGGTCTTGTACACACTACTAAATATAAAATCTGGGTAGCAAAATTTTTAAAATGCTATAACTTGACATTGGATTGACGGTTCTTGATGATTTTTACGTATTTCGAATCCTTATTTCATGTAGATTTTCTATAATCTAAGCATTTTATTTGGGGGTGAAATATACAGGTTGAAATTTACACATTATACCGGGTCGATAATAGACAAAAACGTAGCGACAAGAACAAGTTTATTACATTATATTCTACAATATACAAGAAGAAACAACGGCCAAAAGTCAATTCTTACAAAATTTCTAATTCTTAACCTAATTTAAAGGTTCCTGCAATCCCTAAAAAACCCTACTCTGAAATTGACGCGTCGCGAAGAAATTACAGCCGATCATAAATATGGGCATGGGGGTAGACAAAGAACTGAATGACTCTTTGAGACAATAAACTGGGGTGAAAGTTTTGGACAGAACAGTGAGAAGGACATTAAACAAAAATGACATGAGGTGAGAATTTATTTTTACAAAAACTTAAATAATGCCAAACCTTAAGGTACATTTTAGAACACCACCGCCGAGGCAGCGCGCTGCCGCTGCCAAGACTGCGCGCTGCTATGGTGGTAGCGATCCGTACTGCTCCACATGCAATTAGAGGGAATACATTTCGACCTTCACTGCCGCTTCTTTTGCGGCGCCGCAAAGAAGCGGCAGTGAAGGTCGAAATGTATTCCCTCTAATTGCATGTGGAGCAGTACGGATCGCTACCGCCATAGCAGCGCGCAGTCTTGGCAGCGGCAGCGCGCTGCCTCAGCGGTGGTGTTCTAAAGTGTACCTTAAGAGCGCGTCGTACCCTACTTTTTTGTCTATTTATCGACCCGGTATAATGTGTAAATTTCAACCCCCAAATAAAATGCTTAGATTATAGAAAATCTACGTGAAATGAGGATTCGAAATCCGTAAAAATCATCAAGAACCGTCAATTCAATGTCAAGTTATAGCATTTTAAAAATTTTGCTACCCAAATTTTATGTTTAGTAGTGTGTAAAAGACCTAAGGGCCTTAATCCAAAAAGTGACAAAAATGTCTAGAGATATTGATGTTACCTTAGTAACGAACCATATTGCAACGACCAAAAAAAAATTTTTGCGGAAATTTCACTCATACAAACTTTTTGATTTTTCGCATGACTTCATTGATCACCCCGTATATAATAAACTTATGGTCCTACGATAAATATACGTCATGCAGCTTAATCCCAAAAAAACTAGCTCTTAAAATCTGCAAGACGCGTTCAAAAATTTGCATTCCTGTTGAAAATATTGAACTTTAAATTTTGCCTAAAAATCTCTATGTGTAAGTTCGAGTGGCCAGCAGTTTAGATGGGTCCCACAGCAATTGATTTCAAAATTGAAACATGATGCCTGTAAAGAACTTTTGTGATGATGGGATGCAGAAGATGTTTTTCTGGCAAGAATTGTGACGGAACATGAGTACAGGGTGCACTATCATCAACCCGAAGCCAAGAGAGCAAGCAAAGAGTGGCGTTACACCTCTTCGCCAAAACCCAAAAAATTTCGGACACAGTTCTTGGCAGGAAAGGTTATGCAAGGGGAGGGGTAATTTTGGAGTACTAGATACCTAATGGGGTTACTGTTACTAGTATCTCGTACTCAGAACTCTTAAAGGACCGTCTCACGCCTGCCATCAATATCAAAAAGCGCGGCTTTCTGACTACTGACGTTCTTTTGCAGAACGACAACGCGCTGTCACGAACTGCACGTTTAACGGTGGCAACTATCCAAATGAACCTTCACGGCAAATTACTTCATAAATCTCCTACCCCGATAAGTGACTCCACAACCCATTTTTCGTGCATGTGCGTGTGTATGTATGAAAAATTATTCTCGATAAATTATTAAAAATATTTCATAATCTATACAAAGCTTGAACAATACGTTCACACTGTACATTTTTGTGTTGAAATATACATTTTCCACTAAATTCACACTTCGTTTTATACGAGAAATTTCCGCTGTACTTACCGATGTCAGCACTTTGGTTGCTCTGGAACTGAAGTCCAAAGTTTCCGGATTCCATCGAACTTCCATGATTGTTCTGGAAAAGAAATAAAATGAAGGTTGAATATATATATCCCGTATATCCGGAATGTTTTAGAGGGAAATTTACATTTATTTACATCTCTAACAAATCTTTAACAAGTTTCCGACACGATCCGGATTTTTTCTGTTTTTCTTCTTTAGGCGGAAAAACAAATTTATTTGTTCCTGTAGAAAGCCCGCATATTTTATACCTGATGGGGTGGGAAAGCATGGTGAAAAAGTATAAATTGACGAGCGGAACAACCGCGGGGCAACGCGGCCATGTAACATTGTAAAGATGTACAGCTAATAAAAGTGCTTATCTTTATACAGGGTGTTACGAAATTCACTGCATATATTGAAACCGGCAAATCCTGGCATGAAATCAGATGGGGAAAATAGTCATAAATGGCGCTTCGTGAAAATAAGCTAGATATCACCCCTGAAAAAAATTAACACTGCCGACTACTGGTAATAAA
The DNA here is from genome assembly GCA_963971165.1 of Philopedon plagiatum. Classification (NCBI taxonomy): domain Eukaryota; kingdom Metazoa; phylum Arthropoda; class Insecta; order Coleoptera; family Curculionidae; genus Philopedon; species Philopedon plagiatum. The sequence goes on from OZ020193.1 coordinate 82,062,868, forward strand.
CACAATGCCATATAAAAAACAGTGAGCTAGGTTGTTGTGTTGCTAAGTCTCGTAACAATAATTCTAAGTAACAAGTTTGAAGAAATACCATGATTGGTACCCTTAAAGAAAGAAATCTTACTAACACTTTCATTCTTCAAATTCTTAATTTCAAAAAGTTAAAATACTATAACACAAATAAAACAATCCAGAGAATAGCTGTTGAAACCAAAACCAACACCAAACTAAACCCCCAGAAATGCTGTGTTTTAGTAACATAATGCAAAACACTAAGTTAGTAGTGTGTGTACGATATTTTGTTAATACTAATAGCACCATTGTCTTCGTATTTTATAGTTATTCAACTGGTGGTGAGTTCGGGCTCATATCCAGTAGATGGCGAGCTGCATACGGCATAAAATTGCTGCAAACGTTAGGGCGGTGGATATGGAAAGGCAGATGCATTCGTATTGGTCGGCCGAGAGTGAGGATGTAGGCATGTTGTCTCACACCGTCTGGAGATGAAGTGGGACAAAGGAGTAGATTTAGTTGTGAACAGTGTTGTCAAATTTTAAAATCTCTTGGAGCAAATTTTCGAGTGAAAAGTCGCCCAAAATCGTAACCTAGTCAAAACAATTTTAAAACAGTATATTAAAATACAAGTTTTATATAGCATCATTTTAGAGCACGCGTCCATGTTAGAAAATGAGCCGCTTGTGGCGAGTTTTCTAACGGGACTGCGCTAATAGCTTTATAAAATATGTGCTTTATATTTTTTGCATATTTAAAAAGAAAATTTGATATTCAAATTTTGTAAATTTGTATGTCAGTATTTATGTTGGTAATACTATCAAATTGGATTTATCACAGCAGCCTTGATAACTAACAAATTATTTTAGTATACATGACTACACTACTACACACCGCATAATCAACTTTTAAAAAATAAAATTTAAAAAGCTTGTTACGATACTGAAAACGATATCGAAAAAACTTTGATATAAAACCAAAATAGAAAAAAGATGTTTTAATTTTTTTACTATCATGTAGTTAATATTAGATTTATGCTTTTTAAACTATTAAGTATTTCTTTTACCTATAGTGTTATAATTTATAATATGGTAAACTTACTTTTTTGCTGAAAATGATGGAATTTAAATTTAAAAAAGTTATATTTTATTTAAACATATCATCACATAGGTAGATAATTTCTTCGAGATCTTTATCTGTATTTCCTTCATCGTTACTATTTTGAGACTGATACATGTTCTAATTAAATCTTTAAAATATGTCTTTGGTCGGCTCAAACGTTTTGCAGCAAACACTATGAGAATAAAAATGAGCTCTTACAAGCATAATTAAATTTAAAAGATTTACCATCACTTTATTTCTTAATTTTGATTTAATAATGTTTATTACCGAAAATCTTCCCTCGAAATTTGAGGATGGCAAACTTAAAAGGATGAAGGCATATTTTGGAATATCTTCAAACATTAAGTAGCCCTTTGCATTTTTTAAAGTATGTAATTACTTTTTGCCAGAACTGTAACGTATCTCCTGGAATATTTTCAAATACTTGTTCCCAGTCAACACTTAAAAGCTGTCTATATTGCGTTTCAATATCTCCTAATTTATCTTTTGGGATAAAGTCTAAAGATAATTCAGTAAATGTGGGTCTTAACCTCATGATGTAAAAAATTAACATAATATAGGAAAAATCACCCAAATTGAATATAAATATGTATATATATATATATATATATATATATATATATATATATATATATATATATATATATATATATATATATATATACAGGGTATTTCACTTAAAACTCCCAATGTCTATAACTAAAAAACAAAGTGAGATAATTAATTTCTGTTAAAAGCTGTCGGTAGTAGGGGTCAGTCGCCGTTAACAAGGTTAAAAAATAAATCGACGCCTATCGCAAGTTGGGCGTCGCGACGCTGCAAAAATATAAATCGATTGCAGGAACTTTGAAAATAATAAATTCAAAAAGTACGTTAAATTCTAAGACTTTTTTGTCTCTTGCACAAATTTCATAACTCTACTGGTTTTTGCAATATAGCGGCTTAATTTATCACGAATTTAATTATTTTAATGGCATATTTCCTACATTATCTAAAAATAATAGAAAACTGTCTCTTAGAAACCTTCTTTATTTCATTGCAATTTATAGTAAGAATACTGGTTTAAGGTTTCGGCCTCATAAATCCGTCATCAAGTTATATTTCAAATAGTATCATAATATTTTGTACCTACATTACTGGCTACAACTTCTTAGTCTTGCGTTACTTTATACATTTGTCGAAGTTGACGTTGCAAAAAGAATCGATAATACATTTTAATAAATTATTTTTTATTACAATTATGTGAAATATTTACATTTGTTCAAAATTTCTTCCTTCGACTTGAATACACTTGTCAAACTTATCTAATAATTTTCTATGTGTAACTTCTAAAAGAGTTCTTCTTGTAATTGAAGCGCATGCAGCTATAATTTTGTTTATAAGATCCGCCATATCTTCAATAGGTTCTTCATAAACTAAGTCTTTTAAGTGGCCCCAAAGAAAGTAGTCCAGCGGCGTAATATCAGGGGACCTTGCTGGCCATTCCAGTGGTCCATTAGTTCCAATCCATCGTTGATGATATTGTGCGTTTAAATGTTCTGATATAATTGCCGCATTGTGGGCAGGAGCCCCATCCTGTTGCAGCCACATATTTTGCCTTATTTCTAAAGGCACCTCTTCTAACAGATCAGGAAGAATATTTTGGAGAAACTCCAAATAACGATGAGCAGTTAGGGTACCTTCATAAAAGTAGGGTCCGATGAGGTGTTCATTTATTATACCGCACCATACATTTATGCTAAAAACGCGCTGATTTCCTCTTTGTTTAATCCAACGGGGATGGTTTTGAGCCCAATAGCGGCAATTCTGTCTGTTAATTATACCATTGTTTTGAAATCGGCTCTCGTCGCTCCATAAAATTTTCGATAAAATATCTTGGTCTTGACTGTAAATATCAGCAAACCTGGCAAGAAAATTCATTCTCCTCTCATAATCTTCTGGTTCTAATTTCTGCACTAGTTTTGTTTTATAAGGATGAAAAGAATTCTCTTTTAATATTCTAGAAGACGAACTTTTGGAAACGCCAGTACTTTCTTTTATCTTTTGTAAAGAAGTAAGTGGAACATTATCTACCTCTTGTAAAACGCGAGCAATGTTTACATTTGTTCTTACTGTTTTTCTCCTTCTGCGTTTTTGCTTTACAAACGAACCATATTCCCTCAGATTATTAAATAGGTTTATAAAAGTTTTACGATCTGGGACTGTTCTGTTCGGAAAACGATGTACGTAAATTCTTTGAGCTTCTAAGCAATTTTGTCGAGCTTCTCCGTAAATCAGCAACATGTCTAATTTTTCGTTATTGGTAAATTGAACCATGTTTGTGCTACAAAGTATAAACAGCAAAAAATCTGACTTCTAAATTAACGTTTTGACATGTATGTCTATTTTCTTAAACAATGTTGTGAGCCTGCTATGAAATAAACCAACATTTTACTTTTTGTTTTCAAAGCCTACTTTTTAAGAATAAAACAACTTAAAAAGAACTATAATCAAGTATTCATTTCAGAAATATGATGAATTAGTATTTTTTTGACGAGAAAAAAAAAATATTTATGAGGGAAGGGTTCTAAAATATAATTTCATATTTTTCTAGATAAACATTGACAAATACATGAAGTTATCCATACTTAAACTAAAACTAAGAAGTTGTAGCCAGTAATGTAGGTACAAAATATTATGATACTATTTGAAATATAACTTGATGACGGATTTATGAAGCCGAAACCTTAAACTAGTATTCTTACTATAAATTGCAATGAAATAAAAAAGGTTTCTAAGAGACAGTTTTCTATAATTTTTAGATATTGTAGGAAATAGGCCATTAAAATAATTAAATTCGTGATAAATTAAGCCGCTATATTGCAAAAACCAGTAGAGTTATGAAATTTGTGCAAGAGACAAAAAAGTCTTAGAATTTAACGTACTTTTTGAATTTATTATTTTCAAAGTTCCTGCAATCGATTTATATTTTTGCAGCGTCGCGACGCCCAACTTGCGATAGGCGTCGATTTATTTTTTAACCTTGTTAACGGCTACTGACCCCTACTACCGACAGCTTTTAACAGAAATTAATTATCTCACTTAGTTTTTTAGTTATAGACGTTGGGAGTTTTAAGTGAAATACCCTGTATATATATATATATATATATATATATATATATATATATATATATATATATATATATATATATATATATATATATATAAATAAGCGAGTTTTGAGCTAACCTTAAGTTTTTTTAGAGGGCTTGCCATATTATTTTATTCTACTCGCTAAGAGCTTCATTTCATGTTAAGTACCTACATCGATGTTGGAGTGTTTTTCTATAATTAAAAAAAACTAAACTTAAGCCACCCTGCATACCCCTCGTATATGGGTTAATGCAAGTCGTATAGGGTTTCTATGGAAACAGCGACAATCTTTAGTTACTTGATAGGTGCTCTAACCAGGTGCTTCAGTCATTCAAAGAAATACAGTTTATTTATTATTAGTACAGGATCCGAAGTAAACTCGTCCTTCACCGATCTGCTTACCGGAGGAAAAGTATATTTTATCAAACATAATATGTTAACAAATATGTATATCGCGAATTGGTTGCCTAATGATATATGGTCATGGCTCTCCTTAGTTAAAAATATTGTAATTATTTTGTTTTAATATTTCACTCACTTGCTTGCCAAACGAATTTAATACTAATCGAAAGTATAAAGCATAAGGATTTTGTTCCCTATTACCGGATTGGGATGGGTTGGGTATAAACAGGTGTCAATACTAGTAATTTGTACTCATCTGCTTTCTCATTGAAACATATATTAAAATGAAGATAATTTTATTGCGAACACGGTGGTACAAGGTTGCTTGCGAAGGCCTTGAAATTTAAAAATTGTAGCAAGCGAACGACAGATATTATATTGCGCGTACTATTCTGTGCGATAGAGGAGGACGCAGCATAGCAGCTGCGCGTGACGCGACTTTAGGATGAAAGAGAGTGCGCATGCTGTTTTTTCGTGCGATTGGAAAGGACAACACTACTCTACTGCCGAGAATCGTTTTGGAGCGACTGACCGTATACTTGGAAAACTTTTTTATTATTAGTTTTACGAAAAAAAGTTACTCTTTTTATACAAAGTTCTGCTTACTTAAAATATAATATTGAACTTGACAAAACTTGAAATATAATATACAGAGTGGTCAGAAAATAGAAAAATTTATAATTGACCCAAGAGAGAAGTGCCATTATGAAGTAAAATATTCAAATGTTTAAAAAAATTTATTAATAGAAAGCAATGGACTTAAACTTACATAAAATAATTTTTAATTCTAAGTAATATACATATATAATATATATATATATATATATATATATATATATATATATATATATATATATATATATATATATATATATATATATATATATATATATATATATACGGGTGGTCTGTAATGAATGCGCCAAAAAGCAATCCTAGATTAATCTCGTGAAAATAATGATATTGAGCCAAATATGCCTTAATTAAATGTCGCTCATTAATGAGATACAGGGTGTTAAAGTTCAGTTCTCAGAATTGTTATTTCTTTATAGCTCAAGTCGTTTTTGAGATTTCGACACGAAAACTGAGAATCGGGGGTTTTGAGGGATGGGGAATACGATGGTATTCCATTTGTTGACATAATATGTAGAGGGCATTATTTACACCTTACACACTCATTATTTCATGCCATAACTTTCTTATTAGTACCGTTCTTTTATTTTTTATTGAAAATTTTGGAAGAGTGACGTTTTTTAAGAAAAAAAGGTATACTACATTTATTTCGATTAAATAAGCCGTTTTCGAAATATTTGCATTTATTCGTTCTATTGCATAGTCAAAAAATATTAAACATTGAAACTGAGGTAACAGAGTTGACTAACGAATAATGAATTGATCATGAACAAATAACAAAAAATCACTTCAACAAATGCGAAAAATGTCCACCATTCACTTCCATGCATATTCTTAATCCCTTCACCAAATAGCGTCGTAGTTGGAATAAAGTTCCTTGCTTATTCCTGATAACATTGGTGGAACCATGAATTTTTTGCAAAAGTTGCTCACGGGTACGGATTTCTTCTGTGTACACTAAGGATTTGATAAAACCCCAAACGGAGAAATCCAAAGGATTAAGATCCGGGCTACGCGGCGGCCATGGAATTTCACTGCCATGACCAAACCATCTATGAGGCAGCCATTCATCTAGATATTTGCGAACTGCAACTGGTTAATGGTAACCACTACTTGCAGTTTCTTCAAAATGTTTTGCGGGATCTACTCGATGATATACCCTTGAATTTACGACAAATCATGTGGCTTATGCACGATGGTGCTCCACCACATTATCCAGTTGCAGTTCGCAACTATTTAGATGAATGGCTGCCTCATAGATGGTTTGGTCGTGCAGTGAAATTCCATGGCCGCCGCGTAGCCCGGATTTTAATACTTTGGATGTCTTTCTTTGGGGTTTTATCAAATCCTTAGTGCACACAGGAGATATCCGTACCCGTGAGCAACTTTTTCAAAAAATTCATGGTTCCACCAATGTTATCAGGAATAAGCAAGGAACTTTATTCCAACCACGACGCTATTTGGTGAAGGGATTAAGAATATGCATAGAAGTGAATGGTGGACATTTTTCGCATTTGTTGAAGTGATTTTTTGTTATTTGTTCATGATCAATTCATTATTCGTTAGTCAAGTCTGTTATCTCAGTTTTAATGTTTAATATTTTTTGACTATGCAATAGAACGAATAAATGCAAATATTTCGAAAACGGCTTATTTAATCGAAATAAATGTAGTATACCTTTTTTTCTTAAAAAACGGCACCCTTTCAAAATGTTCAATAAAAAATAAAAGAACAGTACTAATAAGAAAGTTATGGCATGAAATAATGAGTGTATAAGGTGTAAATAGCGCCCTCTACATATTATGTCAATAAATGGAATACCATCGTATTCTCCATCCCTGAAAACCCCCGATTCCCAGTTTTCATGTCGATATCTCAAAAACGACTTGAACTATAAAGAAATAACAATTCTGAGAACTGAACTTTAACACCCTGTATCTCATTAATGAGTGACATTTTATTAAGGCATATTTGGCTCAATATCATTATTTTCACGAGATTAATCTAGGATTGCTTTTTGGCGCATTCATTACAGACCACCCTGTATATATATATATATATATATATATATATATATATATATATATATATATATATATATATATATATATATATATATATATATGTATATATATATATATATATATATATATATATATATATATATATATATATATATATATATATATATATATATATATATATATATATATATATGTATATATATATATATATATATATATATATATATATATATATATATATATATATATATATATAGATATATATATATATATATATATATATATATATATATATATATATATATATATATATATATATATATATATATATATATATATATATTACTGAGAATTAAAAATTATATGTAAGTTTAAGTCCATTGCTTTCTATTAATAAATTTTTTTAAACATTTGAATATTTTACTTCATAATGGCACTTCTCTCTTGGGTCAATTATAAATTTTTCTATTTTCTGACCACTCTGTATATTATATTTCAAGTTTTGTCAAGTCCAATATTATTTTTTAAGTAAGCAGAACTTTGTATAAAAAGAGTAACTTTTTTTCGTAAAACTAATAATAAAAAAGTTTTCCAAGTATACGGTCAGTCGCTCCAAAACGATTCTCGGCAGTAGAGTAGTGTTGTCCTTTCCAATCGCACGAAAAAACAGCATGCGCACTCTCTTTCATCCTAAAGTCGCGTCACGCGCAGCTGCTATGCTGCGTCCTCCTCTATCGCACAGAATAGTACGCGCAATATAATATCTGTCGTTCGCTTGCTACAATTTTTAAATTTCAAGGCCTTCGCAAGCAACCTTGTACCACCGTGTTCGCAATAAAATTATCTTTATTTTAATATATGTTTCAATGAGGAAGCAGATGAGTACAAATTACTAGTATTGACACCTGTTTATACCCAACCCAACTCAATCCGGTAATAGGGAACAAAATCCTTATGCTTTATACTTTCGATTAGTATTAAATTCGTTTGGCAAGCAAGTGAGTGAAATATTAAAACAAAATAATTACAATATTTTTAACTAAGGAGAGCCATGACCATATATCATTAGGCAACCAATTCGCGATATACATATTTGTTAACATATTATGTTTGATAAAATATACTTTTCCTCCGGTAAGCAGATCGGTGAAGGACGAGTTTACTTCGGATCCTGTACTAATAATAAATAAACTGTATTTCTTTGAATGACTGAAGCACCTGGTTAGAGCACCTATCAAGTAACTAAAGATTGTCGCTGTTTCCATAGAAACCCTATACGACTTGCATTAACCCATATACGAGGGGTATGCAGGGTGGCTTAAGTTTAGTTTTTTTTAATTATAGAAAAACAGTCCAATATCGATGTAGGTACTTAACATGAAATGAAGCTCTTAGCGAGTAGAATAAAATAATATGGCAAGCCCTCTAAAAAAACTTAAGGTTAGCTCAAAACTCGCTTATTTGAGGCTCAATTGTTTTTTAGGTTTCTTGACGGTTCTTGTACAAATCTACAATTTTCCCAATTTAATCACTTTTCTATCTTTTCAAATCAAAAAGTTATCTATTGGTTCAAATATTTAATATCCCTGTACATATTTCTAGATTAGAAACACAGTTTAGAACGAATTTGGAATTTGCCACAAAAATACTTTGGGTATGTATGTCGACGAAATTCGTAGACAGGCTCAATCGGTACATTAGTTCCAATATGGCGGCCGTGTGAAGTTTTTGAACAATCGTAAAGTTCTGTTTACCCTTTATACAAATATACAGTACTGGATAACAAGCTTTACAACTTTTGCCTCAAGTATTTCTTGATAAAACAGGAAAAGTAACATGCGTACAAAAGCAAAGAAATAAATTTGAAAATCCACCTTTCCGCCCAGCCAACGTTTTTTTTTATAATATTTAAATAATGTCTGTATGATTGTGGCGGATTCACATTTAAAAGATTTATTGTTTGGGTGTTAGGCCACTCTACTGTTAAGGAAAATTAATATTTTTTAAAAAATAATAAAAGTCACTGCGTTTAAACAAAAAACAAATCCTGAAAAAAGAATTGTTCTGTACACTGTCAGTGACTTTTAATTATAAAAAGTATGCCTGACCCTAATCTATCTCTAGTGTAGTATATATTCGGTCTAAAACCTAATCTGATTAAAATAATTTAGAAGATAGATCTTTTAGAAAGTTTGATAATAATTATAATAATAATCAAAATAATTTTAATGATAATTTAGATATAATAAACTGAACAATTCCATATATTCCATGTATTTCAGAGCAAATCAAAAGAATAGGTAAAAATTTTAATGTCAGAACAATTTTTAAAACACCTAATACCATTGGATCTCTTGTAACTCACGTTAAACCTTTTAATGCAGATCAAGCTTCTAAAAATGTTATTTATGAAATACCATGTCAGTGTGATAAATTTTATATAGGTGAAACATCTAGGCCAGTTAGTGTTAGGTATAAAGAACATCAGGGTTTAATAAGGCGTCGCGAATTTTTTAAAAGTAAATTAGGTGAACACGTTTTTGAAACTGGTCATAGGATAGAGTGGAATAATTCTAAAATTTTATCTAGAGAAACTTTCTCTAATAGGCGTAAATTAATTGAAAGCGCTACTATTATTCTTAATAACGATAAATGTTTTTCTAATTTTTCTGTAGATATAAACAGAATTTGGCTACCAATATTTAGACAGGAAGTTAGTAAAAATAATTTTATTAGTGAATAGATCGGTAGTTATATATAAACTGGTCAACAAAAAAATCGGCAAAAGCGAATTTTACTCGACTTTTCAAACTGCTATAATTTTTTAAAAACTTAACTTTTTTGAGATCGGTTTTCGGATATCGACAGCTCGTCTTTCCCAAATTAAGCAACAAGAAGTGATTTTGCAATGGAAGCGACATTTTCATGCTATACAGGGTAATTAATAAGTTAATGCAAAACTACTAAAAGTTTAGGTGTGTGCCATGTTGCCAATAAATTTTTTTCATCGTTTGGACATAGCACGCTAGTAAGCTGATATCAATATCTCCAGACGTGTTCGCCGGAATTTCGATTAATGGTCTCTGGCGAAAAATACAGGAGGAAACAGAAAAAGCACACAAATTTTGGTAGCATCATTTTTAAAACGCTGTAATTGGAAAACGGATTAATAGACTTTGTCGGGCTTTTTGGGAATTGAAAGCCCTTTTTGTGCAGAGTTTTACCTAATAAACTGTTTTTTGTTCAATGTCAAAATGTTTGCGTTGTATAGAGGTGAACTAAAAAGTATATGAAAAGTATTGTTAAAAATAAATTTTCTTTTAATTTGTACAAATTGAGCAGTATGCGTGTTTTTTCTTTCAGAAATAGGGCGTTTTGTCTAACTTTGGATTAGTTATACAGCGTGTCCAGAAACCATCTTAACAAATGCGGAACTTTTTTATTTTTAACTTTACGAAAAAGGTAATAATTCATAAAAAGTTCTGCATCGTGAGAAAATAGCATAGCCATTCAAAAATTTGATCTAAGACATACAGGGTGGCTCAAAAATGTAAAAGTCCTAATCCATTTGAAGCTAAAAAGACACAAAATCGTTATTTAAAGGCAAACTGCCACTGTAAATGTACTAGTGTTAACTTCTTATGTTAGTAAATTAGGTTTGAAATATACAGGAGGTCCCAAAAATAAAAATGTTTTTATTATCGACTTTACAAAAAAGTACCTATATCTTTATAAAATGTTCTACATTGTGAAAAAAGAGCATGATGATTCAAAAATTTGATCTAGGACATATAGGGTGGCTAAAAAATTTAAAACTCTGAACTGGCCTTAAAACAAGGGTAAGCTAAATTTTAATTCAACCAGTATGGTATTTGTGCAAGGTTACTAATTAATTGATAAGTAAGCACTTATACTTAAAATGAGACGTACAGGGTGATTGAAGGTTTACTTGTATTTAATACAATTTTAGTAACAAATGAAATATTAGGGTAAAAAACATATTAAATAATTAAACATGACTAAATAACTAAATAAATTTAAACCTCCACGTAACCTTCGTCATTTTCCATACAGTTTATCTTTAAATAAAGATTTGGTGTCTCCTTAACTTTACGTAAATTGAGAATTTCAGCTTTTTAAGCCACTCTGTATTGTCCTACATAAAGTTTTTGATTAATCATGATCTTTTTCACAATGTAGACTTTTTATGACGATATTTTTTTTGTAAAGTCAATAATAAAAAATAAATTTTATTTTTGGGACCTCCTGTATGTTCCAAACCCAATTCGCTAACATAAAAGTTACCTCTAGTACATTTACAGTGGCAGTTTACTTTTAAATAACGATTTGTGTCTTTTTAGCTTCACGCGGATTAGGACTTTTAGATTTTTGGGATACCCTGTATGTCTTAAATCAAATTTTTGAGTGGCAATGCTATTTTCTCACAATGTAGAACTTTTTATGAAAAATAACTTTTCTCCCGTAAAGACAAAAATAAAATGTTTTCCATTTGTTAAGATGGTTTCTGGACACGCTGTATAACTAATCAAGAGTTGGACAGAACGCCCTAGTTTTGGAAGAAAACAAACACATACCGCTCAATTTTCACAAATTAAAAAAAATCATTTTTAACAATGATTTTCATTCACTTTTTGGTTCACCCCTATACAACGCCAACATTTTGACCTTGAAAAAGAAAACAGTTTATTAGGTAAAATGCTACACGAAAGGGCTTTTAATACCTAAAAAGCCCGACAAAGTCTATCAATCCGTTTTCGAGCTACAGCGTTTTAAAAATGAGGCTACCAAATTTTGTGTGCTTTTTATGTTTCCTCCTGTATTTTCCGTTAAAGACCATTAATCGAAATTTCGGCGAACACGTCTGGAGATATTAATATCAGCTTACTAACACGCTATGTCGGAACGACCAAAAAAATTTATTCGCAATATGGCACACACCGAAACTTTTAGTAGTTTTACATTACCTTATTAATCACCCTGTATAGCATGAAAATGCCGTTTCCATTGCCAAATCAGTTCTTGATACTTAATCTGGGAAAGACGAGCTATCGATATCCGAAAACCGCTCTCAAAAAAGTTAAGTTTTTAAAAAGTTATGGCAGTTTGAAAAGTCGAGTTAAAATAGCTTTTGCCGATTTTTTTGTTGACCAGTTTATATATATATATTTTGTCCTACGGTACATAGTCATGTTTCCTGCATTACCTGAAGACTTGTCATTTTGACTAATGTCAAAACTCATGCTGACAGAAAAGGACGAAATCATTATCAGAGCAATATTTTCGAAAAAAAGCAGAAGAATTCTATCAGAAAATTCTTGTATCCTTTTAATATTTTTTATAATTATTTTTTATAATTACTTAGTTCATTTTTAATTTATTTAGTTTGAATTTATTAGATTCTTCGATAACGAGACTAGATATTAGGTCTCAAAACGTCAGAAAAATTATTTTAATCAGATTAGGTTTTAGACGGAATATATACTACACTAGAGATAGATTAGGGTCAGGCATACTTTTTATAATTAAAAGTCACTGACAGTGTACAGAACATTTCTTTTTTCGGGATTTGTTTTTTGTTTAAACGCAGTGGCTTTTATTATTTTTTAAAAAATATTAATTTTCCTTAACAGTAGAGTGGCGTAACACCCAAACAATAAATTTTTTAATAATATTTGTTTTGTTTAACCTGCGGCATTCTACTGCTACTGCAAAATTCTAAAAGCAAATATCTTCTTGTATTGTCTAGTACAGATCGCAAAACTAAATAAATTTACTAAGAGGACTATAAACATTTTCTTTGAATTATTTCGCAAAGGTACCCGCAGGCTCATCTTTCGCTATTTTCCTTAGAACTAATTTTCCTGTCTTTCGTAACTTTAAATTACAAATAAATTATTTAATTGAATCTATTAGTTAGTTTAAGATAGTTATCTTCTTGTTTTTAAAACAATTAGAATATTGTTTTGGTTGCCCCGGGAAAATTAAAATTATTGAATCCACAGTTGCGTGAATGTTAACTCCAAATTTGTTAATTCAACTAAAAAACTATTAAAAGAAAATATAATACGATTTTAAAGTAGCTAACATTTTTTATTCCTTGATCTCTATTTGTTCGTTTAACAGTTAAAATATTGAAATAATATTAACTTAGTTCAGTCACTACGGTTTTCGGGTTTATTAAAAATAAATATTAAATTAAAACATATGTACTGCTAATTCAAAGATTAAAAAGTTGTCAAGCGATCAATCTAGTTCATTGATTTAAATAAATAGTTTGCTATCTTAACATTCTGGGCATTTATTTTAACAGTATGATGAATGTTGAGTGTTAATGTCGGAAATATGCGACGGAGGGCGCTTCGATAGCACCCTCTTGACCCAAACCGCATTGATTTGTTTTGTTAAATGGTTCCGCGGCCGCGTGTCTGATTCCTAGAATATTTAGGTATTTAGCCGTTAATTTTTTTTTTTTGGTGTTTATTCAATGAATATTTTATTGTGTTTCATTTTACAGGGTGTTTCAAGTATTTATATACAATTATTTTCAATGGAACGACCTTCTTTAATAATGGCCGCCAAAAATTGAGAACACTCCTTCCAGTCAAGGTCACTATGCTTTTGTTCTTTTTGTAATATTGAAATATTCTAAACAAGTGTTTTAAGTCTTTTAAGCCCTTTTTTCTTTTTAAGGTCTTTGTAGTAAGAAAGTTTAGTTAAATATATTCAAATAATACCTTATTTTATTTTAACCAATGAACTATATTATTCTTTATCTAAATATTTTTAGAATGTTAATTTAACATTTTAACTACCCTGAGGCACACCAACATTAATTTTTTTTTTTGAAACATATTCATTACATTTTACTACCTGCCACCTATTTATTAAGTAATCTTTAAACCATGTATATACTTCTCCACATAAGCCATATTTTTTTAATTTTTCTCTATCAATAGTTTCAAACGCTCGTTTTAAGTCCAAAAAAATAATAGCCACCATATTACCCTTATCAACAGATAATTTCCAGTCATTTAGAACATACTGTACAGCACTTTCACAACTATATTTTTTTCTGAATCCTGATTGAAATATTGATAATAATTTATTTTCTTCTATATAACTTAATATTTGATAATAAACTGCCCTTTCCAAAATTTTTTCAACTGCTACTAGAGTATTGATTGGTCTAAATTCTTCTGGTCTATATGTATTTTTAACTTTTCTTATTGGTGTAATTGTAGTTACTTTTAGTATTTCTGGTACAATACCTAATTTTAAACTAGAGTTTATTATATCTAAAAGTGGTGCTGATATTTCATTAAAATTATTTTTTAAAAAACTTATTGATATATCATCTGAACTGGATTTGTTTGAAAAACTAAATATTATCTGTTTTAAATCATGTATATTCAATAAACTAAATTTTTCAAATTTCATATTACTGTCCTGATAATCAAATTTGTCTTTATAATTTTTTATAGACTGGATAATTTCATTTATGCTTTTTATAAAAAAATTATTAAAATTTTCTGCAATCTCAATGTTTGAATTTTTAACGATTCCATTAAAACTTATTTCCTTATATTCCTCCTCCTTATTGTTTAATATAAAAGATTTCAAAGTTTTCCACATCTTTTTTGAATCATGTTTACACTCATCCACTTTGATGGTGATTTATATTTAAAATACATTGTTTCAGACTTCTTAAAAACTTTTACTAAAAATGAGAAATGATAAGAGAAAAACAGCAAGACAGGAGTGGGATGCAGATCAAATGCAAAAGGCAATAAAGGCAGTGAATAGCGGAGAAATGGGGTTAAGAAAAGCAACAGAAAATTATAGTGTAGGTACCAAAATCTACGTTGATGGAAGAGTAAAAAAACTTAAAAGGTAATTCATTACACTATAGAGGATGCAGGTTTAAGAGGTAAGTAGTCTCTAGAAAAACAAACCAGAGAAAGAAAGAGACAGTAATAAGAAACTTAACGGATATGGTTCCAGAAAAAAAGAAGACCAAAAAAGCAGAGAAAATGAATTATTTATTTAAGTTGTGATGATGACAAAAGTGAAGAAGAAATAAATAGCTAAAATGAATTGTGTATCTATTGTAACCAACTGCATTCGTGGTTGGGTTTAATGTGTGGCCTAAAAGAAAAAGATTTATTTGCGTTGAAATGCAACATATGCGTTTTTTCCTAAAATATTTGTTAGGTGCTGCCCCAAGTCATGGCCGGTTCTGGCCCTATGGTAGGGGCACAACTGGACTAGGTAGTGTTGTCAAATAAAGACAATTTTTTCTATTTGGCCAGAGTTTTATTTTGTAGCCCTATGTTTTTAAGGAAGAATTTATTTAGGTTTAATAATATGTATGTATTTCTTATTGCATATATGTAAATCGTTTAACCCTAGCCACACTTTTTGTTTATTTATTTCCTTTGTATTTTTCATAAAAAAAAAATTGAAAAAATAAATCTAATTGTTAAAATATTAGCATTCTGTTTGATCCTACACTTATTTCTTTTACGCAGTAATTTGTTATCATTTTATAGTCATGTAATTTCAAAATGGTTAATTAATATCCTCCCTTGGGCCTCCATAGGACAAGTAGATTCTTACAGTTATTTTTATTTAGATATTTGGCAATTACGTATTCAGTTATGAATTTCCGCATTTACGGCAATAATATCTTGCATGAGTTAGCCTTGACAATAATAATTTGCTCTAAATGTAGTAAATATGTATGCGGTAAGCACAGTCTAATGTTTGTTTAACGTGTGAAGTACCTGCTACCAATGGAGACGAGAACAAGTTCTGATAGTTCTAAGGCAAGTGAGCATTTTCTCGTACGATTGTACCTATATCAATTGATTTACCAAACTGATTGTTATTATTTGTAATATTATATTCTTAAGAGTGACAAAATGTCAGTCTACAAGCCCTAACGCAAAACAGATTTATTATGCAACACAAAAAACATCAACATTTCCTAGCGCCACATACTCTATCCGATCTTCGCAACACGACATCAACCAATCAGACGAGGAATTTTACTTCGGAAACAAAGGTATGCGTTTAGACGATTAGCATGTGGAGAGCCGCCTTATTTGGCCAGACAGTAATAATTATTGTTTGTGTTGCGGTGTGTAATTTTGCATAATTCTTTTGATTAATTACAAGACAAAGAAATCTAATAAAAAAAAGACCCTATAAGCATTGTGTTGTGTCAATGAGCAAAAATACCACTGCAAGTGCCCTGAAAACCTCATTTTTCAGTTTTTACGTGCCCAGAACAGCCGAATTTGGAAGAAAATACATACCTAGTGCAAAGTTAATTAAAAATTTTTCATAAATAGTTATCATTAAAGGTCAGTATCGTCAAATTCAAGTAAGGATATTTCGCTGTATATTTATTTTTATGTTACAATTAATAATAAGTATTTGTAACGAAATTTTAAAGACAAATAATCGTCAATTCATCATGCATCAACTTTCATCAAATTATCTGATTATCCTTGGAAAAATTTCGTTTCTGTGACTATCTAACATTCCTTTCATTCAAATGTAATGTTTCTTATCCACGAAATCTCCTAACCTCTGGGACATAATCACGAATATAAGTTACACTGGAATTCACCATGTAATAGCCATTATAACACTTTTATTTACACGACATGTGACGTCACAACCAATGGTATCCCGTTTTGCAAGTTTCGAATTTTGTGTGAAAATTTGTAGTAGATAATATTTTTTTTAATAAAGACGAAAATAAATGAATAGAAACAATTAGCATAAATATTTTTATATACAATAATAGATCCGCGGAAGGGGTTTAGAAGAGGCCAAATGGACCAAATTTTGCAAGATACGTAAAATGTCACTCCTAATAAAAGTTTTTGCTTCTAAAATAAATAAGATTTACATTATGTAAAATTTAATTTTTTATACAGGGAGCATGAAAAATACGAAAACGTTATTTTGCGTATGAGTAAACATACCTTGTTTATCATTTTCTACCAAAAGAACAAACACGAAAAATGTTTAAAAAACCGAAGTTCAAGATTTCATTAAAAAATTTAAATATTAAAAGTAACGAGTTTTACCACATTCTTTTTTTAAAGTCCCAACTATTCTCTCTCGCACCTTTAGAACTAGTACTAGTTTCTACATTAACAATAATGATACCTCTGGGCATGTTTGTCAATGTCTTTAATAAATGAAGCAATTATTTGATTTAAAATGTTTCTCATCAAAATGCTATTTACTGAACAAAGAATTTTTATTGGCCAGTACTATGGGGATGGCCAAGTATCATGCCGCTACATCATGGAACAATTTAGCGAGAAATTTGTAGGAATCCCAATAACTGAAATAACAATCTACAACACAAAAAAGGGTAATTATTTAGATTACCGGAAACAGCGAATTTTTTCATGAAATTTTGAACAGACCCTAATTTTGGGTCGTAGAACACGAATCCGAAGTCAGTTTTTGGCAGTCTCGTATGTTTTTTCCAAAAAAAAAAAATTTTTGGAAAACTTTTAGGTTAACTTTTAGGTTACCTTTTTTTTACAGATTCCTTTAAGTTTCGACACTTTCACTTAAACATATCTGTAAATTAATTTATTTTTAATTTATTTCGTCACACAAACACCACATTTAGGCAAAAATAGCTAAGAAAATTGCTTTTTTCGATGGAAAATTCCATTTTACTCCCTAGTTGCCGCCATTATTTTCGTACCTGTCAACAATATATTTCTGTGTCCGGTGTTGTCACGTTTACTTATTTTTTATGGAAATGCATGCTGATGCATGCAAGCATATCTGAACAAAAAGGTGTATACCCAACCCAAGCAAACCTGAGCAAAAAGGTGGTCAGGTTTGCTCAGTTTTGATTGATATAGATACATATATATCTATATCAATGAAAACTGAGCAAACCTGACCACCTTTTTGCTCAGGTTGGGTGAGCAAAAAGGTGGTCAGGTTTGCTCAGTTTTCATTGATATAGATATATGTATATGTATGTATATCAATGAAAACTGAGCAAACATGACCACCTTTTTGCTCAGGTTTGCTTGCCATCTCTTTTTCGGATTTATTCATGGCCGGAAACTGTTACAATTTGTGGGAAAACGATTTGTAAATTTGGCATCTTTCCATCACAATGTGTACCACAGATGGCGTGTTTCTTTTCTTTCAGTTTTTTGATATTTTCTCTGTTTTTTAATGTGTTTTTACATAAATTTGCCTAAATATGGTTCAGAAAAATAGTGTGTAATGACTTGTATAGATGTGTAAGTAAAAGTGCCGAAATTTAAAGAAATTCATTGAAAAAGCTAACCTAAAAGTTAAAAAAAACTTTTTGCAAAAACCATACGAGACCGCCAAAAACTGACATCGGATTCGTGTTCTACGACCCAAAATTAGGGTCTGTGCAAAATGTCATGTAAAAATTCGCTGTTTCCGGTAATCTAAATAATTACCCAAAAAAGTTTCAAAGGACAGGTTCGGATTTGAATCTCAAGTAGAAGCTGAAGAAAAAGAAGAAATATGACCAAAACGACGCCGTCATAGTTTTAGTTCTTCAGTCTGTTAGAGAAACTCCTGTAATGTCCCTTAGAAATCGTGCTAAACATCTTCTAGAAGTTGTGAAGAAAACTCATATACAGATGATCTTAAGAGAAAATAAATTATTTCCGTTCAAACCCCAGTTTATTCAAACATTAGAAGAGGGAGATCAAGCGAAAAGACTAGATTTTTGTTTATGGGTGGGACACCAAATTGTAAGTGGAGATTTCCATTTTTATATAAATTTATTATGTTTTCTGATGAATATACATTTTCTACTAATGGAATTATAGCATCTCAGCATGTCAGGTACTGGTCTCGAGAGAACCCCGAATTTAGAGTAATGAGGCGAAGACAATATTTGACAAAAGTGATCGTGTGGTCGCATAGCATTATTGGTCCATATTTTCTTAATAACAACACCTGCAGTAGAATATCTTACTTAGAAATGCTGGATACATTTTTTAGCGATGAACTCGAAAATTTGCCATTAAATTTTCGCCAAAAAATGTATTTTCAAAAAGATGGTTGCCCAGCACATTGCGCTCGCGAGGTAATAGAATGGTTTCACCGCAGATTTGGTTCAAGGTGGATTGGTAGAAATTTCCCAATTTTGTGGTCCCAGGGAGCCCGGACTTAACGTTGGCCGATATGTTTTTATGGGGCCGTTTAAAACAAATTTTTTATACCACTCCAATATCAAGTAATACTGACGCGCTAAAAGGTAGAACTACCCAGGCCGTTCGTTCAATATCCCAGGAAGAAATTACAAATTCTCTCAGATATCTAAGGAAGCAATTAGAAAAATGTGTTGAATATGGTGGTGGAATTTTTGAAATTTTGATATCTTTATTGTATTGTTTAGTTTGTATCATATTCTTTGGAGTTTAATTAAATGTTCGTATTATCTAAAAATTGCACTTGAATATGAAGTATTTTGAATTAAATAATTGCTTCATTTAATAAAGACATTGGCAATCATGCTCATAGGTATCATTTTGTTTAATATGTAGACACTAGAACTCTGGTTAAAGGTAGGAGAGAGAATAGTTGGGACTATCAAAAAATTATGTAATAAAACTCGTTACTTTCAATATTTAAACTTGTTATTGAAATATTATACTTCGGCTTAGGGTTTAATTTAAAACATATTTCATATTTGTTCTTTTGGTAGAAAATGATAAACGAGGTATGTTTACTCTTACCCAAAATAACGTTTTCGTATTTTTGATGCTCTCTATAAAAAAACTAAATTTTTCATAACGTGAATCTTATTTTGATTTATTTTACAAGCAAAGCCTTTTATTAGGAGTGACATTTTTACGTATCTTGCAAAATTTTGCCCATTTGTCCTCTTCAAAACCCCATCCGCGGACATACGGTAGAGAATAAAAAAAAATGTTTCAGGTTTATTTGGATTATAAGCATATTCCCTATTGTGTTGATTTAGATATAAAATTTAATCACTATTTTAAGAGTGTATTTAAATATACATTTTCTCTGCGTACCATTATGATCTTAGATATTAGCGTAGAACGAGCGTAGTCCTAAGATATAAAAATTATTATTAAGGAAAAAAATAATTGAAACCGAGGATTCGGACTAACTGAAAGTACCCATAAAAATACAGAGAGACATATAAAAATAAAAATAAGATAAAGATTTTTATGGCAGGCAAAATATGGCCATAGTAAACCAACCCGCGCGCCATTTTTATTGTTATTTCTGATTTGGTAGTTTGTGCTTTATGACGTAAAGATTTGATGGAAATTATAGGAGCCATGCTGATCTTTTATGAAAGATAAAAAAATTATAAGACTGCATCTTTTACGACTTAGGAACTACGGCCGGGGAATTATTATCGAGGGTGGACAAGCAAGAACTATTAGGTTTATTAAGAATTCGCCATATAGGACAAAAAAAAATTTTCAGTAAACTACAGAAGAAAACATGTTTATTAGATATAATTAGTTTTTTTTTATTGTTCTTAAATTATTCACAAAAAAGATTTAGGACTTGATCAGTTGCAATTGGGCCTGCATGTCATTGTTAATAAGTCGTCATTAAAAACTTTTTTATCTGAGATGGCCCACGTAGACTTCAAGCCTAAGTATTAACGTACCGTGGGCGTCTGAAGAAAAGGTAAATCAAATTTACAGGGATTTAAAGGATTCGAGGTTGGGAGGAGCAAGAAAAACATTTGTAGGCAGTTTATTCTATAAACTGGAGACCTTAGGTATAAATGAGCGAGAGAAGTGGGATGTTCTAGGCTTTTGTAGCTGGACAGTAACGCGCCTCTAGTTTTTCTTTTTGGAACAGTCAAAGGGGGAATTATAGCGGCTAGTTCTTCAGAGCAACATCCGGTAGAAAAGGGGAAAATCCCCAACAGCGCGGCGATGAGCAACAGAAGGATGTTTTGTTGTGAGGACTGGATCATTGATTAGTCGAATGGCTCTCTTTTGGAGAGAATCAAGGATGTTAAGTGTCGAAGGTGATGCCGCTACCAGGGGGTAGCTTAGCTACGACATACGTAACCCTCCAAACTTTTTTCCAATAAAGTTCGGACACACAAATTTTTCTCTGTCTTCGTTGTAAGCAAAATGAGCATACTCGTTAATAGGCTTACCACGTCCTACATCTCTTTATCTCATTTTAAATGTCCAACCAACGATACTACAGAAAGAGATGGGTGCGTTATGCGACCATTCCAGCAATGTAATTATTTTACCACCCTACTTCCCTGTCTGGCCGGTCTGGAAGCCAGCGTTGCCCTTTGGGTACAATTGTACCAAATTTGCTACATTTTGGTTCTTGTGGTACAAAGATACATTTTGTAATCAAATGGGGATTTTTCGGTATGTTTTCGTGGTTTTGAAAAATAAATTTTAAAAGCCGATAACAATATTAAATACCAAAATATTCTATAAATATAAATTGCTTTTTCTTGAACATTTTTAATATTAGAAATAATTAATCTTTTAATATCACCGTAGAATGTAGATTTATGGCCACTTATGTAAGATGATAAAGTCATCACTGTCACCTACTATGTAGACGAAGTCCTATCAAAGCTTGAGTTCACACACCTAAGGAAAACAACGGAAAACGGAACGGAAAAACTTAAATTTGTGTTATTTCTCGGAAGGAATGACATTGAATTCAGTCGTATTTTTCATTAGCCAATCAGAACGATGCATTTCCTATTTCGTTCTGTGGTTTTCCTCAGGTGAGTGCTTATGGCTGTGTTCAGCGGATGATCAGCGGTCTCAGTAGCTGGTTGGATTCGGCGGCGATTACGGGATTACTTATATCAAATTTGAAGACATGTTACGTGCCCTCTGTCAAATTTTATCAACTGCTGACCATCAGTTGGACGGTGCAATTTTTTGGTACATTTTCGCTTGGAACTTTGGTACATTAGCAAAATGGGTTGCGACCACACTGCAGTGAAAGCTAAGGTGGACTCGTCCACAATTTCTATGAAGTAAAAATGACTGTTGGTCATTTTTGACTCTGCTGTAGCTTTTCATTTAATTATGGCATTGTAATAAGAAGATAGTTTATTTTTTTTCTTCTAGGTAACTAATTAAAATATTTTGTTTGTAGCATGGGTTACTTTTATTACAATACCATTGTTTTTCAAGAGAAATGCTCCGAAATGACTGACTTTAGAAGGAAAGGAAGTGCTTAAATTTTTCATTTATAAGCAACTAACTGCTCCTGCTAAGTTATAATTCCAGAGGCAGTAAAAATACTTAAATGTGGGATAGAAACTTCTGGTCCAGCGGCGCCGGCCTGGCCAGCGACAATAAAAAGAGACAGGCATAAAGCATCCAGACGATGTTGTGTGCCTGCAAAGAAGGACAAACTTAGTCCATGGGCTTTAGCCAAGTGGCTAATTTGGATTTGGTAAACAATTACGTGCATCGGGCAATAAACCCATACGAGCGCGTCTTGGGGGCGGACGACGGTGTAAATATATTATAGGTCGTCGGACGCCTTCCGTGTAAATAAAAATAACACAGAATACGTTCGTAGAATAAAATAGCGTTAAGCGGCTAGCGCCGTTAGTTGTTTATAGAGTGGAATAAGGTAGTGTTAGTGAATAATGGTGACTACGTCATAGTCCGCAGACGCTCTTCGAGTGATTAGGCATTGGGTGAAATACTTAATTAGGGAAGTACTTTAAGTAGCGGCTTT
Organism: Philopedon plagiatum; assembly: GCA_963971165.1. Lineage (NCBI taxonomy): Eukaryota > Metazoa > Arthropoda > Insecta > Coleoptera > Curculionidae > Philopedon > Philopedon plagiatum. The sequence continues at coordinate 82,085,979 of OZ020193.1, forward strand.
TGATACGGCCGTAGCATACTTAGTTTATAGTCGCGCAACCATGTAAATCAGGGGTGGCCAACCTTTTTGTAAGATGTGCCACTTTTGAAAACAAAAAGGCAACATTTTATGATTTTGTATAAGGTTAACAGCGCCGCAAGCAAGTTTTCTTTTTGCAAAATGTATTTATACCCAACCCAAACCAACCTGAGCAATTTTTTTTTGTGCAAAATGTATTTGTGACAAATGTTTGCGTGCCACTCTAGAGAGCTAGGCGTGCCACTATGTGGCACACGTGCCGCGGTTGGCCACCCCTGATGTAAATAAATAGCAATAAGGGGTTCGCGTGACTCTACTGATAGCACTGGACTTCTCCCTGATAAAAAGTAGGTTCAAGCAACTGACCAAAGACAAAAGTAATGAAATTTTCCCTCCGTGCAAAATTTCAGACTCGGGTAGTCACGGCTACCCGAGATCGCAAATTGCTGGACATGTCCGTACCAGCTTTCTCGTTTCATAGAAGGTCTCCGGAACGTTCCGGGCTTTGTCCCATCCTGGAGGTCCTTTTTAATTCAAACATTCTTTTTGGAACTTTTAAATATTATCGTCACCTCTTCCTTGGTGGACTGTTAGCAACTTCCAGCTAGCGGGGTAGGTTGGCAGGTTCACCCATGACAAAGACAGGCGCGTTGTCTGTTCTTTGTCCAATCGGTACCATGCGTACCTGGCATCCCTCGACATGGACAAACCGGGCAAAAAGACGAATGATAGTTAAGGAAACTTATAGAAATAAGGCGCCACGGATGGCTCCGTTTCAGATGACCTGCATTCAAAGAAGTAGAAACTTAATTAACGTCGCTTAGTAGTCCGGGAAACAAGGCTGTTTGCGCCTTGAAGAACAAATTGAAAACAAAAGGACGTACGCATCTAAGGAGCGTACCAACTTAAACCATGGGAGGTGATTTAGGATCCTTGGGGAAAGAAAATTCCAATGGGGACAAAATTGAATCATTTCTAGAAAACGAATCAGGGGAAATCGGTGATGTGCAGGACGGCTTTCCCGGGTATTCTTTGCCAACTTTGAAAGTAGTCACTTCATAGTAGAAGCCGGGAGGCACCATTTTTCACCTCAACGATGTTCAGGGAATTCTCTGCAGATGTTTTCTGCTGGGCATGAAATTTAATTATTCGAGATCGTAGCCGTTTCGAAAATGATTTTTTAAATTTTAAGGAAGAGTGAAAATGTGCGACAATACGTTATATAAGAAACCTCAGTGCAAAATATTAAATTTCTAGACAGTCTAGTTGGTAACCCACACTTTGATTTTCTTTCAAAAGTAGCAGCAATAAGCTTTGAAAAAAAGTATGTCGTATTTATTAAAAGTTTTTTTATTAGTAGGCCTTACTTTTTTTCGAAAAATTACATTACCGGTGGTTGAGAATTAATTGCTAATTAACAGGATTGGACGTCGAATTGACTCTGGCCATGTTTTAAATTAGAAGTAATAGGAACTAAAGATAAAAGCTGTTGCTTTTTCCATTATTCTTCGCACTTTTAATAAAAAAGTGGGTAACTAAAAAATTTAACGACATTAACGACAGTTTGGTCAACAAAATCAACCATTTTTAATAAATTCTCACTAGTGGGTTACATTTTTATCATTAATGAAAAGGATAATTACATGTAATAAAAATTGGCATTTGTTACTTGATAAAATATTCACGTCATGTAGTGTAGCGACATGCGTGTAGAGACTTTGTTAATGGACCCAGTTTGGTAAATTTGCAACATTCGCAAATGCCGATTATTTGTCAGTATACCTATATATGCTATGAACGCCACACACGGCCGAGAAAACTTGAATTGTTTCCATGAATCTGGAGTCTTACTGATTACCCATCCTCCTTGCAGTCCCGACCTAGCACCCAATGCCTTATTGTTCCCGACGATATAAAAAAAAACGGATGCGTGTTAAAAGATTTCTTCACGTCAATGCCAATGCAGCAGTTACGAAATTTCGGGAAATTTTTCTCGAGCTTTCAAAAGAACAGTTTTCTGTCTATTTTAACAAATGGTTTTAAAGAATGAATAAGTGCTTAGGGGCGAATCATAAATTATGTAACGCTGAAAGGGGGGGGGGGGGGGGTTATCCGGTCGTTACTAGCCATTACGGATGGGTCTGGGGGTGCTTAAGGTCAGTGGCGCACCCAGGTGAGGGGTTGGGAGGGTGCAGCCCCCAGATCAACATCCTAGGCACACAAAAATTAAAAAAGTGCACCACTAATTGAAGAAATCCACCGAATTGCATTGTTCAGCCCCCCCACCCAAGACAATTCAGCCCCCCCAAGACAAAATCCTGGGTGCGCCCATGCTTAAGGCACCGGTACGTAACTTTACCAATTACAGCTCAAATACTGACCATCTTTTCCCCTTCATGAGCGTATTCCAGATTTTTAATGATGTATACCGATTACTAGTCCTTGGTCAGATGAATAAAATGATAAATGAACATATAGTTTTTTGTACCAAATTTAAAAGATTTTCCTAAAATACTATAGGTGAATGTAGGTATTAATTATCGAAGTTATTAATATAAAATAACTTTAATTACGATACAAAAGGTAATAACCAATATAAAGCTATTCATTTTATAAAACTGGGGATGATAGAATTTTTGTCGTTACGTAACTTGGAGGGAGCGGGTCAAAGGCTGCGTTACGGATCGCTACAAGTGGGGAGGAGGGGGTAAAATTACTTAAAATTAGCGCTACATAATTTATGAATGACCTCTTACAGCTCCGGGCGAATATTTTGGAAACAGTACAGGTATTTTCTTTAAACACTTTGTAGTTTTTTTGGAACTAAAATTTTTCGGAACATCTCTCATATGAATTTTAATAATTCATGTAAACCTTGCCATTCTATATTTAATTGTATGGTATTGTAAGAAATGAGAAAAATCCAGTAAACCATACCAAACAAAAAACGAAATAAAAGGGGGCATGTCAGTTTAAAGATTCTTTTGTCATGTATTTGGTCTTTTGAAGGAAAAAGGAAATTACGTAAAAGAAAAAGGAAATAATCTGGAAAACAATTTCTTTCAAATTAATTAAATTAAAAGTATAAGGCTTCATTGTATATTCTTTGGAAACTTTTTTCCTTTTTAATAAACGAGATCGAGTAATCTTGATAATTGGACAAGAGTTACTGTCATGCTAAGATGTTGTCAAAATCTATATTCTTTTAATGTCCTATAATATAAAATATAGTGGGTTGTTGAAAAGTCCTGCATAAAATTTGTATGTCTTTAATGCAGTATTTTTAAGTAAAACGCTAAAACAAGTTTTTGTGTAATATTTTCAACTGTCTCCCTTCAACACTCTAACCCTTAGTTAGAACTTCACTTTGTCTTTTATAAAACCCAAAAGAAAAAGTCACGGGGTTTCAAATCGGGGGACCTAGCAGGTCAGTTGACCCGATCAGCTCGTCCAATCCACCTGTTTTCAGATATTTCATTAAAATGATTACTGGCATGTATTGCATAATGGGGTGGAGCTCCGTCCTGTTGAAACCACATGCCAGGATTTTATGTTTTAGTTAAATAATTGGGGTAATTGTTTAAAAAAAAAATCTGTGTACATTTCTCCATTTAAATGTCCTTCAAAAAAATGCGGATCAATAACTCTATGCTCGATTGTACCATACCAGATATTAATTGGATGTTGATTTGGCAGAGTTCTCATCAAGTGGGGATTTTTCGATGCCCAGTAGTGCATATTGTGTCTATTTACATAAAGAAAACAACCACACTACAAAAAAAATTAAATTTCTACTGGTCAGGGATACCTTAAAATCCTGCGTGCCCACAATAATTGTATAACTATTATAGAAAGTAGCTTCGTTAGGAAAAATTACATTCACTAGGAACCTGTTATTTCCTTGCATTTGTCTTGTGACCCAATTGCAAAATGTAACGCGATTTTAAAGTCTTACCCATATAGCTCCTGTTGGAATGTAATGTAGTATATGGATGAAAATTGTACAACTGCAAATGCAAGTGATTTTTGACTCATTTCAGCATCTCCAGGAAGCCGTGCGGGTCAATATCTACAGCACCTAAAAAACCAACTGCCCCATTTTCGTCCGTTTTAGTGGCGGATTTAGCCCCCCCCCCCCTAGAACCTTATACAAAAAGGATTTCAATAGCGAATTTTATAAAAATAAATATTGTAACATAAACATTAACCATTTCTACATATTCTACAAAATATTATAAACAAAAACAGCATTTTTCCGTCTATGTAAGGTCTTTGAAATGAATTATACCAAAAAAATATGAATAATAGATCAATACTACTATGTAATATAAAAAATGCAAGCCTTTTTACATTTTCGATTTACAAGCACTTAGATTATTTCTGAAAACATTCCTTACACATCGCACTGCGATATTATCAAAATTTGCGCCGGATACTTTTGGCTTCTAACCGAAACAAATAACTCAATATTTTTTTTTCAAAAAACATCTTTTTGAAAAGTAAATTTTTCGAAAAGCAGCTTTCTCGAAAATGGATTAACGACATTTTTCAAAAATATTTTCTCGAAAACATATTTCGAACCCACATTTTTCTCAAAAATGTCCTGACCGCTTTTTCAAAGATGCTTTTTAAAAATTGGATTTATACCATATTTTGAAAACATTTTCTCCAAAACCGGTATTTCGACAGTATATTTTTTCAAGAATGTCTCCAAACAAAGAATTTTTAGAACAGGTACATTTTAATTATGAAGTCTAGTAGCTTGGAAAACGTTAATGAAAAAAAGACGAAAAATGATCCTGAACAAATCCAAACGAACCTTTTTTGGGTTTGATCAGGTTTCCTTAGGTTTGGTACGTTACTTTCTCGTAAATTACTTTTTCAAAAAGCCGTTTCTTGAAAAAATTAATACTGTCCGAAGAAATTGAATTTCGTCAAAGATGTTCTCTGAAAAAATGTATTTTTGAAAAGTGCTTTAAAAAAATGTTTTAGACAAATTGTACTTTCGTGAGTAATCGTATATCCCCCAAATGAGCAGAAGCACTGCCCTCGTGAAGGAGACAGGCCGTAATGTAGGGATCGTGACGTCACACGAATAGGCGGTACATATTATATGATAAAAAACATAAAAAGAATCGTTATAAATAAACTAAAACAGTAAAATTACTCTAAAAAAATTTAATGCCTTTAAAGAAGTGCACAAATTAAATAGTTAATGGTTAGAACGCAAAATTTATAGTTAAAGTTCTGGGATAATTCATGCAAAGTTAGTACTACTTATAATATATTAAAAAATGATTTTCACAACATGACATGGATTAAACGTATAAAATGATCAAAAATAGTTATTAATACAATGTACATTACTTGATTAAACTCTACATAAAGCTCTACAAGAAGCAAACATACCACTACCGGAATACATGTAATATTAATATGTAACTTTATTTTAATTAAATTATATTTTGCACCAAACAGCAATCACCGATTAGGAAGCCTAACAAATAACCATAACAAATTAATACTAAAAATACGCCGTGTCTAGAGTCCCGTCAAGCGGTAATTTATTGCGCTCCCGTTTGTCAGAAGTTAACGGGTCTCCAATGCGTACCTGCTACGCACGTCATTATTCTGACGTCACCAACCTAACGGGAGCGCAATAAATTACCGCTTGACGGGACTCTAGACACGGCGATAAAAATATACCTAGGTTACCAAGGTAAGGGCGTATCTCGAGGCGTATACAGATATTTATTTAAATAAATATTACCTATCTAAACTAACAATAGACATGGATACTCAAAATTAAAAAGTACACATCATTCTACATTATACGACATTGACATTATGGTATACATAATATACTGGCTTAGTCCACCTTCATACTCCCTCGGCCCCCTCATAATATTAATCATTCGTATTTACCCTCGAATTCCTTCGAAGAATATTTAATAGGTAATCGCTGCCAAAAGTGTTTAAACTGTTTAACGTAACTATGTCATACCATCAGTCATAATATGGTACTTATCGATTTGAATTTCTGTAAAGATCCTAGATACCAAGTTAGATATCTATCAGCTATGTGAAGTTGGTACCTAGACCCAAAACATTCCTACATACATAAAGAGGTTACCTTCTTAAACTTCTACGTGCACCAAGTAAATAGTATAATTGAACGGTACTCAACCCTAGTTTTAGTTTTACTGTAGAGGTGATACGTAGACCCAAAACATGCCTTTGTATAAGCTTACCTTCCTAAGTTGGTACCTACACCTACTTAAGCTAAATAGAACAATTCCCATTTTACCAGTTATTAGTGATGTGACTTATGTACATGTGATACGTAGACCCAAAACATGCCTACAATGAAAGTTAAGTTCCTAAACTTCTACCTACACCGAGACCTACACATGCTTAAGCTTAGAAGAATTACCATTTTACCCGTTTTTAGTTAGCCTATGCATATAATATGCGACTCTTGCAGAGTTCATACGTAGAAACATAGCCCCAAAACATGCCAAATCAACTAGGACTGTAATTTAACCTCAACTTTTTGGATATGTGGGTACATACAGGAAGTAAAAAGACGTAAAATATGCCCTTATATTTATATATAGTGCCAAAAAATACTCATTCTACCAGAAATATTAAAGAATTTGCATGATTTTTAGGGTAATAAATTTATCAAAACCTAACCCAAAACACTAACTTACTTACCGTCATTTCTAGTAGCCCAGAGTTCTTGAATTAAATATTTCTCATCAAAATGTTTAATGCATATAGATGTATTTTTGGTTACTTGTAAATTATCTCTAGGGATCTTTTTCAGCCACAATTCACACCTCTGGTTGTCTTTTGGGAAAGAAAAACTTGCAACATATTCGCCGGTATTATAGTTTGATTTACATCCCATACAACAACTTTGTGGCATTTTTTAAAGCAACAGTCACAAATATTAACACAAAAACTAATATAATTGCCACAACGTAACTTTTAGGTCATTAAATATTAGCGTAAGCACAAAATTTAATACAAAAAAACCCCAAACTAAATAAAAACAGTAGGACGCGCAGGTACCTAAACGTTTATAAAATGTCTCGTTCGACCGCCCAGTTCGATCAGCTGATCACGGAAAATGGATGCGCACCTGACGGCCTGTCTCCTTCACGAGGGCAGTGGCAGAAGGCAAAAATAAAAAAATGCTACAATATTTACACTTCCATATTAATCAAACAATATGTCCTGTCGCGTGTAAGCTAAGATGACCAATTCTTTTAGCTGCTTCTTTTTTCAACAAATATCTTTTTTGATGTTAAATTAAGTAATTTTTTTTCGAAAAACCGCTGCTTCGAAAATATATAGTTTTTTAAAAGAACCTTTCAAAAATACATTTCCTGGAAATATATTTTTTAGAAAACATAGTTTTTATAAATTTAAATTATGAATAAATGAATGAATGAAGTGTTGTTTTTCTTGAAACAATGTTTAAAAATGTTCTTTCTAAAAACATGTTTTCTTGAAAAAATTTAGTTTCAAAAAGTGGTTAAAAATTCAAGGTTGGTTTAAGAAAAAAAAATTGAAAACATCCCTAGTTTTCGAATATCAGTCAAAATGGACAGAAGGTATAAGTGATTAAAAGAATGCTAGAATATCGGTAAGCTTGGATGGATTACACAGGACCACAAATGGAAACCGAAAAAGACCTTTGGCGAGATTGATATCCTATATGTATTTTGGTGCGCTGATTACGAATCCGAGGTCCATATAACCCCAGCACATCACGTTCAAGGTCATTTGAAGGTCAAATGCATACATTACGGAAAAACAGAAAATCTGACCACGGATTCGGAAAGAGCGGGAAATTTTACGTCCAAATATGTAGTTTTTGGTTTTTCCAACATGACCCTCCAAGGTCATCTGGGGGTGAAATGACTCACCGATAGACCAAATTCTTATTTCCCATATACATCATCACAACTTGAAAGTGACGTGTTGGGATTATATGGACCTCGGATTCGTAATCAGCGCGTCAAAAAACCTAAAGATACCTGACTAAGTTGTACGTAAAAGTCTGTAGTTGTGATGATGTATGTGGAAAATAAGAATTTGGTCTATCGGTGAGTCATTTCACCCCCAGATGACCTTGGAGGGTCATGTTGGAAAAACTAAAAACTACATATTTGGACGTAAAATTTCCCGCTCTTTCCGAATCCGTGGTCAGATTTTCTGTTTTTCCGTATTATATGCATTTGACCTTCAAATGACCTTGAACATGATGTGCTGGGGTTATATGGACCTCGGATTCGTAATCAGCGCACCAAAATACATATAGGATATCAATCTCGCCAAAGGACTTTTTTCGGTTCCCATTTGTGGTCCTGTGTTATCAGTAAGGTAGGATGACAAACCGTTCTGTTTTCGCAAGAACAAGTTTAGATATTTCGTCCATGTAATGTCGCACTCGAGCTTGCCCGTTTTTGTTTATTTGTACTTTTGTGTATCTCGAGATGACGTAGCCAGCCCCCCCCCACCCCCCCACCAACCCCAGACGAACTGCTAAATCCGCCCCTGGTTCGCTCGCCAACTCGTGGTTTCGTGTTCTGACTGCCAGTAGTACGACTTCTGGTTTCCAGTCTTTTAAATGGCATGTAAGATTTCGGGTTATTGGGAAACCTCAACGCCCACACTAGCAGCTTCTCTGTAATTTTTTATGCACTCCGCCAAAATTAACATCATATCATCTTGCACATTAAAATTCGCTTCCATGTTTAATTGAGCAATAAACTAAGAAAAAATCCTCAAAACGTCAAAATTCTCAACAGAGTTAAGTAAAAATAAGGCATTTACCATAGAAACGAATAACAATTCTGAAATAACCCAAGCAAACGTGGTTTGTTGGTAAAACCTATTTATTTTTTAAATTCAATCAATATTTAGTTAACCAAAATTCGGTAACCGAAAGAGATAATTAAAAAAAAATTGTACACGTAGTTTTTTATGTAGATTCGAATTTTATAAACAAAAGTACGTCATCCCATTTAAAATTTTAAGGTTACTCTCCACCCCCCAAAATGTCAAAATTTTTTTAAATATCTCCTCATTAACTCACCAAAAGTTCATGAAACCATTAGCGAGATATCGCCTTGTAACACTTTAAAAAATTCACCCTGTATGTCTAAGTAACAGTAGTATTGTAAAACAGAAGTTTAGAATACCCTCTTACAATATTTTATATTAGTTCAGAAACACTCTGCAATTGTGGTAGTACCTTACCTCTTAACGTTTGGCCACTGTAGATAGAGGTCGTAACCAAGATTTAGCAAGAAGACCGTTACCCCAGTTTCTTTGGCCATCATACTCATTGCGCCCATGACGATGCTTGTCCACACATGATATCGTCCTTCCGAAGAAGGCCTGTAACAAAAAATAAGGAGTTAAGATGGCGATGAAACCAGACAAACTATTTTTTATTATAAAAAAAAGGTGGTAGGAAGGTGGTAGAGGATTTTGTCCTCGTCCGAGGAGGCACCACATCCCACACACCTGCTTAAAGGGCTGATGAAATCCATACGGATGTTTCCAGCCGAGGATGTGTGAGTTGGGCACTTCTAGTAAACCCACGGTACATATAGTACTTAGGTTTAGCCTTCGTGGGCGCTCTAAAGTTAAAAAAAAATACAGTTTCTTTTGATATAAACTGTTGTTGATTTTAACAGTGTCCCGTGTGATCCGAGGATCAGCGCGAGCCAAAGGAAACTAGCTCATAAACGCTGCTATTAAAATTAAACAGGTCATTCATTGTAGACGTAAAATCATCAACTCTGTATGAAATACTATTTCTCGTAAATTCTACAGTTACGATAAAATTAAACAGATTTTTTTCACCGTACAGGTTTTATACAATACATTGTATGAAAAATCTAAGCTGAAACTGTTCGGTGCATTCAAATACTCTACTGAGACTTACGCTTTAGAATTAAAGCAATTATAAGAAATACTTCTTTAGGTTGGGCACCCGATATAAAAGCGAACCCAATTATATAAAATAATACACAGAAAAATAATGCTATGCTATTTTCAATAATAGTATTATTCTTGACCCCTGTTACTGTAGTTATATTAAAGTTATATTGTCTCAACAAAACATTATTAAAGTAATCAAAAAAAAAATCATACTTTTTTAAATATAGACTTATTAATTAAAGTTTAAAAGTATTCTTACTTCTTTGAAAACTATATTACGATTTTTTTCAATGACCTGATACTATTGGAAACCAAATTTCTATTACTCGTTAGAGTGTAGAATTGTTGGAAAAAAAATTAAATTATTTGACGAGATGCCTAAATATATTAGGGTAAACAACAGCTATTTGTAGGCGGTGTGATTCAAACTAGAGTTTGATAAATATAAAATCTAAAAATGAAGTGAATAATTGTCATATCATTTCATTTAAAATAGACATTCCTATAAAATATATAAGGCATCGTATCTCAATCTATTTAGTGTCGCGACCCCAAAGCCAAAAAATAAAGTAAAAAACCTTACGTCCCCCTCACTAAGTATATTATTTTAACGTTAATCATTTATTTTTATGTTACTAACTTGTAAAATTCATTATTCAATAAAAGGATTTTTCGATTACGTGCCTTATTTTTTTAACACATTGCGAGCCCCCCATACCTGATCGGGACCCCCAGGTTGAGAAACGATGATATAAGGTACCAGAGAAATAATAAAAAATATTAATTCAATGGGTTCCATGGTTGGCTAAAATATTACTTCTATTGCTCGCAGACACCCTTTAGAGGGGTTAAAGTTGTGCTGTTGATATTTGTTCGTTGAATGGTCGGCGTCGCGTTAAAGCTTGCAGCGTGTTTGTTCATGTGAAATTGTCTTATCATTCTTTGTGTTGGCTTGTACAATTAAGTATTGTTCTAAAAATAATAGATTTTTGCAGAATTGTGGACTGGAACAACTCATTCTAGTGTTTTATGGTAAGTAAAACAAATCTAATAACCTTTGCAATAATAAGTGTGTTTTATTTGTAAATTACTATTGCTAATGGATTATAAGACTGCTTACTCAGTCGATATGTATTGTTAAGAAACTGTTAACATTAAATATGATCGGTTGGCTTTATTGTTGTATTTGTATTTTCTAGACATGTTTTCCACCAAATCTTGCTGTAAATTTAGGAGACTTGAATGCAGTGGTAAGAGTCAAATTTGTTCTATCTTATATTATGTACCTATACAAGCCAAAAGTAGACAGTTTTGCAAAGAAGTATAAAAATTTTGCCCAAAGTGATGGTTTCGGAAGTATCAACGTGCGATGTAAGTACGTTATGTATTATCAAAGGTACGGTAAACAGCACAAAGTATTGCGAAGTTCTAAATGGCTTTCTTGTTAAAGCCGCTAACGTCGTGTATCTGGAAGGATGGCATCTGTAGCAAGATAATGCAAGATGCCCTACGTCTGCGTCTACAAGAACATGGATATCAATAGCAGATTGACACTTTCATTGCAGCTTTCCCCGACCTTAGTTCAATAGAAAATGAATGGGGTATTATGCAAAATTGAAGAATGGCACCTCGCACTAGAGATGAATTGATAGCGTCAATTTTACGAACTTGGGAGTATGGACATAAATTAATAAGAGCGATTCCTTGTCCAAATACCAAAATACCAAATACCAAATACGTCGTGATAGCTCCACTAATTTCAGTAAACCCTTCACAGCACTGGAGGAAGCTGGGAAAATATAAACATGTTCCATATTCAAAAATTAATTGAATCGATGTCACGAAGATGTGCAGACGTTGTTAAGCAGAGAGGATACTACACCAAGTAATAAAATAAAATTATTTGTAATTTGTTCGCTCAATAAAAACACATTTTGTTAAAGTAGCTATAATTTTGTCCAGACAAAAATTAAAAGATATCTGTACATGTTTATTTAAAAAAGATATCGCTATTTATCAGACAATAAATAATGCAATAGATAATGAAGAACATTTAACATTTGTGTCAGAGAGCTGTTATGACAGAGTTTTTTTAAAGTTGCTATAATTGTGACCACTGCTGTATTTCACTATAATTGCAGCCGGTTTCAGGCTAGGTTCAAGCTTAACCTATAATATGCAAAACCTTATTTTTTGGTCAAGCAGTTTTCAAGTTTGGCGCTAACAGACAGAACGACAGACCGACGAGTATGGGATACCAAATTTGAATATCCGAAAAAAAATCTCAAGAGTAGTTTTCTTAAATGCAATACCTCATCTAGCGAGATGAATAAAAAGATAAAAAGCTAGAACTAGTTATATAACTACTAAAAATCCGGCCATCCTTTTCACAAATTTAAAACCCCACGTTAGGCATTATATTTATGGCTTCAGACGCCGGCCGCTAACGTCCAGGCCGATTTTATTAGTCAGCACGGTCCCTTTTCAGCCGGACACTAAACTAAAATGCCCGAGCCACGCCCCTCTTAGATCCCGCTCTGGAGGAATCCATCCAGAAACAATTTCCAGGCGTAAATCTGGGAGGATAATGGAGAGCACTTTGTTCCAGACGTAGCGGCCGGCTAAGCGCATCATGTCTGGGTTGAATCTAGGTTAAGGAAGAGCCAGTCGTGGAAAGACGATAATGTCGATTGCAAGAGAAATTTGGTTTAATATTACGTACAGGATGTTATGAAAATGGTTTAATATATTAGAACAGGTGACCCCTGGGGTAGTCTAAAGACATTCCCAATGCTTTTTCCCCTCAAATTTTTTGTTTTCCGTACTAAAATAAGCAAAACGGAACACTTCGGTGCCCGTCCGTCCGTTAGTCACAGGCGATGTGTTTTGAAAAATACCAAATAAATTACAAAATTTGGTAGGGGGGGGATTTTCGGAATGGCAAAAGCAAATCCGTTTTCAAATTTGCTGTATTTTGTAGGGGTTACCACATTCGGCATTAAATGCAACTTATTTGTGCATCAGTGGGTACAACTTCTGCATAGAGATTCTTATTTCCTTACCTTTTTACTTAAAAAAGGTAAACTTTATTAATGCCGCTAGAAGCGAGAAAATTGCATTTTGAAATCTGTATTGCACAGAATATATAAATAAGAAATAAAAAGTTTTATGACCAGCAAAAATAAAACTTTTTATTAAGGAAATGCAAACATTAAGTGAAAATAATAAAAACGAGATAAAACATGAATGAACAATGAAAAATTTCTTTGCAGTTAAAAGAAGTTTTCTAAAACGACTCCCAATGTATCGAGGCAAACGGTGGCCATTTTTAACATTTTCTGAAAAATAATTAAATTTATTTACGTTAGCATAGTATTTAATTATGTTTATTATTTTATTGTTAAGCAAGTCTTCAAAGTGTCATGAGTTCATTTTTAGCAGTATATTTTTTGCTGATTTTCAAAATTTTGATTTCTTACTTTTTCTGTGCAACACCGAAATCAAATGCATTTTAATTAAAAACAGTTGCCTCTACCGATATTAATAAAGTATACCTACCTTTTTTAAGTAAATAATAATAATAATAATAATAATAATAATAATAATAATAATAATCATATTAATAATAACAATAGTAACAATAATAGTAATAATAACAATAATAATAGTACATTTATTGTAACTTTTACAACAATTTTTTATATTAAATTTCATTTAAATTTCTACGGACACCTAAATACAAAGTTTGTTTGTGTCCAACAGCAAATATATGTATGTGTATAATAATTTTCAGGAAATATAACATATATGTACCTACAAGTAGTAGGGATAGAACAAGCCGATCATATAATTCAATGTTTTAGTAAGTAATCTTAAAGGTATTTATGATTATTTATTGATTATTTTTAATAAAATTTAAAATTTTTAATATCATATAAAATCATGATATCACATTACAATATCTGCAAGGTTTTTTCTGGTGACTTATCTGATACCTGTAACAAAAGAAAACAAAGCAAATAGAATAAAAATTACACGATTACATAGTAATTTTATTAAAAGCACTATGTTCTACCGTCTACAGCCCAAGTAAATAACTTGTTTATAGATATCTTATCCTAAATAGCATCAAGTGTATGGGGGTATGGGTTTTATATTCACAAGATAAAAATGGTAGTTAAGTAAACGTGTCACAAAAAATTTAAAATTCATGAATCATGAGTAAAAAGTTTATTAACAGAGAAACAGCAAAATTTTACTTAAACCAATTTGAGGTGGATTAAATAAATACTTTACAGTTTTAGTGTGACACATGGTTAAAAAAATTATAATCGTGATCTACACTACAGCAATTAGGTTTAGAAATTGACCAGGATACTTACCGAGACAAAAATGTTTTGTTAGCTTCACAGGATAAGAGTTATATAGTATGCATATAAGCTTTTTACGGGTTTAAACACAGAACTTGCGGTAAAAATAAGAAACAAAATTGTACTCAAAAATTTTGTAGCGTAAGTAGTGAATGAAGTTGCTGCCTATTTGACTAAGATATTAATGACAATATTTTACCTTATCAAGAGAATAACAACACAGGTTTCGTTTCAAAATTTTTTTCTTGGCAGTAAGGTATTTCACCGAAAATTGATCGTGGCTAGGATAATCTCTCAAATAGCATTCATTTAGATCTCCATTCCTTACATGCAGGTTTATCAGGGAAGTGTGTTTTTGTTCTTTATCTTTCATCAAAAGTCCAATTTTTAGGGTTAGAAATTAATTCATATCCTTTAGAAATATTATAATCCTTTGAATGTACCTAAAACAAACCCATAAATGGATAATAATGACAAGAGGACAGTAGATAAGGAAGCTGAAAAGCAGCGAATTTTTATGTAAAGTATTTTTAACGCAAATTTTAAAAATGAACAGAACAATTATAAAAATTTTGCTGGGCCCATGTATCTGTATGCTATTTTATCCCTTTCACTGCTCTGGACGAGTATTCTTGCCAAGAGGTTAACTGCTCCAGACGAGATAACTCGCGGTACAAAATTAAATAGGATCTGCCTGCTCCAGCGGGAAATACTCGCCAGCATATTTTAAGCATATTTATTGGAAGGAATTAAATAGGTTAGTTCTGGGCTAGTTTTCGTTGGTTCTGGGACGTAACAAAATACGAAACGCTTTGTTGACATTAAAATCTGACGTTTATCGTTCGACATTTTCCGATGTGATACAATTAGATCCGAATCGGGGATTGGGGCCGAAATTTGAAGCAGGCCGGTATTTATCACCGAAATCCAATTTACCAACGTGTTAAATTTAACACGTTGTTAGTTTAATTCGTGTTTAAATTTTCTTTCTGCAACCCGCTGTTAGGACACTACACTCAGATATAACTGATGATGACGAAGGTATAGAAAAATATTCACACATAATCGTAAAAATGTTCACCAAATATTGTTAGGTGCCAATATTTTTTTACATTACAAAAACAAATCAGTTTTACTAATTATATGTAATTATTTTTATTATTCAGTTTAATAGTCCACGGGAGGCCTGCAAAATACAAATTATCCCTATATTTATTATTTCTTACAACATCGCTAGCTAAGCGAAATCAAGGACTTTTCTCCAATTACAAGTAAAATAATAACATAGAATTTGTGAGGAAAAAACTGATTTCGCCTTGTACTTGTTTTATGAACCGTCTGACAAATTACAGGAATTAGAGAACTCTTTAATTACGGTAAAACATTGTAAGGAAAATAAAATAGTATATTGTACAAGTTTTGAAACTGACCCTTTTCATACGAGTGAGACGTCTGTGGGTCTGAGCTGAAGGCGAAAACCACAAGTCAAATGAGTGTGCAATAGTTATTATCTTAACTAGTGCGGAACACTTTCCCGCACGCGAGTGCCGTTACCCGAACGACGCGAAGCGGAGTTCGGGTAAGAAGTCGAGTGCCTGGAAGTGTCTTTCCGCATGAGTTAAGATCAAAATTTGTTCTTTGGCCAAAATGCTCTGCAGACAGCTTTTCGATATGTTCAACTGTTGAGGTCGACGACGAACCAAAGTTTTGGGATTTCCGTAACATGTTATATACTCTAGCGATATTTTTAGTAGATCGAGCATCACGTGAACGCACTGGCACTTTTAAATAAACAACCGATCCGGATACATTAAATTTTCGAATAAGATTGCGAATTGCGTTGTCACTTGGCACATGAGAATGCCCAAAAATTAAACGAAATTTACGAATTGTTTTCACATAAAATCGCACTGAAAAAAGACCTCCACTTGTGTCAAGATAGTCAGCGATCTTGACAAATTTAGTCTTATAATAAAAACAGACATTGCTTTTCCCTTAGGAACATGAAGGTTCTTGAAGTATTTTACAAATTCTCTGGAATAACTATTACTTTTAAGACAAGAATATTTTTCTTAACACATGAACCCTTGTATCAAAGATCTGTAAACAAGATACTGCGAATTTGGATGAAGACCCTGTGCTCTACGTACCACTTGCGTTCTAGAAAATTCGCGAAGGGTTTTTCACACCGACCAAAATTTAGTCGCGCAACAAACCTTGATAAGGAAAGATCTGTGTTGTGCTCCTAGCGGTAATTATGGCAATTCACCGGTTACTAGAAGATTGAAATCTGGGCCACTTAAGTGAGGAAATTCGAAGTTACGTATAACTTATTTCTGCATTATTTCAGTTCATATTATATGTGATGAAGCTAAAATTAGTATACGGACAGTAAAATGCTGTCCCTCTTTTGTAATACACCACTAATTAATATTTTTAGAACAAAACTTAGTTTTTCCAAAGCTGTTCATCTATTTAACAAAGGAGCAGATTACTTCGCTAACGTCTGGGAATTTTCGGGATATAATTAGATTAAAAATTGGTATCGATAACTTGAAAAAGTACGCATAAAAATAATGTTCTTTTTGTTCAAACTGGTTATTTTGTCGCGTAATAGTTATAGTAATCACATTTTCAGATTATTATAATAAATTCTTATACATGAAATTAACAGTCTATAATTTTTAGAGGGCTGGAACTTAGAATGTGAATTATTCATATGTGCGATTTTTTTGTCCACTGGTGAACCTACTTGAAGGTGACTCGTGCAACTGCAGGCGAAACGTTAGAAAATTTCTACATTCGGACCAAAGTACCAATCGTTTATTCAAATCCGAGACGCTCTTCAAGGAAGAAACCGAGGATCTCCACCACCAAATATAATTTAGTTTCCATTATAAACTTTACAATTTTGTTTAAAAAGAATTTTATTTGCCTTAAAGCAGGACTTTTAAAGCAAGAAATCACGATTTTCAACCAATAATATAAGAAAATAGGGAAACTGCTATTAAGAAATTCATTCATATTCATTCAGAAGAAGTCATTTCATTTAAATTTCTGTAATAATAATTGAAGATACTCAAAAAGGTGCTTTTTAATGAAGAACCTAAACTTTTAAGATAATAAATTATTATTTTCAATTATGTTTATTGATTTCTTAGGCTGATAAAATTGAGAAATCTTATTTTGGAAAGAGACAGTTACTCTTAGGGTCTCCGGTGGCCGAGTTGGTACGGCACCAGCTTTGCAATCGAGAAGCGCGGGTTCGAATCCCGCTTTGACCATGGATATTGTGTGATTGTTAACTGTTGGAAGGTGGCAGAGGAATTCTTTCTCGACCGAGGTAGTACCACCCCACACATCCTCTTAAAGGGCTGGTGAAATCCCTACGGATGTTTCCAGCTCTGGATGTGTGAGTCGATTCCCCAGTACACCCACGGTACATAGTACTTAGACTTTGGTCTTCGTGGACTGTTAGAAGATAAAAAAAACGCATATTTCATTTATTCAGAATCACATAATGGTTTGATAACAAGAGAATAAACATATTTTTTTAAGAGAAGGTTCATTTGGCCCTATGCAAAGTCACGGTTTCATTGAGTAAAATGCAAATGCGTTTTAACCAAGGTATTCGTTTTTTTTTCAGTGCGGGAATTTTCGTAGTAGGTTGGAACAATTCTAACACGTTCTTCCGTTGTAAAACGACCCATAATTAAATTTCCGGGCCTCTAGCTGACACATGCAAAGGATAAAAAATGGCGCCAAATGTAAATCCTGAAGTACCTACTGGGGCACTCTTCATAAAAGAAAATGTATTTTAAAAAGATTGTAATCTTGAAAAAGATGTTTCCAACAAATTGTATTTCCAAAAAGAAAAGTAATTATCGAAAAATGTTCTTTCAAAAATTCATTGATTCATACTTACTTACAAAATACTATTGCACAAAAATATCAAATGAAAATCGAAATGTGTAAAAGCTAATACATATTAAAATATTCCGGTGACTGGTAATTCCTACGGCAAACTAAACTTAAAATGTATTAAAGATCTAAGACTCAACGGGGCGGAAAGATAATGTAAATGGCGAGCATGTCAATTACAAAAATGTAATCTTTACGTAATTCGCTCCCGAGAATCGGGCCTACCCGACGTAATTTTCTTTTCAAGCAATGTAATTTTCCGAGAACAGCAGCGTAGACCTTGGTCGGGCACATAACGAGAAACCTTAATGGCGAAAAACTGTCTTTAAACAGCAGTATTCAGCACATTATTACCAAAGAGCGTATTTCGTTACGAGGACGTAATGAGGTCATGCTCAACCATAGGCGCGCATAATTTCTGAAAATATAGTAATCGTTGGTATAAAACAACCACATGTTACATTTATTTGTTCTAACACTTTAAATTACATGAATTTCTTGAAATCAGTGGCGCACTCAGGGGGCTATGGGGCGGCAACACCCCCCCCCCCCCCGACCAACATCCTAGACACACAACAAATTAAAAAAGTGCACTATTAATTGAAAAAATCCAATGAACCTCACCTCACGCTGCAGACTGTCAGCCCCCTCCCAAGACAAAACAGCCGCCCCCCCAAGACAAAATCCTGGGTGCGCCAGTGCTTGAAATTATTAAGCCGCGTACTGACTTGAAAAGTTGGTCGCGAGTGAACAGTTCTCGCGATAAAATGCTCTAGTTGAACTCTTTTCGTGAAAGATTTTGTCGTGAACGAACGCTATCCATAGCTTGTCGGTACATCAAAGAAATCTAGTGCTCAGTTTGGACGGGATATAGACCGCATCTGTGTTCACAAGAAGGGCTTGTTTTGAAATTTTAAAAATATATTGTGAGCGCGAATAAGAATCTCCTGTTGCTATAGAACGAAGTGTTACTGCTTGTATTTCTTTTACACTAATGGTTTTCCTAAATTTGGTATCCTACCTCTTAATTTTTGGACTGATGGCATAAGTAAGAATTAAAAATCCTCCTATGCCTTTTTGTCCTTTTTTTATTTGAGACAGTAAGTACTAACATACCGTTGGTATCTGAAGAAACGAGAAATGTAATCAATTGACACGGCATTTAAAGGATTGGACGTTTGGAGGGGAAGGAAAAACATCTGCAGGCAATTTATTCCATAATCTGGAGACCCTGGGTGTGAATGAGCGAGAGAAGTGGAATGTTCTAGGCTTTTGTAGCTGGACAGTCAAGGGATGCGTACGTAACGCGCCTCTTGTTGTTCTGTTAGGAACAGTCAAGTTAGGAATTATAGCGGCTAGTTCTTTAGAGCAAAGTCCTTACGGTAGAAAAGGGATAAATCCCCAAGTGATGAGCGAGAAAAGGGAGCTGTCCTGTGAGGACTAGGTCATGGATAAGTGGAATGGCTCTCTTTTGAATAGAATCAGGGATGTTAAGTGTCGAAGGTGATGCCCCTCTCCAGATGTGGGAACAGTACGCTAGGTTAGGTCTTATTTGAGAAACAGAGAGTGTGTAAGTTGGAAGGGGAGAAGTATTTTCTGGCTCGAAAGAGAAAACTAAAATTTTTAGCTGCTGAACATTGGTGTTGTGTAGTTATTTTCTAAACAAAACACAATTTATTTTCAGTGTAACACATAAAAAGACATAATGTAACTTGTTTTCTAAACTGCATCTATGATGTCTTTTTCAAGACGTTTACTGGTTTAGATAAATTTTATGTCGGCTACAGGCCCACTCTGGCAAGTATGGTAGGTAGTTCTCTAAGGCACCAGAGACCTAGAAGTGCTGGAAGTGACATTGTACAACAAAAGTCAATAAAGGAAAAGACAATATAGTTTATCAGAGGATTTGTAAAAAGTCGATGCTGGGGAGTGTTTCCAAAAACAAAGTGGACTGTTTGGAAGAAAATATCATATTTTTACAAAGTTAAACAACTTTTAATTTTTAATGTACTTCCATAATATGAAAATATTGGTTTTTATTTGACTAACTCATACCTGCGCTTTGGCATACATATTGAAAAGCGGCAAAAAAAAATCAGAGGTCAGGAGAAATCCAAAATCCTTCAAGTGCTAAGTTGAGTCCAGCGGCGGATCTACAACGAAGTCATCGGGGGGCTACAATTACCTAACACGACCGCCATATTATACTGGTAGTTCAAGTCAAAGGAAATGAAAGGGTTTAGTGTTCAAGTCTGTCGAATTATATTATTTTCCCTTTGTTGACGACATGTGAAGAGGCCGTAGCAGCTAACCAGGAGTAAGATAATGGCATCAGCGGTTTGTTTCCCTCTTTTGATAGCACCATATTTTTTTGCATTGAATTCCGGCAAATGTCTCTAACGAAGTTCAAATTCAATATTCTTGCACTGGAAAAGTACACAGTTATTTTTAATTGGTTTGGATCCATTTGAATATTGACAAAATATTGCAAAATTATTTTTTCCCCTATAGTCAACCACAGGTGCAAATATCTAAATTCATTTTCGTCGGATCACAGAATAAAACTATGCAACATTTATATCGTTTTTAACATATCATATGTACTGGATGCCTGCTATCAATAACTACTTGAATACAAGGGCACAATGCTTATCTGTGACGTCATCAGCCGTGGTCATATGAATAAATGAATACAATATTATATTATATGCTTTTTTTGGATTTATGTTTTTGTGTGACTTATAAATTTGCACTTTAGACCATCATTATTTAAATATTTAAACTTGCATTTGGGCAAATTATGCGTTAATAAGATCTAAAATATGTATAAGTGATAAAAACTATAATGATTTTAAAAAGAACTACTTTGTGTAAAATGTTTTACTGTAGTTTTTTTAGGTACATATTTTAAGGTGAGTATTAATACCAATTATAAAAAATAATATCTTCTATTAAACTAAGAAATCCTAAAGATTTTGCCTCAGATATTGTGTATCCTCAGATAGCAAAATTTTCCAAAAATTTAGGTACTCGAGGATTTACGAGTAACTAAGTACTGAGAAAAATTTACTGAAAATCATCATTGGATTACCTAGCCACTTTAAAGTTAAAGTTAATGTATGTCCAATTATTTTGTATATGTATTTAATTTCCTTTTATGACCTTTACCTAATCGGTTATTTTTCTTGGCACAGTAATTTTTGAGCAGAGTGTTGGTAATACTGCTAAGTAAAATATCAATAATTGTTTTTGCTGAGTGTGTATTGCAGCCATCAAAGTATATTAAAAATTCTTGTTTAAGGATATATTTAAATACGAGATTAGTCAGAAATGATTTTTGAGAAAAAATGTTTAAGAATGTATTCTCATGGTCACTAAGTATTTTCTGGAATAAAATATATGAAACAATAACTATTTCAATTACATGATCTCTAGGATATTGCAGGGCACCTCTGCTTAAGTTAGTTATGAGATTAAAATTATCTTCAACAATAAGTTCTTTATTGCATATCAAAGAATTTTTGCAATAATTGCATTTCAGCTTCTTTAAAGCAATATGGCTGCAATATCCCCCCAGATACATTTTAAGAGATGGACAGAATCAAACAAGTAAAATAAAGGTCTTTTAGCATCGACAGGGTGTGGGAACACTATATTAAGTTCTTTTTTTGGTGAAAAATTTGACATAGCTTTTCCATTAATGGCATTGTTGTCACTGAGTACACAAAAAACTATATAACCGATAGCCTCTAAATGAGTTATTATTGTTTTGATAAAATGAAAAAGCAATTCATGGTTAATTTTAGATATAGGGGCAATGTGAACAACTTCTTCCAAATCTGAACAAATACTTGTAATCATGAAAGTATATGCAGATGTTGCTAACAATTCGTTATTATTTACTGATGCCCCCACCAGGTTTCCCCCTTTATAGTCTAAATAAGGGTTAATATGAATTTCATCCATTAGCAGACAAATATCTTACTGGTTGTCCGTACAAGTATGTACTTATTTCTAAATTATTATTTATTTTAACAGCCCACGTAATTGAAGGCCCCGGAATATGCTTAATCTTAAAGAGAGTCTTTGAAGTTTTTTCATTAATAATAAACCACCCTTCATTTAAACTAAATGTTTTAAACAAATTATTAAATTCTTCAAAAGTTTTATAATTTGTAAGTTCTTTATGTATTAAAATGTCATGCTTGCTTTCTTCAATACCTTTTTGAAATCGTAATTCGTCTAGTTCTTTAAGTTTTTCTTCTCTGCTTTTTCGATGCGTTAAAGTTTTTGATAAGTATTTTGGACAATTGGGAAATTTACTAGGTACGCTGTGCTCTTTTAATCTTGGTATATTTAACTTTACAGAAACGACCTCACCGGTTCTCGTGTCTTGCTGACTATACTGCCTGATAAAATCATCTTCTGTAAAATGAAGCTCACATACTCGGCTACTAGCATTTGGAATAAAATTTTCACGATGTACGGCATTCTGCCATTTCACTTGCCCTTCCACACTCTTAGGAAAACGAAATACTCGTACTGTTGGTCCGTTTGGGTAATTACCCTTACAACCGACTACACAACATCTATAAGGCATTTTAATAATTATTTAAAACACTATTGAAACCGGTAATACACTTTGTTTTTTCACTAAATACACAAAACACTTGTAGATTGTTAACACGAAAAGGAAAACTGCATGTCATATGGTACAACGTTGCCAGATCGACGGTAGCGTTTTGTCTGCTGACTGCACGTTTACTAAAACTTATTATTATTGTTATTTTTTTATTTAACTTCAAAATACTCCCAATAAAATACTGCTGTAAAATTATATTAGGCCTGTGTTAATAACTAAGTTACGTAGTTATAAACACATTACACAAAGAAAAGTTATTTCTAAGCTTATCCTAATTAAGAATTATAGATAATCTGACAATATTGTTTCAAGCACATGTCTGGACGCACAGCGTATTCGATTGACAAAATCTAATCGATGCGGATCAGGTTACAAACATTAAGTTAGAGGAATACGTAATTGAATCAGGAAGGGTAGTACACTGTAAAATTATTTGATGTAAAATTACTTGCTTTTTAATAGGTAATATTTCGCCTTGAAGCTTCAAGTAAAAATTACAATTATCTACCATGTCATGGAAACTGCTGGTAATTGAGTGCTATTTTTATGTATAAAATTACCTGTTCCGGCAAGTTAATTTTATTGAACGATATGTAATTTTAAGTTGACGTCAATGTAAATTTACACCCGTACTCATTATATTTACAAGCGATTTAATGCAAATGTCTGTATATGAGTAGTATAATAATGTAATATTGCTAATAGTTTCACGAAAAATTTTACGTTCCAAGTTCGGAATTTTAGTTGTATGTAAATGTAAAGCTACATGGACGTATGCATGCAAGTACATGCGCTTTTACATCTTAATTTTGATACAATGCGTCCAGGGATGGGAGGCAAGAGGACAAATGGAACAAATATTTAGACATAAAAAGTCAGTATTAATAAAAGTTTTTACGTACCAAAATCAAATCGCAATAAGAAAAGTGTGACTTTTTGTATGGGGTGCGCAAAAAATAAAAAAAAAATATTTCAAGATAAAAGTAATAGATTTATTATTTCAACGCAAGATGTTACATCGAAAAGATGTGAAACATCTTTATTTGATTTTTCTAGTTTACCAAATTCCAAAATTGCAAGAGAAAACTTAAACTGTGTGAATTCTGAATTAATAGCACAAAACAGAACCAACAGTAATTTGCAATTCATAATTCATTTAAGTTTAAATTTTCTTTTACAATTTTGGATTTTAATTAATTTAAGATGTTCCTGTTTAATATTTTCCCTTAAAAACAAAAAGAACACAGATTTATTTAATAGAATTTTCATATTTATGTATATTTTGAGCATCACCTACAAAAAAATCAATTTTTTTCTTACCATAAATTTAATTTTTACAGTTTCTTTTTTTTATCTTTAAGAAGTTGGTCCATTTGTCCTCTTGTCAACCCCATCCGTGGACATACTGTATGGAACCTAACTATTCTAAATAAAAGTTGATTAAAACCATTAAATAACTTTTTTTAATAGAATTATTTATTTTCGGGCATCAAAATTCTAACTACACTAACATGATAAACTTCCCGAATCCACAAATGATGCGTATCGCAACACAACAAAGCTACAAATGGCGTGATGAAATGAAGTCGACCGGTCGACCGACGGGGAATCACCAGATGACTTTAAATACGAGGTCAAGTTAGTAATTATAAGTCTACTTACCTGGTATTTCGCATCTTTTTACAATATAAACAAATGTGGAAAAATGCAGTATCAATTCTTTTACAGTTAAATTGTAAATACCCGTAAAATATCGTAAAATTATGTAATTTTCAGTATATTTACCAATTAGTAACGTGCGCTATACTTTACGTTACATAAAAAGTTTAATTTCACATGACTAAAAATGTATATAGAAAAAATCACCTATAAGCTAATTGAAAATATACATTTCACTTGATTGGCATTTACTGTAATGTTACAATTATTTTACGAACTGATTTTACAGTGTAGAAAGAGATGAAATGTGTCGGAAAGTGATCCGGATCGGTCCAAATTTTTGTCAATCGAATACGGCTCGGGCGGCTGGACCTGAAAGGAGTTTTTGCGTATGGCCATAGATTAGGAGTTGTTGCATAGATATCCGTATATGTAATGACTTCGGGTGATGACGTCACATAACGTTAAGTCATAAGCATTGTGTCCTTGTATTCAAGTAGTTATTGCTGCTATACTGTTCGTGGCCTTGTAACCATCTAGGTGGAGTTTTTGCATAGCCGTCCGGTCTTTATTATTACTAAACTTGCCGAAACTGAATACTTTTAACAGGCGTCAATGGGGCAATTACGGTGAACACTATAGATCAATAATGTAAAAAATAAACATGCTTACATTTTTAGGGATTCGTAGCAAAACTCGGAACCTTTATGATTTAGTCACGTCCGTCCGTCTGTCCGTCCGTGTGTAACAGCCCCATAGCTCGCACATTTTACAGCCGATTAAAATAAAATTTTGCAGAGATGTGGTTTTAATGCAGCCAAATGTAAAGATAAAAGGAAGTTTTACAAAACAAAAATCGTCGTACTCACCCCAACAAAAACCGCAAGAGCGAATTTTTTTTCGCGCACCACGTCGAGTGCAGTATCGTTGAAAAGGTTTTTAAAAATTCAGCGAAAATTATTATGCAAATATTTTCATTTGCACGCTTAACTGACAAGATATTATGAGCCAGCAAAGTCGTATTTAGTGGGTTTTCCTTTAACCTTTAAACTGATATAGAAAAGACCTTGGAAGTATTTAGTAACATAAACAGTGCTTCATAAGTACTTTCAATTAATTATTACGGTTACCATAAAATAATGGGTTTCATCCTATATAAATAACAAACAAGGGAAAACAAATGCTTCTACAGGTTATAAATTTTTATCAAGATTTACCATAACCCGCGTGGTGTCATTGTATCGCATCCGGTTTTTAACAGAGTGGTCGCAGATGCGATCCTCCCCTGGGAAGCTTTTTTTTTAAATCTGATGTTTTTATATTTTTTATTTTATTAATGTAATGGGGTTTTCAACCCCGTGAATAAAGATAAAATAAATTACTTATATTATTACTTTAATATTGTAACCACGCACCACACGCCGTCTATGTCTATTGTTATTGTTCAACAATATCGTTGCCGATTATAGAAAACAATATATTTAATTTAAAAAACCGCCACGGACGTTAAACTTAGGAAACAGTTAGGCATTCTTGCGCGCGATCCTGTCAATTGTTTACTATTTTCAGCCCCCGTGCTGTGTTGCCAGATCATCTAGTTCATGGCTTCTTTGTTAAAGAAAGCTGTGATTGTACCAATATGCAAAAATACCATTGCAAGTACTCCGAACAAGCTTTTTTATGTGCCAGGACCAGCCGAAATCAAAAGAAAGTAGTGCTAACATGCCGGATTTGTAGAAAAATAATCATTGTAAACGAATCAACTGTAGACAGCAAAAAATGTTTGTTAGCCCGCAAATTATCTGGTTGTCCTTGTAGTCATTGCTGAACAGTCTTTTTATTTTACAGTATTGTTTCTTATCCACGAAAGCTTCTAATCTTGGGGAAATAATAAAAAATAGCACTCAAATTTACAATACACCAGCCGTAATAACACTTTTACTTACCTCTAATGTGACGTCATAAACAATAGCACCGCGCTGTGCAAGTTTCGAAATTTGTATGACAATTTACAATGGAACATGTTTTTTTCTTAATAAAAATCACAATAATTGTAATTAAAGCAACCACAATATAATATATTTAATTTATATAGAGAATACAAAATAAAATATTTCGGGTTTGTATTATATGCATATTTTTTATTATTCTAAGCTTTCACTCAATTTAGTTAAAAAAAAACTCTTAAAACGTTCGAGCGAACTCCTTGCAAAACCAAAACCATTAATAGAAATCGGTGAATCTGTTCAAGAATTATGCACGAACATACATGAAAATCATTGAGAACCCACCTCTTGAGAAGTAGCTGGCACAAGTCAAAAATGGCTAAAGGAAGGAATTAATGACAAGCGATGAAGCCACATGCTTTTTCTATTCAATTAACAAAACAATAAATTATATAAAAACTTGTTAGGTATATGGAATTTTCATTGCATAAATCGTTTAAGGAAGTCATTACAAACCCGAAAATATTATTTTAAAGAACATTACTAGCATAACTTAACTATTTTTTTTTACTTCTCGATATAACTTATTAGAATTTAAATGCCCTTAGTGACAAGTAGTGATGTCAGGAAATAGGCAAAAATAAGGACCAATCTACATGTTAACGTAAAGCTTGACCTAAAGTTAAACGTAATGCAACACGAAAAAAATCCACATTTCCTCTTTATTTTTCTCTCTTCGCAACACATCAAGCACTGAGATGAGAACAAACTTTGAACTTTGAAACTTTGGAAACCCAGAAACCCAGATTGTAATTGTTATTATTTTGTGATACGGTTGTTTTTTTTATTATAGTGTAATCGCTCATAATTCTTTTTTTAAACAATGAAATCTATTAGAAAACTACCCTATAAATATTGCATTATGACAAAGTGCAAGTGCCCTGAGGAACCTAATTTTTTACAGGTCATTATTATATAATTTAAGTAAGAATATTTGGCTATAGGTTTATTTTTATGTTACAATAAATAGTAATTCTTTGTAATGAAATTTTAAAGACAAATAAGCGGCCAATCATCAATACAACCTTCGGCAGATTATCCGATTATCCTTGCACAAATATCGTTGTGGTAATTGTTGTTTTATTTCAATGTAATCTTTGTAGTCCACGAAATCTCCTAACCTCTGGGAAATAATCAAGAAAATTAATGAACACTGAAATTCACCACACTAGCCATTATAACACTTTTATTTACATGACGTGATGTCAACCAATAGTACCTATGACGTGGTGCAAGTTACGAATTTTGTATGAAAATTTGTAGTAAAAAGTATTTTTTTTTTGTTTATAAAATCCATAATAAATGGATAAAATCAACCACCATAGATATTTACTTTTATGTAGAGAATATGAAAAAAAAACAAGTTTATTTGAATTAAATGCACATTGCACATTCCCAATTACAGATATATTTTTAGTCGACTTGGACGATTCATATTAAAAAAAAACATCATAGTATTGTTAAGTTTGAAACTGAAATTAAAACCCTAACCCGGGCAAAGAACTCAGCAACAGCAATGCTGAAAAAATGTTGTAAAACCAAAATAGACTATTTTAAATAGTAGCGGGTAATGGGCGTTAAACACGTTAAAATGTGACGTTCCATTACTAAAAAGCTATAAAGAAACACTTACAGGGCTAAAATACTAATTCTTTCCTCGATCGAAGGCTCTTGAAATAATCGGTCATAAAAAGTTTATTACCCACGCAAAAATTAACAGGTAATATTCGAAAATACTCACTTCGATTGAGAGTGTTTAAGTCTACGAGATCATTGCCTTTTCAAGCATTGTAGCTTCACGAGGACAGTGAAGTAGACATTTAAGGCATTATTTAAATTTATACAAATATAGTTCTGAAGCTTAGAAACGTTCAGCTATTGTTAAGACCAGTCTAATTTGTTCATAAAGAGTTTAACTTAAAAAGTGTAAGAATAAAGGCTGATTCGCATTATTAGACAAACTGGAACTAAATAAAAACAATGACTGACCGCTGCGATGGTCAATTTCAACTAAACATGCGCAAACTTCAAAACGCGACGGTGATACGCGACCCGTTCAGACTTACCGAACCAAGCCGCGTGGCATCCTTATGATGCGACATCAAAAAACCGACAAGACATGGAACGGACTGGTGACACGCGGTATACGAGGCGATGCATAGTGTCGTGTGGTATAGGTGAAAGTAGACAAAAATCAATAACGGGATAAATGAGCGAATATTGGATATTTATTAACTGTTTATTAAAAGAGAACATCCAAGTGTATATTGGGCAGTAAAAATACTTCCTAGATAAATAAAGTAATACACAATGAATCTTTATGTTTTTATTCATCATCAGAAATTTTTAATTAACTATTAACACTATGTAACATATTAAGTGTATTATGCCAGCGACATACATACTTGGACTGCTGATATTTCATAAAACACATAGGTTGCGCAGAACTATTTAACTCCACTATGGGCGAAATCTCTGCCACAGGAACGCATGCGCTGTATACGAATAGCCTTGTTCCCGAATTCATCAACGACAAACCGATTCCAGTCGGTCAGCGCGCTCTCCTTGTTTAGATAACGTAGTTAAAAAAGGATAGTATTCTTAACCACGAGACGGGTTCGTCCGCCAGTAAATTCAAATAAACACAGCTTTATCTATGCAACGAACAAATCCAGATTCAGGAACGGAGCAGCAGCCGAAGTCCGTCCTTGGCCTGCTTCGGTTAGCTTCGTACGGGCTGCTTGCGTGGGCCAGTGTTGCCAGATGTCGGTTATTTCTCCCGATCCCATGAATCAAGTACCAAATCTCACGATTTTTACCTTTATAGAAATATCAATCAGCGAATCTCACGACATTGATCTTTGCAAATTGCAATTTGATTGCAATTGAGGTTTGAAACTCTGTTTCTATTTTCACATTGCACTTTCTCAATATACGTAGTTCAAATAGTTCCAATATACCTAATCCAAAATCTGAATAACGAATGGCGAATGTCAAGATCCCACTAAACAATTTTGATTACGATACCTTGGTGTTTTGGAAAAAAAATTCATTAGTAAAAATAGCAGATGACTCTCCAAAATTTGCGGGTCTTTAGATTTGTTTTTCAGATTTTTTGCTTACCACACTCGAAAGCAGCAGTAGAGAGAACATTTTTTCAAATTTGTTTAATCAAAACTCAACTACGCAACAAACCTAAAGTGAAAACAATAGAAGGCATTTTATATACCAAAAGTTTGTCACGAGACAAAAATTGCTACGATTTTTGAATCACAAATAATACGATTAAAAGGTTAGGTTGTGGTCACGTATTTTATTCAGATAAAAATAAGATGGAAACTCCAGTGATACAGATGAATAACTTCTTTCTTTTTCTTTGTTTTGTGTTAGTTTTACACTTTTATTTATAAAAAAAATATTTCGTTTTTTATAGCACAAAGTGATAGATATTTGTTTAAGTTTGTAAATTTGTTTAATAATATTTTGATATCGTAAATTTTTTTTCAGTTTTATTAAAATAAATGATAGTAAAATAAGATTATTTAATCCTGATATTTTTACTTCCGGTGCAATCATTACAGGCTCGAGATTTATCACGAATTTCGGCGGTTACGTCGCAAGCACTCTCAAGTTTTTTTTTAATGACTTCTGGCAACACTGCAGATAGCGTCAGCGCGTCTCCCTAAAGCAGTGTTGACACGACACGGCAATTGACGTGTTTTTACGGCTTTTCAAACCGAAGGTACGGCCACGGGTTTACTGTACTGCCGGTCATATAGAAACACGACTTTTTCGTTTAAAAACTCCAAACGCATAATTGGCCATTAATTCACGAAAAAGGCTAAATATGAAGGTAAAAAAATGAGTAGCATTTTAAAAAATGGAGGGATTTGATTCATTCAGAAGTGTTAATATATTTTAATTTTAAGGAAAGCTGTCAACGGTTTTATGAATATGCTAAAAATGACAAAGGTATTTTAACTGCCGCTGAGTCGACCAAAAATACGTGTTTAAATATTTAAACCGTGAATAAACAAATGTCTTCCTCCGCCACGGCTTTCACGGCTTTTATTCCCTGTCGGTTTGGCAACACTGCGCTAAATGCTACGGCGTGGCTCGTGCGCTCGTGCTCATGTCGTTTTTAGTATCATTCTGGAGTTGGTAAAGGGTGCATCGAAGGCATGTCTCAATTTGGCGTCACGAAGCAAGCGTGTCGCCGTATTTCCACGTAAACATAATATTTACTTTGTTGAATCTAGACTGTAAAAGGGTTCTTGCGGTGTGTCGACCTATTCGCTGATGGAAATCTGCTAGCAACCTTTATTTCGCTTTGCAATTGCCGGATCCATACAGCAGGCTTTCATAGTTACAATTTACGCGTGTAACATCCATATCTTTATGAAAAATATTTTTTAAGTTTTCAACCTATTACAATAAGTATTTCTACATGGACATCGGCGTATTAAACTAAAAATTTACTAAATCTTTCATAAATATGTGTTCTATGTGAACTGATATACCTACCACCATACACAAATATTAAGACCCGTCCTGTAACCTTTTAACTGCGCATGCGCTCCTGTGGCACTGCGCGCGGTCGGAGAAGGAGTCATTCTTGGTTCAAGCGTTGCTAGTCCAAGTATGTATGTCGCTGTATTATGCTCATAAGGAAATATAACATTACTTATTGCTGTTGATTAACTTCGAATAATATTCTCACGAAAGATAAAATACAATGGAAGTTCATTTAATCGTATAAATATAAATTTAAATAAATAAATAAAAACAAAATAAAATTAAAAAAAAAATAAAGTGACCTTATGAGAAAAAAAAACTAATCTGATTTGATGGCACTAAAACCTAATTCTAAATTACTCGAAGGTGTTTCTTCCTCGACCTGCTCAGTTACTAAATGCAAGAATTTGAGAATCAAACCCAGTCTTTTTAGATACAGTTTTCCTAAGATATGATAACTCGGGATGAGATCTGTTAACAAAAGGTGTTTTATTAAGTGCATATCTGTGTTAACCCTTGATAATTTACGCGTGTGATAATCGAATTTTTAAAATCTCTTTATGTCGAGCTTTCAAAGCATCCTCTGAAAGTTGCCCGATTGGTGATTCAAAAAATTCTATTACGTCACACCCATGAACCAACACTTTATAAACTGAACTAGGAATATAATACCACTTATATAGGGAGTGCCAGAGCTTGCTGTGGCGATAAAGTTTTCAGAACTCTCAGCAGGAAAACGTAACGCGGTCGGAGTTTTATTAAAAAGTAATTCCTGAACATGTTCACGTCGTTTTTTTTGTTTTAAGAAAAAAATTCTCAAAAGATTTTCTTGGTCTGCCTCGACTAAATCGACTAAGCAATATTTTGTGGTAAAACCATGTGTATAAAATCAATACTATTTTCAAGCCAATTTTTATGATGATTTTCGAAACGATTTCGTTGCAACTTTTCCACAATCTACTAACATTTAAACAAAAATGTGAACAACTTTTTCTCGCAAGATAGTGTCAACTTCCTCAGGAATATCATTCAGATGAAGTATTGTTCGAATCTTAGCAATAAGTTTCTCACTTTCTGGACTGGAAATCCATGTTTGAAATAAGTCCCTATTTTTAACTTGGGTGTTTATTTATGAAAGGGTGGTAGTAATTTTCTAAAATGCAGATTGACGCCAGAAAGTGGTAATGAATAATAAAGAGCAAACATGTACATGTTATTTCCTAAAAAATTGCTTTTACATTTTTTTACGTTAGAAACCGAATTCACTAAATGGCAAGTTCCAAACATACGTAATGAACTCTGAGTAATTTATATCACGTCCAATAGAAATTCCATTCTCCACCACTGCATTTTCCTCCGGTGACCCGACGGATTAACTCCATTTTCATTTTGAGTGTCTTTAATTCAGATAGGAATTATGCGGTTTTTATTAAAAGGCATCGACTGAAAAGGGAGAATATTGATGGAATGTTAAAAAGGTCCTTATTTATATTCATTGAAGACGGCACGTGGATTATGGGAAAGCTACGAAAATTGTGGAAAAAGGTGTTTTTCATTATAAAAGTTAAGAACGGACGATGTTTATTAAGTAACTGGGTTTAAGATTTTCATTGGAATATTTATATTTTATAAAATTTAACGTCGATCGTTTGGATTTTTGAACTATAGATATTAAATTGGTTTGTATAAATAAATCTGTTGTCAGCAATGTTGTAGAGAAAGTCATCAACTTGAAAATTCTAAAATCTCTAGAAAAACTCAAAATCATCCATGAAAGACAGTTCGGATTTCAAAGAGCCGCAGCTGAGCTCCTTACCTTTGTCACACATATCTGGAACAAGTCTCCCGAATTTCATTGGTAATCCCAGATTGTTACCCCTGATATTTCCAAGGCCTTTGACCAAGTATGGCATACCGCACTCCTCGTTTCTCAACAAACTACCTTCTTATGGTCTTCCTTCCAAACTATGCACCTAAATCGGTTTTTCCCTAATCGGCGCATATCTGTCGTAGTGAACGGTTACTCATCTAACTTCCATCCTGGCGGCGTTCCAGCTGGCGTACTCCAAGGTTCAGTCCTAGCACAAACCCTATTTCTTCTTCTCATACCAATCCCATCCATAGTTACGCTGACGATTGTACTCTTCACTCCAACATTTATTTTTCCAGACAAGTTTCAAATCAAGAGCTGAGTAATAGACGCAGATCTATGCACCTATCCCTTTCGCAAGATCTTCAATTAATCTTAGGTTGGGGTGCCAAACACTTTGTTCAGTTCAATGCCTCCAAAACTCAGTCTTGCTCCATGCCACGCAAAAAATCCACTTCCTCATCCACATTCCTTACAGAAAAATAAAACTTTCGATCTTGTTGGCATCACTTTCAAACATGATCTCAGCTGGCACAAACACATTACCTTAATAGCTACATCAGCAGCTAAAATGCTTGGTTCTCGTTCGAGTAAGACCAACTTACCCACTCTTTATGCTTGGCAAATAGGACCTAACCTAGAGTAGGTACTGTTCCCACATCTGGGGAGCAGCATCACCTTCGACAATTAATATCCTTCATTCTATCCAAAAAAGAGCCATTCGACTCATCAACGACCCAGTCCTCAAAAGAAAACTCCCTTCTCTCGCTCATCGCCGCGTTGTTGGACATTTATCCCTTTTCTACCGATACTTCTACGGACTTTGCTCTGAAAAACTAGCAACTGACTGTTCCTTACAGAACAACAAGAGGCGCGTTATGTATGCAACCCTTTACTGACCAGTTACAAAAGCCTAGGGCCTAGAGCATTCCACTTCTCTTGCTCATTCACATCTAGAGTGACCTCGATCTAGATCTAGTGATCTAAATTATAGAACAAATTGCCTACGGATGTTTTCCTTTCTCCTGTCAACCTTCGATGCTTTAAATCCCGTGTCAATAGATTACATTTCCCTTCTCTTTAGACTCCCACGGTACGTAAGTACTTAGACTTGAAGTCTACGTGGGCGTGGTGATCGACTTCACGAGTTTTTTTAATTCTTTATATTTCTTTTTCGATTTTCTCTCACTTTAGCAAAAAAACTCTTAAAATGGGACACTTCGGGTGAACTCTCTACTAAACAAAAAAATCATAGAAATCGGTGAATCCGTTCAAGAATTATACGTAAACATACATAAAAAAATCGCACATACTGGTCGAATTAATAAATCTCCCTTGTAAACTTGGTTAAAAATAATAAAATTATCAACAAAAACCATTATAAAAATATCGACTGCTAAAAGGCACAACTAAAAATTTTCTATTGCAAATTAGTAATACTCAGGTATTTTTTTTTTGTTATTTTACAAATTATTATTCAAACAAGTGATTACAAATCCAAAAATGTTATTTTGAAAAAAATTACTAGGATAATTTAACTAGAAGAAAGTTTTTACTGTTCGGTATAATTAGTATTTAAAAAGCAGCCATTTGCCCTCGCCTTCAATTGATCCCAGATAATTGTCTAAAGCATGCGTCGCTGTTTCGTGATACTTTCTTAAATTAAATTATTTTTATCTATTTGCTTGGAATTTTGTGATCAAATGTATTGTATACAACAACTAGTCGTGCCTGACAAAAATAGGGGCACGTAATCTAGTGTATATTCAGTTGCCTATACTCACCATATCTAACCCGAATTGTTCATTTGTAATGTGCATAGAAAATGTTTGTTATTTGCGCAAAAGTTGTTTTTTTATTTTAATGAAATTTCTGTGTAATTCGTTTTACTAAACAATAAAATTTCTTTTAAACTATTGTTTAAGTATTATATTGTGCTGATATGCAAAACCACTGCAAGTGATCCGAGCAATCTTTCTTTTTCTTGTGCCAAAAACAGACGGTCTGGGGAAAACAGTGAAAAGTTAATTAAAAATGCTACATGAATATATTTAATAATATTTATGTTAGTATTGCCAAATTTAAATAAGCATATTTTGCTATTCATTTATTTTTACAGTTTACAGTTACTCTCAAAATGTTGAAGTTATAATTTACCACTGTTAAAGTGTAGCTTAAAATGCTTTAAAACTTATTTAAAGCTTATTAGCACATACGAGTAACAGATAATATTTCTTAAATAAATATCTTTAAGTTTTAACTCCTTTTTTTCTGCAGTATTTAAAAAATTCAAACAAAAACAATAACGAGAACACTTAAAAAATCTAATATTTTTTAACATAACTCTGCTTTCCAATTACTTGAGCCAATCAATTCGGCACTGACATAATATTTTATATTAGGGTTAAGCTCTTCCCAGCACTCGTGGACTTTTTCTCATAATTTGTCTGAATTTTGTGGGCTAAAACTTTTGTTTATACATTTTCTTACAATTATGCCCAAATATGTTCGACATGATTCATGTCGGGCCTAAAAGAGAGTCATGGCACCACTTCTAGATTATTAGTTTGAAACCAATTCGTTACCGGATCGGCGGTGTGAACTGGACAATTATCTTATTGATATAGAAACTTAGTATTGGGATAAATTTTCTCAGTGGATGGGAGCATCATGTTTCCTAAAATGTTCATATAATTTTTCTCGATAAACCTTTCTTCTATTTTCCAGCAAATACCTGGCCCATACATTTACAGAAAAACGTCCAGATCTAAATGCAAGGGAGCTCGTTTATCGTTCTTCAAACCTGGTATTGTCAGGGAGGTAAACACGAGTTTGGCCATGCACTTTCAAAGCTTATAACCACGGCGCCAATGAATAGAATTTTTGAGCTCCTGTGGCATCTGATCCTCAACCTCCAATAAACAATCATTGACACCAGCTGGGTTTAGGCAAATATGACGAAGGTTGCTCTCATTCTAATTCTTTTTTGACTGGTTTATAAATACAACTGTAGGTAAAGTCGGGATTTGTAGACAAATTAGCAGCCATTATAAATAATTCCGCTGCCGACAACGAAGAAAATAAAATTGGTTTGTGAGCCCGTAAATTATCCGATTGTCCTTGCGGTCATAGTTGCATGCTCAATCTTTTTATCAAATGTAATATTATTTATTACCAAAATATCATAAACCTTTGGGAAATAATAAAATCTGTAAAATAAAATATTTTTATTTCTTAATAAAAACCAAAATAAATATTTACCAACAACTGCAATAACTATGCCATAAAACTATTCTGTTGACGTTTCGGTTTATTTAACTTTTAAACCATCTTCAGAACTTATTTATAAGTAGGCACTAGGTACACTAATGTTCTTTCTTATGTGCTAATTCAATGATCTTATTCTATTGGTGCTTATTTCTCAATGAGAGAGTTTATAAATAAGCACCAATAGAATAAGTTCGTTGAATTAGCATATAAGAAAGAACATTAGTGTAGTGCCTACTTATAAATAAGGTCTGAAGATGGTTTAAAAGTTAAATAAACCGAAACGTCAACGAAAGAGTTTTGTAATTCTAAACCAACTGAAGCATAAACCCAGGAAAATTCAAGAATAACTGCCATAACTATTTGATTTATGTAGAGAATACAAAAAATATATTTCAGACCTATTTGGATTATATGCATATTGCCTATTCTTGAGGTACTAAGGGTCAGATCTCGCAGGTGCATAAAATTCCGCCGACGGACATTAAACCACTCTGTTTTCAACTTCGTCCAATGAATCGACCGTATAAACACATTTTATCCCCGATAATACGAAGTATATACGAGATGGGCGTGTGCCCCAGATAATCTCTATCTTTCGCCTCCTCTGATATATTCCCGACCCGATTTCGCCTGGGGTATGCACCGAGCGATAATGCCTGCGATTTCTGCGAATTTCTGCACTGTGTTACTGTAATGAACGGGATGTCTAGTAAATCTCCAGCAGTAAAATTAACCTAGTTAGACTGGAAATCTGACATATTTGGAATTTTTGTAAAATAGAGAACAGCTTGGTAAACTGATTTCATATCGACTTCTCAAGTTTTGAAATACATGGTCACTTTTTAATCTGAAATCGAAGTGCAATTGATAGCCAAATTCTCATCCGATTAAAAACAATTGTAAGATGAAAACTCGATATGTCTACTTTCTAATACTGGTTATCTGAATTTAATGGAATTGAACTAAAAATAATATAGGGTAGGTAGAATGGATGGTAGAATGAAAATACCTTGTCTTTAGTAATTTTTTTGGTAACCTCTACAGTTTTTGTTATAACTTTATTATTCTGGGTACCTGGCTATCCAAGAGTAAACGGAAATCATGGGGTATTTGTAAGCTCTACGGAAACCAAACCTATTTTGGCAAAACCGTATAATGTGGATGCTCTGGCAATAAAGACTGAACAAGGTGCCTAGTATAATTAGTGCGTCGCAGTATTTAAAATATATTTTTAAACTACTAACTTGTTTTTTTACTACGTGATCCTTATATTAAAAACGAAGCCAGCGCTCTTGTGTTAACGACTGAAGAGCCCAGAAACTGGCCAACCGAACCCTAACAAGTAAACAAAGCTCCTTATATCGTATATATAATCAGCCTAAAATACATAATAAACGCAGGTCAGCAACTCCGTAATTTCAAAATGAAGTTTATCTTTCCACTCAGTCCACGTCGAAAACCAAAGTTATGAAATTTCAGGAGAATATAAATTTAATATCCTGTTTAACTGTGGTTTGTACTGCTCATTGAAAATGGTATTATGATTTAGAGATTTTAAAACTTTTGGCAGAATGTTTTGTATTTGCAAAACTTCTTGCTTCACTGGGTTATTGACTATATTTGGAACAATAGATAACTTTTTTAATTGAACGGATAGAAAAATGTTTTAAATTAAAACAATTGTACATTTCTACAAGAACAATCAGAAAAGGTAACTGGAAAAATAATTGAGCATCACATAAGCGAGTTTTGAACGTTTCTTTAGAGGTCTCGCCATATTATTTTTTATTTTTTAAATTCTACTCGCCAACAAGTCCATTTTTGTTAAGTTACCTACACCGATGTTCGAATGTTTTCCTCTAATTTTAAAAAATAAAACAAAACTTAAGGAACTTTCCATACCCTTCGAATATAAGTTAATGCAAGTCGTATAAGTTTTCTATAGAAACATCCACAAACTTTAGTTGGGTGACACGTGCTCAACTAGGCGGTTCAGTCAGTCAAAGAAATACTGTTTACTATTAGTTTATTTATTATGGGATACAGTTAGCAAGAAAAGGTTGTTACAACATATATAAAATGCAATAAAAATAGGAGGGGAGCTTGGAGATTACATGCAAGACTGTACGAGAATAGGCAATTTCCAAACCTAAACATATTTGTAAAGACCTATAGGAAAATAGTACATTTTCAAGATTTCAAGAGTAAAAAAGGACAGTACACCAGCCTGATGAATGCATTAAGCTAGATGTTCTGCTTTTTTTTAATGAACACCCGACTAACTCTATACCAGTTGCATGTGAAGCATTTTACAGAGTCTAAAGTCCTCTAAAAAAGTGCAAATATAAACCTTATAAATTCGGTAAACCCAACAGCTTTCTGAAGAAAATAAACGTAATACTAGTAGATAGTACTAATAAACACAAATTGTCCCAAGAAGCTCTTTTTTCCGTAGGGGACATATTTTCTAACAAGAACCTTTTTTCGGCCCACCGAATCTCCGAAATCTCCCCAGAGCAACTTTTGAAGGGAAGTTTTTTTTTCTTTTTTTGGGAGTCACCCCATCCTAGACTTCCAGTTTGTGTCAGCTTGAAAAACTGGTGGCGCCTAATTGAACCCATCCGGCAAATTGAGCTAAGGGCTAATTTGCATGCTCTCAGCAACAGCTTGCTTCACTCAAAACACCCTGTTTTCTCTGATCAATGTTTTGGATCTATTTAATTTTTTTGTCCTGATAAGCGGTAAGTACATTCTCAAAGATACTCATCATATTACCTTTGGCAGTTTTTAACTTAACACTTTTTCTTAAACAAAGTGCGTCGCATATTCTTATATTGTCAGTTTAAAGCTTTTTGTTATCAAATCAGATCGGTCGGGCGTTGGAGAATCTGGCCGTATATGTTTAGACCAAAAGAAACTCTATTTGTAAATAAAAATACTCTATTGCT
Organism: Philopedon plagiatum; assembly: GCA_963971165.1. Classification (NCBI taxonomy): domain Eukaryota; kingdom Metazoa; phylum Arthropoda; class Insecta; order Coleoptera; family Curculionidae; genus Philopedon; species Philopedon plagiatum. Next base: position 82,125,161 of record OZ020193.1, read on the forward strand.
TTTCACGAAATAACGACTTTAAAAATTATCTGTGTATTTAATATCACTTTGTATGTTACGACTCTTGTCGCAGTAGAGTTAATTTCCTCTTTTAGATTTTCCTTGGAACCCAACTCCTTGTTATTTGTAACAACTATCCAGGCAGCGAGTAACATTTAAAATTTAAAACATCCTCGGAACATCTGCCAAAGTTTATTTAAGGTCGGCTAACGTTCGGGTCCAGCGGGTTTCCAGAAAGTCCTGCTTTAATGAAGCAGGGATATTGGGAATCGTCCAAAAGTTAAAGGAAGCAAAAGGTCCGGAATATTTTAAACTTGGGATAAATGTATTTGTTCTGGAGAGAGCCAGAATACAGGAAGTTATTTGTTTAGGCTATGGATGAAGGCATATTTGGAGGGGAAACGATATGTCTAAGAAACTTGTTATCGGTATTTAGGCGGTTAATTAGCAGTATAAAATTTTGAAAAAATATCTACATGGCGAGACGTATTCCAACAATTTTTAAACAATTGTCATGGCTAAATTCACTACCAAAAACAAGGGTCTAATTTTTTTTCTCGGACAGCCCACCTCAACTTCAGGTCTAAGTAAAGGGTGTCCCAATATGTACTTAGGATTTAAATTTGGCGCCATTTTTCAATAATTTCCTTATAAATTTTATATTTTGCATGGGTCCTATAGAGACCCGGCAATTATTAATTATGGATCGTTTTACACTGGAAGAATGTGTTAAAAATGTTAAAACTTACTACGAAAATTCCCGTTCTTGTGTGAAAACAATTCGTAAACTACGATCAATTTTTGGGCATAATCACGTGCTAAAGTGATAACGAAATTCGCAATCTTATTCGAAAATTTAAGGTTTCCGGATTGGTTGTTAATTTAAAGGTGTCTATGCGTTTTCGTAGGGCTCGTTCCATTGAAAATCTCGCTAAAGTACGTGAACATGTTGCCGAAAATCCCAAAACCTCAATTCGTCGTCGAACCAAGACTCACAGGCGACAAGCATCGTCGTACGTTAGCTGTTTTATCTTAAAAGTTAGAAATAATGCACAATTTTGCAATAAAATTATTTTTTTCCGTCGAAGCTCATTTCTACCTCTTCGAGTAACCGTGTGTTATTGTGGACTGGAAGTGTTATAGAGCCAATTTTTCATGAAAATGACGATGGTCAAACGGTTAATGGTAATGGCGAACGCCACCGCAATATGTTATAAAACTTTTTATGGCCCCAATTAGACAATATGGACATTATCAATATGTTCTTTCAACAAGATGACGCCACGTATGACACTGCGACGGAACTTTGGATTTGCTACGGACACGTTTTCCTGGACGCGTTATTTCTCGAAATGGCGATATTCAGTGGCCTGCAAGATCATGCGATCCAATTCCACTCGATTTTTTCTTGTGGAGATTCCAAAAAGACAAATAGTTTTTTAACAACCGCAGACGATTAATGACCTGAAGCAAAACATTCGTCAAATTATTGGTGAAATTGAATGGTAATTGTGCCAAAATGTTATTCAGAATTTTACGCCAAGAATGGTCATCTGTAAAAACAGTCGAGGGGGTCATTTGGACATTATTTTTAAAACATACCTCTACTTTTTGATTAAATAACTATCAGCAAGTTATTTTTCCTAAATTATTGGTTCTATTTAAAAAGTAAATCCCGTACCTATTGTGGTACCCTTTACCAACGAAACATGAACTTTTGAAGAGAAGGGAAATGTAATCTGACACGGGATTTAAGAAAAACTGGAGGTAGGGTGAAAAAGGGAAAACCTCTGCAGACAATTTGTTTCATCATCTGAAGACCCGAGGTATGACGAAGCGAGAAAAGTGGGATGTTCTAGGCTTTTGTAGCTGGACAGTAAAGGGATACATAGGTACGCAATGCAGCTCTTGTTGTTCTGTGAGGAACAGTCAAGGGGGGAATTATAGCGGCTAGTTCCTTAAAACAAAATTGGTGCATGTATTGGTAGAAAAAGGATAAATCGAACGGCTCTCTTTTGTATAGAATTAAGGATGTTAAGTGTTGAAGGTGATGGAGCTTCCTTGATGTCTGAGCAGTACTCTACGATAGGTTTTATTTCGGGAGGAGGGGAGACGTATTTTCTGATTCGAAAGGAAAAAGAAAGCTTATTAGCTCCTGATGTGGCTATTAAAATAATAACTTTGTGCCATCTGAGATCATGTTCGAAAGCGATGCCAACAAGATCAAACGTTTCATTGTTCTGTAGGGCTTGGCCATTTATGTGGATGGGGTAAGAGTTACCGGATTTTTTGCGTGACAGGTAGCAAGAGTGGGTTTTAAACGCGTTGAACTTGGATTTTGGGTGTTATAATGTATCAGAGTAACTTTTTCCAAAATAATATTTTTAGGCTTGTAATGACTTGTTTAAACGATTTATGCAATAAAAATACATGGATCTTCACTATTGCGATATGCTGATGATGCACGATTTTGATTTGCGTCACACATTTGATATTCAGGGTAATCCATGGACTAATTTTTGTACATGAACTTTTCTAATAGAAGCATGTATATTAAAAAGTGTGATAGTACATTTCTCATTGCATTTTAAATCTGGAATTTTCGTAATAAATTTTCTAATATTACTACTACACAAGCGCTTGCTGATGCTGATGACCGCAACTAAAAAAGAAAAACAATAAAATAAGCTGCCGCCTAAATTTCTTGACTTAGAAATGTGTTATCGTAAGGACGAATAAATACGAACTTCAAAAATTGTTAACCTGCATTTTCGAAAGACAGGAATTAAAACGATGAACACTTTCTGTTACTTTATTTTTATTTCCTGCCTTCTTAGAATAACTTCTTAACACCATTAATTTTTCCATGTAGTAAGAAAAGTGCACATTTTAAAAAATAATGGATCCTTAAATATTAAAACCGCGATCAAAAATTTATTTTTAAAACTTTTTCCAAACTAGTAAAAAAAATACGTAGCAATTTTCATACTGCATAACTGGCAAAATTTTAATTTTGCTTATTTTTAGAATTCAAACCCAAAAAGGCAGAAGATATTCGTTAAATATAAAGAACTTAAAAACGTTAAAAACAAATTTTAAACAAGTTTTCTACCGGCATTAGTTACTAGAGAATATCCACTAATTAAAAAAAATCCAATATGTATTTTACAGAAACCGAAAAATTCTAAATCCTTTAAAAATAAACTAAGTTTTTCCATAGAAAACGTACTAAATATGTAACACCAGCCAATAAAATATTTGTTTAAAAACGCCCTAAATAAATTTTAAATATAAAATAATACCGTTAAAAGCATGAAAGATAGTTAACTTCGCACCAGGAATGTGCCTAAAAAACTTTTGGTTAATCCAAAAAAAAACGACAACCTTGATCATGACCTTTATGGAATCTTACCAGCAAATGTTACCTTAATAATTTCATATCTATTTCAAAAATATATTTTACCATATAAAACAAAATAAAAATCGGTACCTAAGTAGTTTACGAATTTTGCAAAAATTAATAATGAAACCAAAAAGGCAATTGTTCACGAAAATTACGGCCGCTCTGGCCGAAATACGGCGACCTCCACCACAATTGTCACGGGATCTTAACTAAAATACTAAAACCCTGACTTCATAATTAATTCTGCAGCAATACTGTTATTAAAATAAAATGAATATTTATATTTACAAGAATTCAAACGAGGCCTTACCTATTAATTCCTAATACATCGTCGACGGGAGAAAGTGGTTCTGGCGTAGCTGTAACCCGCTTGGCTCGCAAAAGGTCAACTGACTTCTCTGCCCATCTCAACCTATCAGGTCGACTCCCTTCGCCTTACCGCCGCGCCGCTCTGATACATCGACGCACGTCGACCGAAGCGCATTCAGAGAAGGGGTCGGCCAGATAGGGGTGAGGAAAAATAATTTGGTGACAATATTACCGCTTCAGGTAAATCAGCTTTTTCTTCATTTTACATTGCAAAAGTGTCTGAAGTTAATTTAAGTTGTGTTACAAAATTTTTCAAGAAACAGCTAAAAAAATAAGAGTTAGAATAGCTAAAAAAATAAGAGTTTGAATAAAAAGTAATTATCTTTTGATTGAGAAGAGTTATCAAAAAACTACCAAATACCTCCCGAGGTACTAGTCTTAGCTTCACCTAGAACATATAATTCTATTAAAAAAATTTTTTTTAGCAAAATGGTGGGATAATAAAAATTTTAAAAATTGCATCACTTTTTTCTGCACCCTGTATATCATAGAAAACCTGATCTCGCACAAATTTCCAAAAAATTATACCAATATACGAGAGTCGAACTTTAATATCCTGAAAAGCCTAATAAAATCCGTTTATTCCTTTCAAAGTTACAGGTTGTTGAAAATGAGAAAAAAAAATTGCTATGTTCTTTAATTTGACAGGCAGTTTAGTTCAGTCTATTGAGTTACGGCGTTTCGAGATCTGCCTCCTTGATGTTTTTGTTGGAATTTCTGCTAGCATGAAAAAGTCTTGGACATACGTTCCTGTTAAAGCATTTTGAAATAGACTAGTGTGCCCCACTAAAAATATCATTTGTTTTGGAATCGACTTTGGCGTTTCAAAGTTTGAGCTATGAACAACATCACGAAAAAGGTAAGTACTAAATTTTATAACAGCTTAGAAAATCCAAATGCTCAGAATAGTCAATAAATATTAAAATGAACTGTTTTAGCTTAGTTTCCGAGCAGCGTTTTAATCTCCTAAAGCTAGTTATAAAACTATCAATTTATTTTCTAATACATCTAATTGATATTCTATGATTGTTTGTTGTTTCACTATGTGCTTTTTTTGAGTTAGTTTTCTGAAGCTATAATTATTGGACGGTGGGCTATTTGATGCGTTTATATTACTGTAAGTGGCGCCAAATTAGAACTGTTTACTGGCCTACACCAATGATGTTAAGAAGTGTATAAGTATTTTTTGTAATACATTGATAAGTTATTAGCATGTGGCATTAATGAACCAAAATCAGGAAACCCCCCCTTAAGTAAACTGGCCCGCTACTAGAGCTTGAAAGGGCCAGTACCCGGGTCGTTATATCAGGGAAATTTTGCAAAATCTCAAAAAGAAAAATGAATATTCTAAAATATAAAAATTCTAATAATATATACACATAAAAAACCTCTGTGTTAAAAGAGTCTAAAAATGTCGAAAATGCTAAAAGTTTGCATAAAAAGGGTCTCCGGATCAAATTCTTTATAAAGCCAGATGTTCCTAAATGACGCCAAGCAACAAGCCACGCATATCCCCCGCAGAGGGAGGAAGCGCGACTACTTAAGCGCTCGACGCCACCGCAGGTAGGCATTCAGATTCAGATTCACATTCGACTCGCATTCAAATATCAGATTGACATTCAAATTTTCCTCTTTTTAAAAAGCTAAGTCGTGGCGATGTCAGTGGGTTCTCCTGTTAGTAATTTTTCTGTGTTGAAAAACTGCCAGTAAGTCCTTTGTTCTTTGTCTAAAGTACAGTTACGTTAATTAGTGGTGTAATATTAAGCAAGTAGTAAATTGGATTCGTTTTACTTATTAAAGTGCCTAGTACGCTGATTTCAACTGCCAGTGAGTACGCCGAGGTTGATCTAACTGGTGGGTCGGTATTTTGGTAACGAAATTAAATCCATGAACTGCTTAAAAGAATAATTCATCTCATTAATAATTCTATAAGAAATTGGATTCGTTTTACTTATTAAAGTGCCTAGTACGCCGATTTCAACTGCCGGTGAGTATGCCGAGGTTGATCTAACTGGTGGGTCGGTATTTTGGTAACGAAATTAAATCCTTTACTGTAATTTAATGTAATACATTACCTATGTGAATTCAAATACTGACAGTCGTACATCACAATTTAATCTTATAAACAATATAAAGTAATCTGTTTAAAAAAATATTAAACTAAATCTTTAAAATGGGGCAACATTTGGGGGAGAATTTAAAATGAAAGAATAAAATAACATTATTATCAAATATTATTTTACATAGATTATAACTGGAAGAGAGACCTAATTTCTAACGGTACCAGATGATGGTGTCAATAAACTTTTGCTTTCGAGATTTGGGTCAGAATGGTAGGGCAAGTGCAAACGCACCTTTCTTGTAAATACAGATGGCCAGTTTGTCTTCCGGGGTTTAATTGGCATAACAAAGAAAAAACAACGGTCAGTAAACCGACATAGTCGAGACAAAAAATAAAAGGGTATTTTACTAGATTAAGCGTAATCTGCATTCGTAAAGAGAAATATTAAAAAGGGTGTTTTAATAACTTAAAGGTAATCTGCAACGAGAAAATATTAAAAAGGGTTGGGTTGTAGGAATATGTATAATCGCGATTGACCAAGGTCTTATCAAGATGGCAAGGTAATGATAAAAATAAAGCATGGGTGTAGATATTGACATGATGCTACCTGTAGAATGTTAACAGATAATAGGTATATATAAATCGGTGTGATGGGTTTTCTTGAGAAAGGGTTATAACCGGCGATGGTGCGCTGTCGAGGTTTCCGGTACATAAGTAACATGAAAACAACATCTGCTCGAGAAGAAGAGTGACACATGCGTATGGGCGGATGGTCTCCTAACTTTTATTGTACCTTTATATGTTATACGTTGAGGTGTCCCATATTTTGCTTGGGTATTGTGCTGATTGTAATCGGCTAATTACAGTAAATTAATTTAACAGTGGGCTCCACTGTTCAGGTTTCGGCTCCTCACGGACTAATTTGGGGTGATACTGAGTGTTAAAAAGGTATTTAAAGAATAAATGAAAATTATACGTACACGTCAGAGGGGCGATACCAATAATAAAATGCCGATTATCCGGGTTATATCCGAAAAGGGGTGATATAGAAAAAGGGACGAAGTGATAAAGTGCATGCAGAGGTTCGCTGCAGACGCACAGTAATAGGTATTGGGGTTTGGTAAAACAACAGGTAAAACAACAGGTAAAACAACAGGTAAAACAACATGTAAAACAACATGTAAAGAACAAGTTCACGAGGGTCGCCATCCGTGTTGCAGACACTAGATAGGTGAGCTATGAATGGGAAAAGCGCAGCCAAGATAGGTAAAGAAATAGGTAAAGAAACACTTCACGCGGATCACCATCAATGTCGCAGACAGTAGATGTGTGAGCTATGAGTGGGAAAGGCGCAGCCAAGAAAATCACCGTTGTAGTCAGGAAACCCACCTATAGTGTCGCAGACATAAACAGGTGACTAAAAGTAAAAAGGGGTACAAATTACGGGAGACAGACAAAGGCCTATGTTAATATATTGAATTGTGAATTGATGTAAATATTTTATTGTGATTTTGAATATGAAATTGATAAAGAACTGGTGTACAAATGAATAAATGATAAAAACAGATTGATTCTTTGATTTCTTATCTCTATAATGCGACAGACTAAAAAGGGGAAAATATAATTAAAAACTATCAAAATCTGATCTAAAATTTACTGTTTAATAATAATAATAATGATGTTTTTTTTTCTGTTGTACCAAACTTTAAACGAACCTGAAATAAACACAACGTAGGAAAATAAGGTATACATCCAGACGATTACAGCCAACGTGATTGACTTTATCACGTGATGAATAGACTGGGAGAAGAGCAGTTTCAAGCTAGTCGATGGCTTGCTGTTCTACATCTTGGCCTTTACAATAACAACTATTTTTTGGGGGCAGCAATATGGGTTATGCGAAATGCGAAAAATAACAAAAAAGCCCAAATGTTTTAGGTACACGCTCACATCGTTACCGTTCACTGAGAGACAAACAACATCTTTTGCTAAAACTAACAAAAATCTTCTGCAAGAGCGAGTTATAAAATATGTATATTTTTATTTTGATCAATATCGAATGAAACTTTATCTTTTATTCCAGTTTTTTATCGAGTTTGGCGAAGACTCAACTTAACTTCGAATAAAGTAGCAATATTTTCTAAGTCGGTTTTTAAATATTTATTGAAACGGATATTATATAATAGCATGTATATTGTATATTATATTTCTTTATACAGTGTATGTGTGTAATGTGAGAACAGGTAGGTATACTCAGTAACAAATTCTATTGATTAACCTCGCGAGATGTTCAAATAAATAAAATAAATTTTTTGACTCAATTTTTAATTAACCTGTAAATCAATTTTACGATTTTTGTTATTTCTACAAGATACGCATTTTTGATTACCGATAATCGATACTGATTAAGTGAACAAAAATATGCAAATATTTTAAATCACTTCCTATTGTTTGACAACACAGTCACACTTAATGAAATAAGGCTATTAATCAAAATCAGGAGGCCCTGTTGCAATATGGTGCTTTGAAGTCTTATCAGATATTAGTAAAATTAGTTTTAAGCAAAGGCATATGCCAAAAATCGAAATTTTCTAAGTCGTTCCTAGAGCAACCGAGGACAAAAATTGACCAAAGTTGTGTGTTTTATTTTATGACTGCCAATTATTATTAAGCCATTGTACAATATGTGAATTAAATTAGGTCAATTATATGTAGTATGTTTAGCCATTAAATGTTAACAAGTATTGTATATAACTTCTAAATATTTTAAATGGTACGAAGGCGGATAAAGATTATCAATGGTCCCTCTGGAGCTAGTAGCAATCGGGTTTGGTGTTGGCTGTTTTTTGAAGTCAAATGGATCAGTTTTACTTTTGGGCGTACAATGGACAAATGCATAGAAAATTCAGGATCTGAATCGCTGAATTGCTGGGATTTACTTGGCACTCATTATTATTTTTCTTCGTTATGGAAAACAGCAAGGAATTCTCATCGCTTGATGAGGATTGTTAGATAGCCAACAATCACATTTTCTAGCGTACAACATTTTTAACGGTTTAAAATAAGAGCGATCCAATGGCTGAAGCCTGCTGAAGCTGCTATGAGACGGAAAGCTCAACAGATGTAGATAATTTGCTCTACAATACAAGAATAACACAGTCTCTAAGGATTTATGTGATGAATGATTTGGTCTATGGTCTAATATTAACAACACTAGATGCTCTCTATCTGCTCTTACTTTGGTTTACAAGTGTTTCAGCTACTGAATAAACAGCTTGTTCATATATCCCGAATCTGACCACATAGCTATGGATTCTGAAGTTCGTTCTTTAATGTATTACGGAAAAATATGAAGACCAGAGCTACAAAACTGCCATCGGTACTCACGACACAAACAATAATTGTTTGTGTCGTGGTGAAACAATTATTGTTTCACCGCGTTCAGCAGATGAAACCTTTCCAACTAGCTTTATTCCATTATTGCTAACAACTTTGGGAATTTTGTTTAGAACAGAAGATATTCCACTTTCGTCCATACTGTAGATCGAACCTGGAGGCATTTTATGCTTTGTGAAAAGTTCGGGCAAATTTGTAAAAAATCTTTCTATTTGAATTTTAATAAATTCCATCATTCTTGCTAAACTGGATGGACTTAGAGTCCTTAATGACAAACTATATTTTTGACAAATTTATATGCCCAGTCCTTACCAGTAAATTTCTTTTCTGAATCAAACGGGTGAGCCAAATTTTAAGGTTGCATACGCGTAAGCAATGATTTTCAGAGACTTGAAGGTCAGACCATAAAACTTACCATCCATATCTTTACAATGCTGAACTACGGTCCAAATCATCAGTAAACACCGGTTTGAATTTTCCCAAAAAGTTTACGCCATGTCCAGAATTTAACCTTTTACGTACAGTCGACTCGTGTACACCCAACCTTTCAGCTGCCGCGCCGCTCGGAAATGAAATAGCATAACATTTGGTAACATACACATTTGGTGTCCTTAACCGGTCAAATAACGATACAGAACATCTTAACAGGATTATTATTAATACTCACCGAGAATCGAGTTCACCATCCACGTGGCTGCATAAAGAGGCTTTACCTTCGAAGAAAAATTGGAGGCCGAGGTGTTTCCAATATGACCTTACATCTAAAAAATAGCCTTAAAACTTACTTTCATAATAAAGCAAAAAATTCACTGCTGCATGTGGTAGTGTGTGATATTGACAAACACTCAACAGTCCAACTGAGGTGGACTGAGCTGAGACGTATCCCAAGTTTGAACAACGCCAGGGAGAAGTGGAACTCTGGGGTCCTGCATGGGAGGTTCAACCATGCTTTATCTATGGCGTCTCTGGATCTTTCAAACGATTGGCTAAAAGTTGGAAACCTATACTTCGAGACAGCAATTCATCACAGCAATCCAGGACAATGTTATAGCCACCAGAAACTATAAAAATTTTACTGAAAAAATAGCCATAGAGTCAGATCTGTGTCGTATGTGCGACCGTTCGTCAGAAACAATAGAACATATTGCGGGCTGCTCAACCCTGGCTCCTACTTAAAAGGTATAATTTGACTGCAAACATAATTCACCAAAGATTAGTCAAGAACTGTGCACTGGGACAAAACAACCAAGAACCATACTATAAATACGAATACATACGAAAACATTGAAGAAAAGTATTGGTACACTTGGGTTAGAGTGGGGATTATACTTACCAATCCAAAAATCAGTGCTACTGGACACTTACTGTGTGTAGTATTGTCAGAAGGGTTTTGGGTGATTTCTAAAATGTATTATACATTACCTTTAAACGGTACATCGTGTCTGAGACAGATGTAACTATTTCAAATAAACCAGGACTAATCTGTGTCAACGCAAATAATAATAACAATAACAACAATTATTATCCATGATATTCATAAAAAAATTGTATCGTCACAAGCCAACCACACTTTTTTTACAAATTTAAGGATCTGAACATGATACGAAAATTTGACGAGAATAAAAATCATTTTTACTGCGGATGTTTTTCTTCTATATCATTTGATAATAAGCTTTGAAAAATGAATACCCAAGAAATAATTACTTTTTTCCTTTGATTAAATTCATAATAAAAAGTCCCTTTTAATTTAATAACTTTCTTCGTTTCTCTTTTGTAAGTCTTCCAATTTTACTGGCGAAAACAATACGAAATATTTTCCAACAAAAGTTTTAATAACAGTTAAAAGTAACTGGGATAATGGGGTGAAAAGTAATAATTTTTTTCAACATTTTGTTACAGAAATCTAATTTTTATGAAAGGTTTTTTATACAAGTTCGTTACGGTCAGATGCCCATGAACTTTAGTATCTCTTTGCAGTTTTAATCGTTTATAAATACAGGGTGGTCAAAAGAGTTTCAAATAAATTCCAAACTTTTCTCAGAAAAATTTGTTTCTAATAAAAGTTAATACATGATCCAAAAAGTATGAAATAAGATTTTTACGTATATATTATTGAGGTTAATGGTAAGATGAATTTTGTTCAAATTTAGGTTACTTGTACAGGGTTATTGGACACATTTTGACCAATAGGTAACTTTTTTATTTGAAGTTTTTGATATATGGTTTAAATGTAACATTTATAGGTCCTTTTGAGAAGCGCCACTTGGTTGGTTTCCGATATACAGGGTTCCCCATTACTAAATGTCAGAGCAATGTTACTTTTGTAAACGGAACACCCTGTATATTATTGAATTTTTAGATTCTCCAGACAAATCTAAGTATATTTCGTGTATAATATCTTATATCTATCTTAAACAGTTTCCGAGATATTCATAATTGAAAATCGGATTTTTTTTATTATTTATTTCAATTTAATTAAATTAAACAATGAAGCCTACTAAAACAATGAATAAAAAGTTAAACCTGTCGGCGAAATGAAATAATTGAAAAGTATGAGTAAAGAAATGAACTAATTCGTTAATAAATGCTCAAAATAATAATAATAGCCCAATTTACAAGTCCGAAAATCCAATTTTCAATACACGAAATACACTTAGATTTGTTTGGAGAATCTAAAAATTCAATAATATACAGGGTGTTCCGTTTAAAAAAGTAACACTGCTCTGACATTTCGTAATGGGGAACCCTGTATATCCGAAACCAACTTTTACTGGGGCTTCTCAAAGGGACCTATAAATGTTACATTTAAACTATATATCAAAAACTTTAAATAAACAAGTTATCTATTGGTCAAAATGTGGTACATCAAAGTTCTAAACTTTAAAGTTGGCGCAATTTTAAAGCATAATGGAAATCATGAATAATAACACATAAATAAATTATTAATACAGAGTATTATTTTAAGTTTATTATAACTGAACCTGACGTCAAGCCTAATTGTGTTCAACTTTAAATAATTTGTGCACCAATGTTTTAAACTTTGAAGTAAGCGCAATTCCTTATTAACTGCTTATGAATAATTATTATTACGGATCATTATATTTTGGAATTGCGCCGACTTCACAGTTTAGAACTTTGGTGTAAAAGTTATCTAAATTTAAACAAAATTAGGCTTGCCATACCTCAGTCATAAATAACCTGCCTATAACCTCAGTAACAAATAAATATTATTTCATACTTTTCAGTGCTTCTCTTTTTGTAAAGTAGGTTAATTCTTTTGTAAAAAAATAGGTCTTTATTTTTAATGCTCATATTCTTCCTCCCTACTGTACTATGCATTATCATTGACTTATTTGACCCCAATAGCATTAAAAAATAATAAATTATACAAAGTTAAAAAAATCCTTTCTCGATACATTTCATCGCACTCATTCTACTTGCTTTATCTTATTCTTCATATTTATCTCGCCCCACTTCTTCAAACATTTGTTAGACAAAATTAGGTTTTCTGACCTTAATAATCCCGAAATAACCCATTAAATAATATTCCTGGAGAAATTCTCAAGTAAGCGCAATCCCTTATTAACTGCTTATGAATAATTGTTATTACTGATCCTTATATTGTGGAATTGCGCCGACTTCACAGTTTAGAACTTTGGTGTAAAAGATATCTAAATTTAAACAAAATTAGGCTTGCCATACCTCAGTAATAAATAACCTGCCTAGAACCTCAGTAATAAATAAATATTATTTCATACTTTTCAGTGCTTCTCTTTTTGTAAAGTAGGTTCATTTTTTCTAACAAAAATATGTCTTTATTTTTAGTGCTCATGTTCTTCCTCCCTACTGTACTGTGCATTAATTATTGACTTATTTAACCCCAATATCATTAAAAAATAATAAATTATACAAAGTTTAAAATAATTCTTTGTCGATACATTTCATCGCACTCATTCTACTTGCTTTATCTTGTTCTTCATATTTATCTCGCCCCACTTTTTCAAACATTTGTTAGACACATACATTGTCCGGATATTTTTATGGAACCTTTCACCCAGCTCGTCGCTGACAGCGCCCAAATTCTCAGGAAAAAATGATAAATGGGAATGAAAAAATTGAATTTTAATGACATTCGGCAACCAAGCGATTTGTAGGAGTCTCAAAGTTCATTAACTAGATGTTCGTCGTTTGCATCCATATTGTTGCCTAAAAATCCCCTCACTACGCTTACAAATGAGTTCCAAGCTATGAGTTCTTGCGTGGTGAGCTTTTCTATAAAATTACCATCATCTAGCAATTTTCTAATTTGTGGCCCAATAAAAATGTCTTCTTTTAATTTGGCGTCACTTAACTGGGGAAAGACTTGTCTTAGATATTTAAATCCGTCACTTTCTTTATTCATAGCCTTCACAAAGTTTTCATCAGTCCAAGTTTAATGTGAAGAGGACACAAAAGGACATTTTTTCTTAAAAGTCGTAACTTCTGTTTCTATAGCTAGTAAGTTCCACTCCTTAAGACGGGAACCAAGAAGTCCTGACTGTTGCTTTGACAACCCCAAATCATGTACTAAATCATTTAACTCACGTTGAACAATCAAATGTGGCTCGCCGGAACTGTGACCTGGAGTAAAAGTGGGGTCGGTACAATATTCTTCGGAGCTGCCTGATGATGCGTTATTATCTCCATTATCTCCCAAAACAATATCTTGCCAAAGGCGCAGTCGGTACTGGTAAGTCTGTAATGTGAGGAACAGGTCTTATGGCAGAAGGCAAATTCGGATATTCGATCTTGCGCTTTTCATTTTTGGAATAACCTTCAGTTCTTGTCATGCAAAAATAGCAATCGTCAAAATGATTGGTGTGTTCTCGCCATACCACTGGAACTGCAAAAGGCACACTTTTTCTCTTCCCTTTCATCCACTGCACCAATGACACGCTACAGCTGATACAGCACACATGGGGAGCCCACTGCTTGTCTTGGTCTCCGATTAAAACACCAAAATATAAGAAATAGACTATTTTACATTTTCAGAAAATGGTCTGGCTTGTGGATTCACCAGAAATTCTCCACAAATATAACAAAACTTGTCAGGATGAAATTTTGCAACTCTGCGGCGCGTTTTACTTGACATTTTCGTCGCTGGCAAAACTTTTTAACTATACAGAACCACTCAATTCGAAGATTGAATAAGAGAATAAGTTTAAAGTCATAACCAATCCATTTTAGGTTACAATGCACCCCTTTTAAATGACCCCTCATAAGATTTGCTACCTGCCACTATAAAAAGGTCTAATGAGCCCACTGAAAAGTGGTACGTATTAGGGCTTTATGAATATTTTTCTGTTATTAGAAAGGCATTAAGCATTGTGAAAATAATGGGCTGAACTGTGTTACAAAAATCGTGTCGGCCAGTGTAATTAGTAGTATCGCTTTTTCCCAGTTTCGAATTTAATATGAAAATTTGTAGTAGAAAATCTTTTTTTTTGTTATAAATACCAAAATAAATAGATACAAACAATCATCATAAATATTAAATTTATGTAGAGAAATACAAAAAAATCCGGTTTATTTGATTTACATGCATATTCCCTATTTGCTTAGCTTGTTGCTTACCAATCAATGGTGCATCTTAGAGTAAAATAGCACATCTTATGTTCCTGTTTTAGTTTTTGATTCTCTATTCAAAAATATCAACTTCCGGTTTAACTTAATTTTTTAACTTCGTGATAATCCGGAAGTCGATATTTTTAAAAAGGGAATGAAAAAGTCTGATAGGGACACGGACTAAAATGCGCTATTATTCAACTACAGGTTTTCACACTACACAAGTTGCCAGTTGTCAGAAATGCAGGGCTTTATACATACAAAATATGATATTAAGCTTGGGTAGAATTATTTAAGTATTGAATAATAATGCAGGGTCTTTTGTTTAAAATTCGGATTTGGTATTGGCAGAGCTTGCGATAATGCATGCTTAAAATTATTTTTAATGCTCAAAAAACGATTTTCTACGTCTTTGACCAAAATTTAAAAAAAAATTATTAGATTTATTATTGAGTATTTTTTCTTATAGGAGTGGGAATTAATTATTGTGACTAGTTTAAAATAAAAAGGTGACTATGGTTAAACTGACACTGTTAATATGTTGCTTAATAAAAGCGAGGTTCTTACAAATAGTGTTTGTGTTCGGCAAAAGTAAAATTTTCTATAAAATCGTAAAACCCAAAGTCAAGAGATCCTTTCGGGGGGATTTCGGGGGATTTTTTTCTAATGAATCATTTTAAATAGACAAGTATAAAGTAAGATAAAAAAAACGCCCTCAAAGTATTTTTTTTTAATCTTCTGACAGCCCACGAAGACCGAAGTCTAAGTACTATGTACCGTGGGTATACTGGGGAATCGACTCACACATCCAGAGCTGGAAACATCCGTTGGGATTTCACCAGCCCCTTAAGAGGATGTGTGGGTTGGTACCACCTCTGCCACAACCACCACCACTGCCGTGAAATCAATGACGAATGCCTTAAATTATTACTCTTGAAAGGTAACATAGTTAAAAGGTATAGGTGAATGAAAAATAAAACTGTCAAGTTCTGAAGTTTTTATTTTTAAGAAAATTACATTACTGTCATTGTCATTGCACAATACAGAATTAAAAAAAAAATAGCCAACAAAGAACCTAAAAATTACAAATTCAAACTGAATGAGAGACGTGTCCACCTTCTACTTCCAAAAATGTTCTCATTCTTCTTTTTACAGCATCAGAAACATGGTGAGCACTTGGGCGAGTTGTTAATCTCCAGAAATTTATTTGTACATAATTCTAGCCCTGAGTTTTTAATGTGGCCATAAAAAAAGTCGCACGGCGTGAGATCGCAGGACCGTGATGGCCACCTAACTGGCATATTACGACTAATGATTCGAAAAATTCTTCCAAAAATTTAAATTTTCAAGAGTTACGTGAACTGGTGCGCCGTCCTGCTGGAAGTAGCCTTGTCGCATCTCTTCATCGTCTAATGCGTTTGCAAAGTTTTCTAAAATTACATTACGGTATCGCGTAGAATTGAGAGGGAGAAAAAATCGGTCCAATTAATCTTCTCTTTGATATTGCCGCCCACACGCCATTTTTCTGTGAATGCAGAGGCTTCTCTATAAAGAAATGTGGATTTTCAAAACCACACATTTTTATTTGTTGAGAATTTACATATCCAGAGAAGTAAAACCATGCCTCGTCAGTCAAAAAGTTTTTTTCAAATACTTTTTCATTATTATTCAAATTACCCATAAACGACTCTAAAAATTGCACTCGTTGCGCCTTGTCGTTTGGTAACAATTCTTGGCCTGAGCATGGACGATAAGCGTGCGTAAAAAGCATGATAAAAAAGTAAACATTCTCTTTATGTTATTTTTTATTGGCAACTGCATCGTTTGCATTTGTCTTTTTCTAATGCACCTTTTGTCAACAAGGAAGTAGAGGATAGACAGAGAGATGAGAAGATCTGATTCCTTCGATGAATATCAGGAAAGAGCAGAATATAGCGATGGCTAAAATATGTTCTGGTGTGAACTGCCCATGAAACTCACCAATAGGATGAATTTTCAGTTGTTTGTTCTTTTTTGTCATCATTCTTAATCTAAACTAAACGGGCCATAGTTATGGCGGACATAACAAAATTACTCATATGTGTCCATAGAGCGAACTAGACTAAGACGGAATAAAGAATTTAACGATGACGCAGTTTGGTGACATCTTCGGAAAAAACAAAATAATAAAAAAGAGATGAGCATCAGTTAAGTACATTGTACGTATATTTTATTGTTAAGGTAAAAAGAGATTGAAGTGACGGAAAGTCAAGGCAAAATAAAGTAAAATAGAGCTAGTCTGTTAGGAATAGACTCGACTGTCCGAACTTAAGGTGTATGTGCATATTTTATAGCTTTTCGTGTGATTGTGTATCGATTTTGGCGAACGGAAGACCGAATTTGGGAGATAGGTATAGGGAGAAATACTGAATCAGTACAAGCAGGTAATTTAGTGTATTTTTAAGGTAAAATATATATTTTTTTAAATAATGTATATTTGAAGTTCTTCTAGATTTTCTTTAAATGATACAATACATTGTTTTATTCAGCTTTTACATGGAAAAGAGCAGGATATAGTTTTAAATTTATTTGTATTGCTGAGTTTTGCGTTTTAAACTTATTATGTAAATCAGTATTTGTGGTAAGATAATTAAAAAAAAATTACCTCTTTGTGTGCTAAATTACTATACTCACGAGACCATCCAAAACTATTAAATTAAGTATATTTACAGCGGTTTGCGCAAGACAATTTAATTCGTGATTAGCTAACCCATGTACATTTACATACAGTTTTAAATTTTTGTTAACTTACTCACGATTTAACTAAAGCTGGTCAATGCCTAAATTAAGAAGAAATCGCTTAACATCGGCGTTTACATTCAGGCAATCGGCAGCGGTTGTGTAGCTGCCAAGGGTAAAAAGTTGTACCTAATCTGTCTTGTGTTTGGTTTAAAGTGTAATTGGATATTTTTGAACGAATCATAATAATAATTATTAAAAAGAAACAAATGGACAGATACTGTAATTATACTGAAAAAGGAAGAAGATCTATTACTAAAAATAGTCGGAAATTAAGAATATTTTATATTTAGTTCAATGAATATACATACTTTATTCGAGCTCTACATAGTAGTTTACTCTCAATAGATACCTGTGATTTAAATTTGGCGCCGTTTATAACAATATAATTCTCAAGCGACGAGTTCTTGCCAACAATTAAAACAATCTCAATTTTTTGTTCCGTGGTTAGTTTTGGAGGCATAATTAAGGAAAATTATAAATTGATAATCTGAATTAATAGGAAGCAGTGTACGATGGGGGTTTCTACCACGAGCAGAGGCAGTGAGGACTTGGCGTAGAAACCCCATCTTACACTACTATAGACCTATACTTCAAATAATGTCAATGTCTATGTCAAAGCATATTTACTTGTGTAAAAGGTAATCACTTTTTATTAACTTATACCAACATTGATTTTGTAACGTAAAGTAAAAATGTCAAAACATTTTTACTTTACGTAGGTGGCAGCGATTTTGTATTTAAAGAACAAAAATTATTCTAAATAGTTCTTTAAAATAGCTTTTCTTTGTATCTTTCTAAATAAGGATACTTTATTCTTGGGTATATTTTACGTTTTTGTCACTACGCTGTATACTATGGATCTTTCAGATTTTTTCCATAGGGATTCTTAGTTTATTAATATGCAGATCTTTTCTACACCAAAGTGATTTTTTTGCAACTATTAGTAAAAATTTTTCTCGACTCCTATGTGTAAAACAAATAAAAAATTGACATTTCCAATAATAGTACTTCTAATTCATAGCCTAAGTGTTAATTTTATAAGAAAGATCATAAAGATACGATTAGATTGTGAATTAAATACACGATTTTTTTGTCTACAGCTGAACGTATTTGCAGCTTTTTAGAAACCCTCCTAATATTCTTTACATTTTTTAAAATTACAGTGGAATTAAATTTTTTCCCAATTAAAATTTTTGTATAAAGGCCCTAAAAATAACTTAGAGTACAACGAAGCGCATTAAAACGGGGGACTCTTAAATTTTTAATGAAAAAATAATTAAATATTTTTTTACTTAGAGTTTGTAATAACGCGTATCAATAAGTTTTTAAATTAATAGCTTGTACCTTTTTCTTTTTGCTGATTCATAATATTATAAAATTTTAATTCTTCTTTGCATAATATTAATGCAAAGAAGAATTACATTTTATTTTGAGGAAACGTTTTAATAAGAGTTAAATTTTGGCTGGAAGTTGGAATGTAATTGAGTAAATTCAAACTTCGATTTAAATAGCTGAGCACGAATCTTAGAAAAACATATTTTTGAAGTATCCACATATTATACATTATACAGTGTGTAACAAAAATATGGAAACCTCGAAATATCTTGCAAACCGTTAATCCGATTTCTATGAACTTTTGTGTACTTAGGTACGAAATTACGCCCGATTCAACGTAGAATCTCGCATTGTTGTCAAGTATACCGTTTTCCTGAAATTGACAGGAACTTGATTTTTAAATGGAATGCTCTATATTTTATTCGATTTTCGAATTCAGCTTAAAATTCTGAATCCTTCTATTGGGAACATTTTATCCTAGAGTTAACAGTTTTTGAGAAAATGGTGGTCAAAAATCGCTTTTTGTTTTGTTTTACCTTAAAATATCTGTACACGAAAGTTTACCTGAAATGTCTGACATAGTCAGTTTCGTTTATTTACAAAAAATTGATCATTTAACAGAAACCCAAAGAATTGAAATTTTAATAATATGGGGACAGAACGAGGGCGCAACAAGAAGTTTGGAATATTTTTAATGACAAATATCCTGAGAGAAATTTATTAATTAAATCTACTGTAAGTAAAGTTTTAAAAAAATTTCGTCAAACTGGAAACGTAAAAAATGCTATACTTTTTGGATATTTAGTACCGGGATAAACAATACATGAGGAAATAATTTAAAAATTGATGAAGCAAACTAAATCAAATGTTTAAAATGTGGTCTATTTACTTCTTGGCAGTAAGCCAAATACTGCGGGAAACATGCAAAACCTTTAGAAGAATATCAGTTTCCTCGATTCTTCCACATTCTGTTTCTATCCTTAACTTTAAATTATCGAGGTCATTTGGCTTACTTTTGAAAACAACATTTTTGAGGTGGCCCCACAAGAAGTAGTAGATGGGAGTCAAGTCCGGAGACCGAGCTGGCCACTCGATTGTACCCCTACTTCCAATCCATCTTCTAAAAAAGCACCATCGAGATGTTGCCGATAGTGCAGTGGGATATCATCCGGCTGAAACCATATTTCACCATTTGATTATTGCCTAAAAAATTATATTCAAACAATCAATACAACAAGTAAAATAAAGAAACAGCACTTACTTAGACTTATTTAGAAATAGCTGTGCAAAAGCCGGAACAATTTTATTTCTTAGAAGATCCAAATATCTTTCTCCATTTAATGTCTCTTATATGAAGAAGGGGCCAATTATTCTCCGATCTATTATACCAGCCTGAATATTTACCTTTTGGGTGAACTGGGTATGATTTTCGCATAGCTCGTGAGGATTTTCCCTGGCCCAATATCGACAATTATGCCTTTTAACTTTTCCATTAAAAAAAGTGTTGATTCGTCAGAAAAAATTATTCGGTGAACAAAATCTGGATTGGCGTTGCAACGTTTCATCATGGCTTCGCAAAATTCCAAGCGCCTGCCGTAATCATCTTCTGAGAGCTCTTGCCCAAGTCTTACTTTGTACAGATAAAACTTGTCAGTTTTCAGAAGGCGATCTACGGACATGTATGAAACATTGTTTCCTTTTCCCAGTGTTCTGGTAGAAAGATGGAGACTTTCCTCTAAACTGAGTAAAATATTCAGAGCCTTATCACCATATGTTACACTTTTAGGTCGGCCAGAGCGCATAGCGTTTTTTTACGTTTCCAGCTTGACGAAATTTTTTAAAAATTTTACTTACAGTAGGTTTAGTTAATGGATTTCTGTCAGGATATTTGTCATTGAAAATATTACAAACTACTTGTTGCGCTCGCATTCTGCCCCCATAACTCAGTGTTATTAAAATTTCAATTCTTTGGGTTCCTGTTAAATGATTCATTTTTTGTAAATATCAATGTCAGGCATTTCAGGTAAACTTTTGTGTACAGGTATTTTAAGGTAAAATACAATTGTACAACGATTTTTGACCACCATTTTCTCAAAAACTGTTAACTTTATGATAAAATATTCCCAATAAGAAGTATTCAGAATTTTAAGCTGAATTCGAATAAAATATAGAGCGTTCCATTAAAAAAAATTCCTATCGATTTCAGGAAAACGGCAAACTTAACAACAATGCGGAACTTGCCATTGGATCGGGCGTAATTTCATTCCTAAGTGTACAAAAGTTAATAAAAATCGGATGAACGGTTTGCAAGATATTTCGAGGTTTCCATATTTTTGAGACACACTGAAGTATAATACCATAAGTATTACAATTTAACGGAAAAAATTTCGATTATTAACGATAGTTTGTTGTTTAGCAATTTCACGAATGACATTATTAACAAAATCGCGAACCAGAGATGATCGATTTTGAATAAATGTCATGTAGAGCTCGGCGAAATTTTGTGAATGCAGAGGCGGGACACTGTGTTGCCAAGAGTGCTCTTACACTTTGATTACAAATAGCGTAAAATTCCTAAGACCCCTGAAAATAGCTATCAATC
Source organism: Philopedon plagiatum (assembly GCA_963971165.1). NCBI lineage: Eukaryota > Metazoa > Arthropoda > Insecta > Coleoptera > Curculionidae > Philopedon > Philopedon plagiatum. The sequence continues at coordinate 82,146,713 of OZ020193.1, forward strand.
AGTTTAAAAAGTATAAAGCGTTCCGTCAATCATACGGCTTTATAAATTACATTTAAAATTGTAAAATAATTTCGCACTTTCATGTCAGCGGCTGGGCGGTTTCCTCTGACTTAATAGGGAAAATTGAGCAAGGCGGCAACACAGCGCCAAGCCTCGTGACATACAGCTGGTTGCTATGGTGCTTCCCGTTCTGGTTTGAGAGAAGCAAGCGTAATTCTCTTTTCGTTGGGTATGTGTCAAAAGAAGAAGGGGGATTGATCCACGGAGGTTGTTTACTAGTGCGTCAATTACGACGTAATTTGGTAGGGGAACTCTAGGTACTGTGTCGCGCAGAGGTGTCACGCAGAGGATTATTCTTTTTTACAGCAGCAATGGCATAAAAATTTGTGAAAGGTTTTCAAACATATCAAAATTTACACTTGTATAAGCTTACAGAGCCGTAGCATGTCCCACCTATCTGATGTACCTGTCGCACTGTCATTTATTCTACCAGCGCCATACCCAGGTGTAAAGATAAAGTCGGTACACACAAAGTCAAAGTCACACAATCGTAACATCCCCTTCCTAGCAAAATAAGCCGGAAGGTGTTAATTTGAATATCATATGATGACGTTTAAGTCGCCATACGGCTCTTTTCACATACATAGTAGACGACTTTGTTTTACCTAGGCGCACAAACTTCAAACGTACCAACTTTGACAAGCCTTATGCGCTCTGTTTAGAGCGCATGACTATATTTAACCATAAGAATAGCTAGCATTATCGCTAGAGCTACTTTTATTTATTTTGCACATTTGTATGTGGTTCGTACCCTACTTCCACTACTTTCTCAAACTTTTCCATTTGCTCCGCAGCTGACATTTCAGGGTTTTGCACTGCTTTAGAAGCGAAATTGCTAATAATCAAAAATTTTTCCAGGGAAAATTATATTATTACAAATGGTGTTCGTAATGACGAACGAATAAATAAAGCCGAAATACACGTGAGCAATTAACATATTGCATTGTTATTCTGGTTGGTAACAATATTGAAAGCACAGTTCTGATAAACCATGGAGTTTGTGTTTTCAACATTCTGACTGTGATTAGCAATAACATCAGTGAAATTTGAATACTGTGTTTTAGAAATTATGGTTTCTGTTTCATTGTTATCCCTCATGTGATTCACTATTTTCGAAATTTGGAGGAAGGGTTTGATGTCCCGTCAGCTTTATCACCTGCTAGGCCGACACACTGGCTAGGAAAGGCGCAAAGATGGAAGTTACTCTAGCGGAGAGCACTGTGGCTAGACCATTGAAAATAATTAGAGTTAAAATATCAAAAAAAATTTAGCCCAATCGATTGTTATAAACAATTTAATTGTTTATAACAATTATAACTGCTGAACCATTGGTTTTAGAGTTATTCAACAACAAATATTTTTCACGATTTAAGAAACAACTTTTTTCCTTACAAGTTTTTCAAAATTTTTAATTTCGCTCAGTAGAAACGAGAGTGCATTACTATTATTGCTGTCCCCTATCCATTTCACCAAAAGAATCGCTCAGAAAAATCTGAAAAAATCACGAACATTGAGAATTAGGAAGTTTCCTACACAGAGAGAAAAAAAAGTTGGTGGGTATTAAATCACATTCTATAATTTTTTAAATAAAAAAATAATTCCCTCGATAAAACCATATTTCAAATAAAAAAGCGATACTTGCAACAAAATTTCTTTTATATTTTGCATAATTACTGTAATTAAAATATTTAGTTGAGAAATATATTCTTAAAAAAATTAAATTATTTTTCCGCCAACAAAAGCTTTAATAAATTAATAGAAAAATTCGCATAATTAAACATTGTATTAAACGTTTCATTGTACAAATTAAATTGTATTGTCGCAATAACGAAGAAAATCTACTGACAATTATAATTTAATTTTCCTAATAAGGGAAAAACAGAACTAACAATGTAATTAAAAAAATTAAAGTTTATTCCTGACAACTAAATCGCGACTTATGAGAATAAAATTATTATTCTTTACGCTAGCCCTAACCGCCATGCCATCCCGTCGACAAATCATCCCGGCGTGCATCGCATTTACCCATCGTCCATTGATGAGAAGGCAGACTAAGCGGCTACTCCGGTAGTAACAGTGAAGGTGACGGCCATTTGGTCTATTTTTGTTAGTGTATATATTTATGGATAATATAATAGAATAGCCTTTTGTTGTTTTATTTTGTAGGGATATACCTATAACTGTACCAAGATATGCATGCATTCAGTGATAAGTAAAATTTAAAATTTCTTTGTATTTGGTAAATATTTGTTGGCGTTATAGTATAGATCTTTTATAGAACAAAAAATAAAAATATACTTTTCTATATGGCGACTTTATTGCAGGGTTTTATTGTGTCATTTTAAAAATGATTGTATCACATTAAATGCAATAAATATGTGAAACGAAAGTAGATATTTTCATCTTTTGTTTTATAAAAGCTCTATATTTTAACCTCAAGAAATATTTTCTTACTGCTTAAGGTTCTCTTTGCTCCGCTATGGTATTGTCAACCTAATTCAGTTTTTTTACGTTTATCTGCTTTACTTTAGCATTTGAAAAAAGTTATGTATAATATGATATTCGTTAAGCAAATCATTACTAGGCTAGTATGAACGCATATTTCAATCTATTTCTTAACTGTTTGGCCCGCAAAAAATTTACGATTATGGTGTCGGAAAAAATGTCACTAAATTTTTTGAGGGCCAAACATTTAAAAAATAGATTGAGATATGCGTTCATACTAAACTAGTATATAATGATTTGCTTAACGAATAGCATATTATACATAACTTTTTTCAAATGCTAAAGTAAAGCAAATAAACCTAAAAAAACTGAATCAATTTTTTTTGGGAACTATATCGGGATTGCAAATAGTACCTATATATCTTTCTTAGTAAAACTAAGGTTTACTTCACGTAATTAAATTAAGATATTTTTATTAACCAATATTAGTTGTAGGTATCATACCTTCACATTAAATGAATTAAATGATAATTGATACAATTAAGTCATATTTTACTTTATCGTGTAAATTTACTTACAGAAATTATGATTTACTTCAGTTAATTAAACCTGCCAATTAAATAATTAAATTCGCTGAATTATATATTTAATTGCTCGATACCAATTAAATAATTTAATTGAAAGAAAAAAATTTTACTTGTGTAAATTAATTCTTTCTCTCTGTGTATTCCAGAAATATTGAGTTACTTCAACATCATTTAGTAGTAGTCTTTCATTTAACTAATCAAACAAGAAAAATCATCTCGATGTCTTCAAAATTGACGAACTTATTCAATTTCTTATATGTTAAATTTTTACGGCTTGTATCGACTCGTGACGTCAGAATACACAATACTGTCGCCGGGCTAGCTGCCCTGCTGCTTTCGCGTGTTTGCTTTACATTTTGCTTTTAGTAGTATTTTAGTACGATCATGTTCATTGTGATGTTTATTGAGTGAGGTCTATATTTCTCGTTTTTTTTGCAATATGATATTGTGAAAATGCAAGAAGGTTTCGTTCGTGGGGTAAGTGGTGACCTTGAAGCTGTTTTGCCTCGTGTTTCCTGAGTTACTTATTAATCGCCAATTTTTTTATGCCCCTAAATTTTAATTAAGATTTTAGCGAACCGTAATTATTGAAGTTCTGTTTTAAAAGTATTTTCTACTAAGACTAGTTTTTGTAGCTCGGTGTACTACCTCATATTTTGAATGATAATAACCAATTGAATTTCTTAATAGTAATATTACTTTACCTGATTTGCACTCTTTTAAAAGCTTGAACAATTTCTAGTTGTGTACCGGAAAGCTCATACAATTCATAAGTTATGTTTAGAACCTCTTTATACCAGCTTACGGGCCAGTTGTACGACTGGGGCTGGGTTTTATTTAAATTTAAGTAGTCGGTCACCCGCTTAGAATGTAGATTGTTTTTATCAAGTTTTTTTTATTGAACTTACGCTACTGAATCATATGCAGAGGCTACTATCTATAATCCTGATTTCAAACCGTAATTTATATAGATATAAAGGAATTTGTGGTACTATTTAGTCCTGACACTATAATTTGTTATCGTAAACGCCAAGTTGACAAGCCTGTCATATACCCCAGACTGGAAAATTAAAGCATTATAGTCAGTGTTTTTTTAAATTTATTAATTTGTTATTATTATTTCAGTCGCCATCCTGTCGGGAAGGTTCCTTTTAATGTACTTAAATAATATTCCAGATAGGTACCACAAAATCTTTATTCCCTTTCTTGTATAAGTTAAAAGGTGTATGAGCTTGAAGTTTCGGGCTTTATGTTTATGAAGTTGGAAAGTTTAGATTTATTTTTGCATTTGTTTATAACGAGTGTTTAAATAATATTTTTATGTTTTCGGAGGGGTTAAGTAACTTACTACATAATTTTCAAATTTGTCATTTGACTATTGTTTTGGGGAATAAACTTACTAGGCTCATGCACGTTTTACACCTTTTTTTTATTATTATATCGTACTGCTTGGAACGTAGGGTAGCTACATAATTGCTTCATAATTAGTTAAATTCGCTGGTGTTAGCTTAAAGTAGTTAGGTAGTTGTTTTGATGGTAGCGATATATTTGCTTTTAATTTAAGCTTTGTGTACATAACCGGTTTGTCCCTATAAGGGATGTTTTCTCTTTATGTCAATGACCAAAATTTTTCTGAAGGCAATTATTATCTGGTTTTCTTTTTTTATGACAATTTATTCAATTAGTACTAAATGCTTAGCTTTTAGGTCAAGCTACAGTAGGGGTTTAAAGTTTTAATTATGTTCCTTTATTTTGGCTTCGCTTAAGCTTTTCTTTTACTTTAAATCTTGCTTGAATGTTTAAATCTTAAGTCAAGCTAACTGGGCTTTCAATTTTTAGGTATTTTTACTGTCTATGTTAAGCCTTTTTCTTTGTTTATGCTTGTAATTTTGCGTAAACTTATGATTTAATTATCAATTATTTTCTTTTGTTGTACTTTTATTGTTTTTATTGTTAATGTAAGATGACATAATGCCGCATTAAACTAGTCAGTTAGTGAACACTTAGTTTTTGTAAATATTAACGATTATTGGTAAAGTATCAATGAACTTTACAATTTAGTTATCGATGTCCTTGAGTAATAATTTATTTTGTTTATTAACGTAGCTTTGTAATAAACTGCTGGCCAATTCAAGCGGGACAAAATAAATTGTTGATAAAATTTAGAGTGGAATATTTTCGAAACGAAAAAAAATTTTGATTTAACTTTTTCAGTATGTAATTGAATAGTTCTTCTAGTTTTTATACTTTAAGGCACTATTGCTAGCAGTCGCTGCAACTCTATTTTACAGGGTGTTAAGTGAAACCCTGACTTTTTTGGAAAAGTTTTCCAGTTCCGAGAATCTAGGAAGAATTTTTTTTGAATTTTCTTTTCATACTAAAATGATCCATGGTCAAATACAAAAAAACAATTTCTCCGGATTTTCTCTATTTTCATTTGTTTTCCGTATACAGGGGTTAGTCGAAATTATCGACTTCTTCTTACAAAGGAACCCCTAATTTGGCCGTTTATTCACAAAAAGCGAAAGACCAAGTAAATTTGTAGTTTGAAGTAGTCCAGCTAACAAAATTAATACAAATTTTTGTACAGGGTGTAGCAAGTTTGGATCACGGGCTAGTAAATTATTATTTTTTAATTTCTACTACTTTTTCCTAAGTTAACTATTAATTATCACGTGCTACCTTAAAGGGTTAAAATTTGTTAGGTCCGATAACAGTACTGGATAGAAAGATCCTTTTTGCCCAAACGGGTTTTTCATTTTTTGTCTAGTCCCATTTTTAGTGATTAAACGGCTCGCATTTTGAACCTAACTTTTTGCAATTGCATCCATGAACGATTGAAGTGAGAGTGCTTTTTTGGTGGTACATAATGAATGTTTTATCCAACCAAAAAACATGTAGTGGCCAAACAGCTAATGATGCTTATTCGAAGAATTTTTTAGCATTATACAGGGTTGCAAAAAATATACCACCTATACTTTATATGGAAGTCATGTGATTTTCAAATTAATTGAATATAGTCCCAATTTTCTTGGAACTTTTTGCCGAAACTGTTTTTGAATTTTTTTGTCTGGTCCCATTTTTAGTGATACAAATGGCTTGCGTTTAAAACTTAACTTTTTGCGATTGCATTCATGAACTATTGAAGTGGACATCGTTTATTGGTTTAACCAACCAATAAAAAAGTGTCGTGGCCATAGAGCTAAAGATGCTTATTCGCTGCTTTTGTCCGCGTTTGCCCAAAACATATCACCTACATTTTATATGAAAATCATGTGATTTTAGAGTCCTTTAGGTATTCATAAAGTTCCTTTTTGCTATATTAATAATTATTAAAGAAAATGTCCTACTTATTATTAATAAAATCTAGTAACGATACAGATAAAAAGAATAATATTCATTCGGAACTTTTTCACATTATACAGGATTGTGCAGAAGTTACTACTTATAATAGAAGCCACGTGTTTCTCGATATCTTTGGATTTTCGTAAACTTCGATTATTCATTATAAAAGAAAAATATTTTACCACTGCTCTAAAAAGTCAGTACATGGCATTGAGAAATTTTAATTAATAAGAAGTGTCTTAAATTAATAGTCACGGAGTACATTTTTCTCGTCAAAAATTGGAGATGGATAGTGAATTCAACTGAACAAGTTATAAAATTCTGTATAGCGTAGTTTTTAGAAGGTATAGAAATTTCAGAAGATTTAATTACTTTTGAAAGTACTCGAAAAGATACGTAATTTTCAAATTTAGTAGTTATTTTTCCCGGCATTACTTTAGGAGATCCAAAATGTAAATTTTGGTTGTTACTTTTATAGGTAAACAGAAAACGTTTTAAATTATAGAACATTTTTTTTACTTGAAGGTATTATAAAAACTTGCAACTAACGAAAACAAAACAAATCTTAATACCTAGTAGGACCTCCCCTTACATTTATTATCTCTTGGCATCTTCGAGGCATGCTTATTACCAAATTATTGACAAATTCTTGCTGAATATTTTCCCACTCCTGAACAATGGCGTCTGCAAGTTGTTCTAGAGTCTGAGGAGGATCTTCCCTAGAACTTACCAATAATTTCAATTTAGACCAGACGTGTTCGATAATATTCATGTCTGGTGATTTTGCAGGCCAGACCATCCTGGTAATATTATTAGCTTCCAAAAACTCTTGCACAATGCGTGCTCTATGAGGTCTGGCGTTATCGTCAATTAGCACAAAATCGTTCCCAAAATTGTTTGCAAATGGTAGAACGATATTGCTTAAAATTTCGTCCCTATATACCTGACCGTTAATGGGGTCCAATGTTAAAAAAAGTTCCGTTTTGCCATTAAACATTACACCACCCCAAACAGTAACGCCTCTACCACCAAAAGGTTCCTGAGGAGCCATATTCTCCTCCATATACCGTTCGCCACGTTCACGCCAAACTAATATTCTGCCGTCCGAGTGAATTAAATTAAATCTTGACTCGTCTACAAACATGCAGTTTTCCCAGTTATCTAATGGCCAATTGCGATGTTCATATGCCCACTGGAGACGTCTTCGCCTATGCTGTGGTAGAAGTCGCACACATTTAGCACGTCGCCGAGCTCTAAAATTAAAATTTTGGCTTAAAAATCTGTAGTATAGGTGTAGGGAATGAACCAATAAATAAGCCAACAGTAGCTTTTATTATACTAAAATGCAAAATTAGGTCAATTTTCATAACGTTAGTTCTAGGGAAGAACTAAGGAACATTAGGCTGCAAGCACAAATAATGTGTTTAGGGTCGCCTATCAAAACTTTAATTTATGAACAACTTAGTTCAAGTTTACATTTATAATATCGGTGCGCAAAATCCAAGATTCACGCCTCAGCTGACGTCGATATTATAATAGCCGACTTACTAAAATGAAACACTAAAAATATTGGTACAAAAAATAAGATCTCATTTGAAGTAACTCACCTTAAGTTATTATTGTTTAAAGTTCTTCTAATGGTCCTATTGCTCACACGAATGTGTGTTCTTGCTCTGAACTCCTGGTTAATTTTCTCTGATGGAATTTTTCGCCTTCGACGAGCCTCTCTAACCAACCATCTTTCATCTGCAATGCCGACTTTCTTTTGGCGACCTCCCCCATAACGATAGTTTGCACTTCCCGTTTCATGGAAGCGTTGACGCAGTCGAGATATTGTACTTCGCCCAACCCCGTACATATCCGCAATAATACTAATTTTTACCCCATCTTGTAGTAAACGCAAACAATTAGCTTGTTCTTTTGCACTTAATCGAGCCATTATAAAGGATAATAACGCACCAATTCAAAGAAGAATACTTTGTTGCCTGGGTAACTGTCAATAGCAAAGAAAATGTTTTATTTTTTGGCCTACTAGATCTTTTGACTAAGAAATAGAAACGCCGCTAAATTAACAGAAATCCACCTGCAAAGTATAGGTGGTATATTTTTTGCAACCCTGTATAATGCTAAAAAATTCTTCGAATAAGCATCATTAGCTGTTTGGCCACTACATGTTTTTTGGTTGGATAAAACATTCATTATGTACCACCAAAAAAGCACTCTCACTTCAATCGTTCATGGATGCAATTGCAAAAAGTTAGGTTCAAAATGCGAGCCGTTTAATCACTAAAAATGGGACTAGACAAAAAATGAAAAACCCGTTTGGGCAAAAAGGATCTTTCTATCCAGTACTGTTATCGGACCTAACAAATTTTAACCCTTTAAGGTAGCACGTGATAATTAATAGTTAACTTAGGAAAAAGTAGTAGAAATTAAAAAATAATAATTTACTAGCCCGTGATCCAAACTTGCTACACCCTGTACAAAAATTTGTATTAATTTTGTTAGCTGGACTACTTCAAACTACAAATTTACTTGGTCTTTCGCTTTTTGTGAATAAACGGCCAAATTAGGGGTTCCTTTGTAAGAAGAAGTCGATAATTTCGACTAACCCCTGTATACGGAAAACAAATGAAAATAGAGAAAATCCGGAGAAATTGTTTTTTTGTATTTGACCATGGATCATTTTAGTATGAAAAGAAAATTCAAAAAAAATTCTTCCTAGATTCTCGGAACTGGAAAACTTTTCCAAAAAAGTCAGGGTTTCACTTAACACCCTGTAAAATAGAGTTGCAGCGACTGCTAGCAATAGTGCCTTAAAGTATAAAAACTAGAAGAACTATTCAATTACATACTGAAAAAGTTAAATCAAAATTTTTTTTCGTTTCGAAAATATTCCACTCTAAATTTTATCAAAAATTTAGTTTGTCCCGCTTGAATTGGCCAGCAGTTTATTATCTTATGCTTGCTTAAATTTTTCAAGTGGGTTTTAATCATTACTTTCTCTTTTTAGTAACTTTTCTGATATTAACGTAGCTGCTTATTTTTAAATCTTTTTCTACTTACTTAAATTTTGCGATTCAGTTCAAGCCACTGGCTTTCTCTTTTACCTCTTATTTAATATGCTTAAATTTTGCGCTTCAGTACAAGTCAATTGTTTCTTTCCAAATTTTACTTTTTTCTATTAACGTAACGAATACTTTTTTTTATTAATTAAATTTGAATTACTGTAACTACTAGGAATTGTTTTGTTCCTAGGGTCTTTGGTAGGGGCTACGATTATTCCTACTTCTCTTTGGTAGGGGCTAAGAAGCATCCTTACTTCTCTTCCGTAGGGGCTACGAGACATCCCTATTTCTTATTGGCGGGTGCTAAGAGGCATTCTGTCTTTTTCTTCGGTGGGAGCTAAGGAGCCACCCGATGAATTTTTGTCTATGAGGACAAACTTCCTCAGGATGTTGTTTATTTATTTGAGTGCAACCTTTTGTTATTTTGCGGGGGCAAAATTGCCAAACAATTTTTGTTAACACCAACTGTAAACTATTTTTTTTGTGTAAATATATGTATAGGGTTAAATGTATTAACTTGTTTTTATTCAGCTCACTGCGCCCAATGTTTTAATTTTCCATTATGAATAGCAGGTTTGTTGTGTGAGAGGCAGGTTCCTAAACCACCTAGGCGACTTCCAGTTTGTGTCGGTGTAAAAAACTGGTGGCGTCCAATCGAACCTATTCCGGCTAACTGAGCTGAGGGCTAATTTGCACGCGCTCTACTACACCTGGCTTGTCACAGAACACCCTGCTGTTTCTGTTTCTCTCTTAGAGCATCTTCCTGAATTTTTTTTAATGTTCTTTCCAAGCTCTAAGCGGTAAGTACTTGGTCAATGATACTCATCATAGTATCACTGACAGTTTATAACTAAACACTTTTTCTTGAACAAAGTGCGTCGCAGCTTGTGGGGCTTCCTCAAGGACAAAGTCTATTCTAACGATCCGCAGGCGATTAATGACCTGAAGCAAAACATTCGTTAAGTGACTGGCGAAACTAATCCGCAATTGTGCCAAAATTTTATTGACATTTTTACGCAAAGAATGGTCATCCGTAGAAACAGCCGAGGGGGATATTAGGAGAATACTATTTTTAAAACATAACCGTGTTATTTTTCTAAAATTGTTGGTTTTATTTAAAAAGTGGAAAATTTCAAAGTACCTTTTACGGCACCCTCCATACAGTATAGAGAGAGAGAGAGAGAGAGAGAGAGAGAGAGAGAGAGAGAGAAAGAGAGAGAGAGAGAAAGAGAGAGAGAGAAAGAGAGTGCTTGTTATCTAACAAACCTCAGTAATAAATACATAAAGATAATATTTTGTGCTTTTCCTTAATTTTTTTTTTTGAAAAAAAGATTATTATCGAATGTCACCAGTTTCTTACAGCAAACAACGATGTTAAAAAGAAAACAAAAAAGTAATAGTGGGAGTTCAATAGTCTCTTTTAAACTTTCACTTCTATAATAAACTACCATGTCTTCGATAAACCCACAACCCAACTTGAAATGGCCTGTAATGTTTCCTTAACTTCTTGAATTAAGAACTTTTTAATCAGCTTTTGCATAATATCGAGGTTTTTACTGGTGCTTAAAAACTTTTTCATTGCCTAAATCAACTTTCTAAATTACCCGGTCTAAGTTCTGGGGTTAATTTGCGGACCTAAAGAGGTTTATTGTGTATTATTACGGCGCACAAAAACTTTTCCAGGGGTTTAGTTTTCCTAAACATTCCCTTAATACCTGCTATTACGTATTTGAAAGTTTTTCAGACGGTAGGTATACAAATACAATAACAAAAGCATTAATTAAGCACTGAATGTTTTGCCCTGCCTCGCACAAGTTTTTATTTACCTAAATAGGGAATATGCATACAGGGTGTTGCAAAAACATGTTCCATTGCTTAACCCTTTCCGCCCCAATGGTTTCACAGTCATCCGCATATTTTGTATTAGTCAAATTAAGAAGTTTATATTTAGATAATTAATCTACACTAAACATATTTGATTAACTTTTTTTCCAATTTATATGGATTTTATTTGGCCACCATATAAAAAAGGTATTATAGCACCATAAAAACGGCAATTATTATAATTTACCTATCATAATATTTCAACTAGGGCTTGCAATCCCGGGAACCCGAAATCCCGAGACCCCCGGACCCCGTTGAAAATTCTGTACCGAAAAATCCCGGATTAGACACTTAAATCCCGGAATAAATAAATTATAAAATATGTTAAAAAAACCTAAGTAAATTAACGCTTCAAGTATCATTGCAGTATTTTTCCTAAAATTAAGGTTTAAGGCATGATATAGCAACCCTGGAAGATTTATTGAAGTACTTATCGCTGCTTTGCAACAAGACCGGCATAACTCAAAAAACTAAATTTTTCAGGAGAGAGGTTGGAATATTTTATCGATTTTAAATATCATTAATTTTATTTGAAAAAAAGTAATAAAAGTCTGATTGCTCATAATAATATTGGTTCCGTTGTTATTTATCATTTTATAAGTTTTGGTATCAAGTTAGCTTTTTTTCCGATAAAATTTTAGAAAAAAATTCTAGTTGTGTCACTCTTGAAAAAAAAATTGTATTATACATATATTGATATTTTTGGTACTAAAACTTAATATTATTATTATTTGCTAAAAAGAATCTTAATTGAACTAATTTTTAATAAATACGAAACAGAGTAAGGTACAATTCTTCAGTATAAATAAAAACATCGTCAACTTAACTTCAGTTTTAATCTTATGATCAGAATAAGGTTTATTAATCATAATAATAATAATCTCATTATTATAACAGAATTATAATAAATAACCAAAAAGTTTAACAAAATAGCCTCTACAGTAAACATCAAGCATATTTCTATATAAAAAAATAATAAAACGAGATAATAATTAAAAGATGGAATTCATAAGTTTTCGTAAAACTGTCTGTAAAATTGGGGTACAACATTTTTCTTAATTGTATTCCTTGTTTTTTATTTTCGGAGATTCTCCTTCTTTATGAGTGTAGATTGGCTTTAGGCTTACAAAACTGACATCATTGGAAGTACGCCGTGATAAGGTATCCACTTCGTAGTAGTTTTCGTCTTGATAGGAATTTTTATAGAAAAATTTTCCTGGCTTGTCTTTTCTAACTGTGAAAATCTTGAGCTCGGAAATTTTTTTTTATGTTCTGACAGCCCACGAAGACCGAAGTCTAAGTACTATGTACCGTGGGTGTACTGGGGAAATCCGACTCACACATCCAGAGCTGGAAACATCCCTAGGGTCTTCACCAGCCCTTTTTAAGAGGATGTGTGGGGTGGTACCACCTCGGTCAAGGAAGAAATCCTCTACCACCTTCCAAGAAACCCTCTACCACCTTCAATAACTAAAAACCCATATTTATTATCCCAACATTTAGCACACATCTCTTGAAATCTTAAAAATTTCGCCATCAGTGTTCCGATAATATACGAATCTTTCAAGCCCATTTCAGTGTCCACTAAAAAAAGATTGATTCGTTACCTAACCAATTACAAAATAAAACTAATTTTCATTATTACCTGCATGTATTTGTCCATTAGAAGTTTCAGGTTCCGGACAAGTTGAATCTAAGTCATCAGGAGACTGCATAATAGAATTTTTAATAGCCCATATCGGTTCATCGATATTTGGAAATTCATAATATAGAATCTATATTATGAACTTCCAAATTTTGTCTAGAGAGTTTAAGTATTAGAGATGATCGATTTCTTTCATCCATATTATTGCTAATACTAGTAATAATACTTTGCTGTATACCTGTAAAATAAAGCAAACTGGTTTACTATCCTGTTTTTGGCTTGTGACACGCTAGCGAGCCTATAAAATACACTAATAAGAGTCCTTTCACACTATCAGGTTCGCCGGTCAGGTTTTGAACCTGACGGAATCCAGAAGTAAAATAAAAATATCCGGACGCGATCAGGTTTACAACAGGTCAGGTTTTATGTTTATTAAAAAACTTTAGTCTGCGTTTAGATGTTTTCAGTGATGGATCGTAATGTTGTTATAGCTTTGTGGTGTTTGTACAGAAAGCATAAAAAGCGACGTAATCGTAATAGGATACTTTGGGTACACCCTTTACTTCTCTTCCCTCTTCTTTTATGACGCTACACACCTCCTTCCATCCCATGATTGTCTTATTTTTATCTTTATACTCTTCACTTGATTTATCCCAAAGACACGGTCGGGCATCCACCGCCGAAATTAACAATTCAATATCAATTTCGCTGGACATTGTCTTGCAAATCACCTTCGCATCTTCCTCGTCAGAGTTGAAACAAAGACTAAACCAAAACCGCAGACTAAACCTGAAGACAAAAACCGGACAAGTGTGAAAGCGCGTGTTGGCTGCAATGCCCCACCACCACTTTATCCGGCGTCAGGGAACCTGATGCTCCAGTCGACCCATCGGGCTGTAGCCGGTCGCCGAGCCTGAACCTGATAGTGTAAAAGTGCAGTTTATTTTTCTCGGGTGAAAGGCCACATTTAACCACATGCTCCATTACTTATCCGGTTTTCTTCAGGTTTGAAACCGGACCGGCCAAACCTGATGATAGTGTGAAAGGAGTCTAAACATATAGGTAAAAAAACTATCGGCCGCCGCGCGCCGACAAAGGCGGCAATACAAAGCAAGCGGCACTGTTCGAGCGACGGCAGCACAAACTGCTGCAGGTGTGTGTTAGCTAGGTAGTATATTTTTTGTGCTGACGGTATAGCCATGGCGCTAAATTTTTCATCCAATCAAATTTGTTTTAATTTAGGTGGCCTATACTATTAACAAACGATGGAAAATATCAGCGTCACTTTCGTAACATAAAGAAATATTTCCGTTTTTATTAGTATTTTACGAACAATAATGGCATAACTCAAAAAAATAAGGCAAAGACATTATCACATTATAGACAAAACTGGTATAATTCAAAATAGTTGTGGTGGAGAAAAAGTTTCTAAAAATATTGATTTAGTTATATTTGCAAGAATGATCCAACACTAATTGATATACTCTTGGAATAAAATAAAAATACTTACCATTCAAAATATTTTGCACAAGACTGGACTAACTTAAAAAATGGCGATTTTGCATAAAAAGTATCACCACTAATTGCGGTCTATCGCAAATTGGTACAATCTTGCACATAACAACTACGTGTGTACGCCGAAATGGTTCAAGCACGACTAAATTGGTACGGTCTTGTTCCAAAACTAATATAATTGTTTGAGATTAGCCAAAATGTAGGTGGCGACATCTAACAGAAGAGGCCCAAAACCAGTCAATTTGTCTATTGCAAAGAAAACTAGATGTAATTTGAAGCATTTTGATGTAAAAATCGTGAAAACTGAAAATTTTGAGTTGTGCCGGTCTTGTTTCAAAGCAGCGTTATGTAAACGAATTTAAATTATTTTTACTTTTTATACTTTTATGTGTCCTCTGCCTAAACTTTGTTTTGTTTTTATTTTAAAATTACAATATTATAAATAAAAATAATTTACCTTTATTAATGTTACAATTTTTCGGGATCAACCCCGGAATCCCGGGATTTTGTTTGTTCGATCCCTAAAATTCCGGGATACAAATATACGCCCGGGATCGTAGGCCCTAATTTCAACATATGCTTTAATACTTCTAAATATACATTAATAAAGATTAAACTGTAACTTACAATTAATTTGTATACCAAACTGCTTGCGGAATGAAGTGGAAATTCCAAATGTTTTTGTTTTACAAGTTAAAGGACTGTGAAATACATTTATACATACATACATACATTCATACAAATATCTATGGTTTGCATTTTTATGTAAAAATAATTGTAAATATTTGTGAATAGGTTAAAAACGGCAATTTATTTTGTGCGCAGTATATTTTGCACAGAAGTTATCAAGAACCTGAAGAAGAATCATCTCCGCTCTCCATGTTTGAATCTGCTACTGAAATATTAGGATGAATTATTATCATCTGAAAAGCTTCGGTAGGATAACGTTTTAATAAAGAAACGCACTGTACAATAGAGTCACTAAGCAAAAAGGAGCAAATATGAGCAACGGTTCGTTTTGCTGCTTAAAAGTACAATATTCCTGCTTTATTAATTTATAAAAAGATTAGTATGGAAACGCGTGGAAGTAACCTATAATACCACCAAAATAGTATAATTGATGAATTCTGAAACCTATTTGAAAGAATCTATTTACACAAAGTATAGAAAAACCATAGCACAACTAATATAAACCAAATAAGTGTAAATATTTAGTACATAGAGGTATCCCTGAAGGTATTGAATGCATAATTAAGCAAAGTTTGTATTGACTTCGCAAAATTGTACCAATAACCAAATAATTTTTAACACAGATCACTATTTGATCGCACGCTAGTGGTCGCCTGAGATATTCTCGCTTGAGAAAGGTCGTACATAGTATTAGGGTAGGGGAAATAACGTAGTGGTATGTGTAGTTAAGAAATTTAAGCGCAAAGGTAATGCCAGTGTTCAATTTCATATTTTGAATAAATGCCAAGTTTTTGGGCTCCGGGCCCACTATGCGCCGGCTTCACTGTGTAACGGTAGTAAGACTGGACACATAATTGAACAGTTTCGATTATAAACCCAAGCGAACCCAAAAAAAAAGGGCCAACACATAGGACAAATACACACATTTTAAGAAATATGTATCCCCGGGTCATGTGGCGCGATTCACAAATGGGCGTTGGACAAAAAAGATCATTGAGTGGAGACCACGACAGAAGGCACTCCGCAGCAGAGGTTGGCCGCCGACAAGATGGTTAGACGATATAAAAAGAATCCAAACTAACTGGATGAACACAGCACAGGATATACCAAGATGGAATAGACTACGGGGGGCTATGCCTAGCAGTGGACGTGATGATGATGACCCCCGGCAATGAACTGGCGGATGACTGAGTTGGTCATCTGCCAGTTCAGTGTTCCTCTAGAAGGCGCGGTCTTTGTAGCAACAGCTTCAGTGTCCATCGTATCAGATGGTACTGTAAAAGCTGCAATATTGGTTTATGTTTAACTGGAAACAAAAATTGTTGTGAAATTTTCCAGTTGTCCCAATAAATTACGTAAATAAACTTAATGTGTTTGTTGTTGTTCTCGGTTGTCTCACTGGTATATTATTTAAACCACATTTTTCTCTAAAACAGAACAATACAAAATTACTTTTTTCTACTCCCATTGTTAGAATTTACTACCTGTACTTTAATGATATTCATAGAATACAGATTTTTCATTAAGATACAAGTTAATAACCAATAGAATGTGCGATAGAAATTGAGAATTTAACTCCACTAGAAATTGTGGAAAGGCCATAAGAGCCACAAGCCAACAAACAATTTAATACCCGTAAAATCAGCAAAAACATACGAAAATTTGTATTCTATTTTGAAACTTGAAATTTTTGTTTTTTATTTTTGTTACTGGTCGTAGAAAAAATAGTGTATATCTGTCCAAATGGACAGATTGTATAAATAAAAAAATGAAAAATGCTATAATATGTAATTCTCATACTTATGTCTTAACAGCTATCATTAAATGCTCATTGCATAATATACTATTTACTTACTAGTATGTATTTGTTTGATTCATTTCCTAAATGTTTAAGTTTAATAAAAATTTTCAAACAAGAAATCATGTGGGCCACAAAGGGTTAAAGGATGATTCTTTGAAATCAACATCAACAATCAACTAAAGCGAAAAGTTCATATGAATGTGGGTCTGCAGATGCTTTGTTTCAAAGATACAGGGTGTTAATTTTTTGAAAATTCTTTCACAATATTTCCAAATCGGCTTCAGCAATTTTGATGAAATTTACGTTGTGTAATAGTATATTACATACAAGTACGGTAGGTACGTCTTTACCGCATGTGCGTGATGTGTAACAAAACGAGCCGAAGGCGAGTTTGGTGAATCACGCAAATGCGGTAAAGACACCTACCGTAAGTGTATTGTACGATATTTTATCTACAAGCATGTTTTAGGGCACCAATATTAAAAACTAAAAGAGCACTGTTTTAATTTACCCCGTAGGTGCCTCGTAAGTCGTTATCAACAATGCATTAATATCAGGTTGCTAGGGAAATAAATTATAGAAATTTAATAGTTGGCTTTTATATGACAGATGTAAAACTTGACAACGGAAGAAACAATAATTATTTTTGTAACAATTTCGTGAAAGTGTGTTTTACGTCCCTTAAATGGAAGTCAGTAGCAGCAGTGATGATGAAATTCCGTTGTTATACATATAATGTTTAATAGAGTTTCTTTTAAAAATAAAAACTACACTTGAATAATATAAAAACTTGTTTTAATAGTATGTAATTACTTACAGCACTAGTGCGGTAAAGTGATACTTACCGCACTCAAATCAGTGCGGTAAGTAGTTACTTACCGCACGCTTGTAGATGAAGTACTTTAATTAAGCATAATTCTGACAATGAGAATACTTTTGAGAGAGATTTTTTCACAGTTCCGTATCTCAATCAATTAAATACTTAACAAAACTAACCACTTCATATTTTTTCAATTTTCACTGCGTTTAGGAGATAAATGCAATTTTATTAAGCGCCTGTTTTCCCAAACAGATAAATTGCACATTGGTTTTAACAAGTGCAGCAATTAGAAAATTTTGCAGCATCTGTGGACCCATGTTCACGTGACCTTTTGCCTTAGTTTTTTTCAAAGAACCTCCCTTTAAGCGATGGCTCAGATTTTTTTAAAAACCCTCTATAATGAAAATAAAACTGAAATTTTTCTTTGTATTCAGGGTAGGGTTTAAAATTAAATTTTTGAAAAGCAATATTTTTTAAAATTTGTATTGGGGACGGGCGTGGAGTTAGGTTAGTTAGGCGCGGATTTCATTAGCGGATTCTATAAAAATGAATATTCCAACATAAACATTAACCATTAGAGCATGTTTTACAAAATATTATAAACAAAAACAAACATTTACTTAAGGATTCCACAAACAGACGCGGTGGAGGTGGCGGTCGCGGTAGAGGTGTCGGTAGCGGTCTAAAACAACCCATATGTAATACAGTTCGGGTACTCAAATACCACCGTTTCAATTGTTAGAAACTGCGGCTAATTCTACGTTCTAGCAACGACAATGAAGCGGTAGCGGTGGAATTCGATAGATTGTATTTGACCGCGACGGTATTGTTGTGTGTGTGCATTGGGGAGTACTTTATACTAATATTGAGTGGATATTATGGAAAATGCAACGGAAAAAATAATTCAAGCTGTAAAAGTACACAAAATTGTATATGATTTATCTAATAAAGACTATAAAAATACTAGAAAAAGTTGTTTAATCTTCTGGAATTGTTTGAAACTTCAAGAATTGCAGCCAAAATTAAGTCTTCTTTTGGTTTTTTTTAACGTCATAAAACTTACAAAAAAAGACCGTCTTGTGTCCTCATTAAAATAACCACCGCCTAAGTTTGCAAGGACCTGTCGCGTCTCGTCTAGCATGACCGCGACCGCCACCGCCACCGTTTACCGAGTCAGTTTTGAGAATCGTTTATAGCACAAAAATGTAAATAACAGATCTATTATACGAATATGTTATGCAACCCTTCTTCGGCAATTTTCATTTACATAATCTTAGCTGGTTTCTGAAAACATTCTTTACTAAAAGAAACTAATAACCAAATAGGGTTTTTTTTGAAAAGCATCTTTTTAGAGAACAAATTTTTTGGGAACAGCTTTTTCGAAAACAGATTTACGAAATTTTTCCAAATATATTTTCTCGAACACCTATTTCGAAAGTACCTTTTTTAAAAATATCTTAACAGCTTCTTCAAAAGATGCTCTTTTGAAAACGAATTTATGAAATTCTCCAAAACACATATTTCGAAAGTACATTTTTAAAAAATGTCTTTAAAATATAATTTTTCAAAAATCGGTAGGTGTATACAAATTCCGAAAATGAATTTTTTCGAAAACAGTATTAGACTATGAACTCTATCTACTAGCTTGGAAAATAGTATATGGTTCACTTCTTTGAAGCCAAAACAATAAAAAAATAATGTCGCAAGCGACCTTTTCCTTTTTTTTTTGGTCTTTGGTCCCAGATTGGGGAGAATGTTTTTTCCCAAATTTTTGTTTCAAAAACTGTATTCAACAAAATGTGCTATCAAAAATCTATTTATAGAAAAAATTTCTAGAAATATTCTCATGGCTAGGCTTTTAGTTCAATGAAATTTCTGCATTTCTGGATTTTCCTTTATAAAAATCTAATTCAAAAAAGGATGCTCTACCGTTATGGCAAAATGACGCACAATAACTTTACGGTAAAACTGCAAAGAGCATAAAAATAGCAAAAATACGACAACCACTCGTTCTAAACGCTATTAACTGTAATAAAACTCCAACTTTATGCTTTAAACGTCTAGAATAACTGAAGTAAAGTAATTTAAACAAAGTTAAACTAAAGTTTACTGCAACATAATACTAGCATATAAAATTTTTCAAAACATAAAACCGGAAAGTATATGTAAATAATAGGGACCCTTTTTGTTTGTGAAGTGGTTTAATAAATTTTGTAATCAAATATCAATTTACATATTAACAAACTTTAGATGATTTGTAATTAGATAGCTTAAGCTTTAGGCAACATATCGAACCATTTTTAATATATAATTTAAAATATAAATGGAAAATTTAAGACAGCAAATAAGCTGGCTCTTCAAAAAGGCTGGCAAAGTTTTTTAAAATAATTTAAATAACGGGAGTGTGGGCAGCTTGTTTTCTGACAATAAAATTCGAGCTGTTGTTTACAAGTTTACAAAGAAACGGACAACTTAAGTATGTTTTTGTCACTACAATAAAAATAAATTCATTTTAGCAACGAGTTTTAAGGTAAAATTCTTTGGAAACCACAATGCACGCCACACGGTTACTCGAGGAACTAACAGAACGATGCCTGTGGTCCCGGTTTTCTAGACGATACATGCAAAATATAAAAATTTTGGATTAAGTTGTTGGGATATGGCGCCAAATTTAAATCCCGAAGTATCTACTGGGACACCCATTATTATTATATGACACAAGCAAACCCATTTATTTAAACACAGTTTAGGAGGTTATGATACACCTATTATATTCAGATATTTCATATTGTTTCCACCTTGTACATATAAAGGATGTACGCGAGTCAAAATAATTTGATAAATTACACATAAGAAACACCAGACAGGGCTATTTAGGTATTAGAATCACATACATTTTTGCTGATTCGAGAGCATTTTCCCTATCTCGAAACACAGCAACGCCAGAACGAACGCGACCAACCCTAATGAAATATTCATAGCTACGTGTTGCCTATAGTCTTGATTTATATTTATATTCTACGTGTGTTTATTATCCAGATATATATTTGCTAGTTTCTGGAACTTCCAGGACAATTCCAGACGGCCGGATTTAAAGGTGGACGTGCTTTAAATCACATTTATAATATGACCCAATAGTAGGGTAAGTTTTACCAAGCAAAAGGTCTGGCTTAATAAGGTTTGTTACTGCTTTTTACTGTTTTAGGTATGAGGTTTCAATCTCGACAAACATCTTCTCGCGATTCAATCTTGGAAAAACACGCGAAAATTCAGTATTTTCGAAATATCTCCTTAACAGCCAGTTTAAGAGCAAACCCGAGCAAAAATTACCGTTATAAATGTTCTGAACACTATTCTGATTATATTTTTACAGCCAATCAAAATATAGCATTAAAAGAGTTTTACCTGCATTTCATCGAGAAAATTATGAAAGGTAAAATTTTCCTGGCTTTTTAGGCCAATGAGACCTTTTAAACTATCAAAGGAATCCCATTGGCGACTCAAATTAAGGAAGCTAGCTGCAATCAGCTGATTTTTAAAGGGGAAGAAGGGCACACTAGACGACACAATTGACAAAGATGACAAATAACACGATAATGAAGACAAAGATGAAACGACAATATTCCCCGTTATAGCAGTTAGAAAATCGCCTGAAGATAATGACACGTTCTTAGTTTGAGTCGCCAATTTCAAATCAAATGAGTTTGGTGGTCATGGTTTTAATTATTCTCAAAAA
Source organism: Philopedon plagiatum (assembly GCA_963971165.1). Taxonomy (NCBI): domain Eukaryota; kingdom Metazoa; phylum Arthropoda; class Insecta; order Coleoptera; family Curculionidae; genus Philopedon; species Philopedon plagiatum. Next base: position 82,168,309 of record OZ020193.1, read on the forward strand.
AAAAATAATTCAGAAGCCAGTAGATGTTACGTTATTTTTAATCGGTCGGTGTTAAAGTCGCGTTTTGGTCAAGATTTTTATAGAAAATAGAAGAAACTGTAAAAAAACCGTTCCCATTAATACCGTAAAAACGAAGAATTATATTTTGCATCAATTTATGACCTTTTGTGACGAAAGAAATTATTGGTTGCCACGTTGCCAGTAACCACGCCAATATTGAAACTGCAAAAATATTATCTGAGACAGAAATTTATTAGTAAGACTGAAAATTGTAGTGCATAGGATGGTTTCTTGTTGTTCAAGCCGCGCTAATAGGTAAGTCAAACATTCGTCAAACTTCAACTAGCAATGTACCTAAACGGTACGCCTGGCAAAAAAAGTAGTAAGGCCTAAATTATAGAAAATTTTCTTCAGATTATTTAAGCCAAGAGTAATGATTTACCCAAAGTTGATAGTTTTTGAGTTATAAGCAAAAAACCGGGAAAAAACAGTATTTTCATGTTTCTTCGTTATAACTCAATTCCAGAAAAAAAATTTGTTGGCAAATCTCAGATTCGTAACAAGCATCTCAAAAAAACATAAAGGAGCAAAAAGTCATAACTACCCCACGATTTGTTTTCAACAAACTACCTAATGATTGGACTACCTATATATTTGAAGATGGGGCATTTAATATGAAAAAAAAAGAGTGGAGAAGATATAAGGAGGACTGTGTAAAATCTATTTGGCATTTTATCGCAAAAATATCGCAGGAAAAGTATTTTAGTGGCTTTCATATTTCTTTTTACTCACTCACCGATATGAGTTTTAAAAAAGGCGATCCGCGCAACGCTAAAAGAAAAATGCTACATGAAAAAATCAGATAGACGAAAGGAGTACAACAGAGTTTGATTTGGATATCTAACTGCTCGTTTTTCATTAACATTTTCTAAACCGTTTAAAATTAAAGTTTCGAAAAAGTGTAATCAAAAAGGTATATTTATGCTATGACCTCTCTGGGATGAAGATTGTCCAGATAGGCTGCAGAGAGCTCTTGCATATATGCGCCTTTGAACTGGCATGGAGAGGCAATGAAGCCGTTTACTATAAGACCGATTATTTTAAAGATGAAATCGACATACAGGGAAACCTTCCAGGAAGAATAGAATATACCCCTGTGTTTTCTAAAACATCACAGAATAGCTAAAAAGCTGTGCAAATAGTAAGTGGTTAGTGAGAAACACAAACAACGTCAGTTTGTGTCCAGTTTGATTATTGAAATGACTTTTAAATAAACGAAATAATAGCGTTAGAACTAATCATTTGATTCAAAAAATTTTCCGTTAACATTGTAACACTTACGGTATTATATTTATGACAAAATCTTCTACAAATCTGGTTATTTAGGTATCAGATTTTTAATAGTTAATTTGGAAAGTGTTAATAAAACAAGTAAAAAAGCCTGAACAAACCTAAGCAAACCTAAAAAAAGGCGAAAGTGTGCAAGTTAGCGCGAGTATGATTTGGATCTCTTACTACTCGTTTTTCATTAACATTTTTCTAAACCGTTCAGAATTCAATTTTCGAAAAGGTGTAATGGAAAATATGCATTTTCAAAAAATTGTTTTTGAAGTAATTTATTTTCAAAAATAGGTATTTTCGAAAATAAGAAAATTGTTCAAGTTAAAACATTCTTTCAGTCTATAGATAGGAAAATGCAAAAATAGTCTCATATTGTACTAAAAATTATTATTCTTGGCATTTTTCAATAAATTCTAGAAGGATCCTAGTATCCTGGAAAAGCGACATGTGCATGGTTCTGCGATTAAGCTCAGGGACTTGCTTTGGAAAATTGTTGAAATCATGTCTTGTATTATTACTTTTGAAAGGTAATATAGGTAAAAGGTATTGGTGAATGAAAAATAAAACTGTCAAGTTCTGAAGTTTTTATTTTTAAGAAAATGAAATATGGTAACCACGGTAGAACAAAAAACTTTTATGACCGAAAGTTACTTTAAAAATGGTAGAAGGGTTGACGGCCAGTGGCTTTATTCCACACGGGATGCCACTCAGGATTTTCAAACAGAATTTCCACATACAGTCATGGATTTCGACCAGTTTCGCCAAGTTTTGACTAGATCTGTGACTTTGTTCAGAGAAACAGGAAGTGAATAGAAAGGAAGGCAGTGGGAGATCGAAAGTTCGCACTGCTCAAAAAGTGGAAGAATTGAGGCAAATCGTTAATGAACATCCACAAACCCCTATTCAGCGTTTAAGCCAGCAAGTAAATGTATCCTACGGAACCTGCAATACAATCCTGAAATGTGACCTGCATATGCACGCTTATCGTCTAAGCTCAATCCACGAATTATTACCAAACGACAAGCCGCAGCGATTGTAGTTTTCTGAGTGGTTTATGTGTATGTGCACAATAATGAAAACGTATTTGAAAAAACCTTGTTTACTGACGAGGCATGGTTTTACCTCCCTAGTTATGTAAATTCTCAACAAATGAGAATGTGGAGTTCTGAAAATCCACATTTCTTTATCGAGAAGCCTCTGAATTCACAGAAAGTTGGCGGCCATATCGGAAAGAAGGTTAATTGGACCGATTTTTTTAAGGGACTCTCAATTCGGCGCGAAACCGTAAGATTTCAGAAAATTTTGTAAACGCATTAGACGATGACGATGCAACAAGGCTACTTTCAGCAGGACGGCGCACCAATTCACGTAACTCTTGATAATTTAAATTTTTTGGAAGACATTTTCGAAGACCGAATCATATGCCAGTTAGGTGGCCACCACGGTCCTGCAATCTCACTGCGTGCGACTTTTTTTATGGCCACACATTAAAAACTCTGTTTTCAGAACCACTTGTGAAAATTTAAAATACCTACGGGCTAGAATTACAAATACACTTCAGGAGATTAACAACTCCGCCAAAGTGCTCACCAATGTTTTTGATGCCGTAAAAAGAAGAATGAGAATATGCTTGGAAGTAGAAGGTGGACACGGCTCTCATTTAGTTTAAATTTATAATTTTTAGGTTCTTTGTTGTATATGTTATCTGTATTATGCAATGACAATCCCAATAATGTAATTTTCTTAAAAATAAAAACTTCGGAATTGTCCGTTTTATTTTTCATTCACCTATACCTTTTACCTTTGTTACCTTTCAAGAGTAATAAAATTCAAGATATGCGTGATTGACTCCACGGCATACTTTAAGGATGTTTTATTTTTATCTTACGTTATGTGAGTAAGAAATAGGTATTATGATGTACAAGAGAGCTGTTTAAATTTGAAAGAAGAGAAACCCGATAAAAGAGCTATGCAATAAGTTTTAATTCTTATATTAAATGTATCTCCTTTTTTTCATTTGAAACAATTTAGTTGTAGATTTCGTCAATAATTAAGTGGGTGTCATTATTATTGATTAGATAAATAACTCTTTAAAATAATTATTGTTTCCAGTTTATTATTCGGGAAATGAATAATTATTATTTCGATAAAAGCTATCTTATAATGACCATTGCCGTTATACGACATAACGTCTCTATTTATATCTCTAATTATAGTTGTTTTTATCATCTATTTTCATAAAGAAAGATAATAATTTAGTAGTTTTGTTTATAACTTATTTATGAGTCCAGACATTATACCAAATAAATAATTACGTATCACGATTATGCTGATCTAAAACTATTTAATATTTTATATAGAAAAAATAAGTAGTAATAAATTGAAATCCAAAAAAAAATACGTCGCCTCATGGCACATATTATTTTGGTTTGTTACAGTTGAAACTTGGCGTTTATTCAAAATATGAAATTGAACATTGAAATTTCCTTTGCTTATATTTCTTAACCATACATACCACTGCGTTATTTCTCCCATCTAATACTATGCACGACTTTTCTCAAGCGAGAAGTGATCTGTGTTAAACATAGTATACCGTAAAACGGGGTTACATTGAACCACGGGATAACATTGAACAATTTTACCACTAAGTTTATTTTTGCTCATAACTTTTGACCCTAGGATTTTTTAAAGTCATATAAATTTTATACATTGAAGAAACACTATAAGACTTTATTTTTTTCCACGCACTTGGGGTTTAAACGGCTTATGCGGAACTAAAAAAATAATCCTCTTTTGGAAAAAAAATAAATCAAAAAAATCTACTCAAAACTTTTGTCTATATCATATTTACTGTAAAGTATTAAGCTAAATCTATATATGTAGATTATAGTATTATTATTTGTAACATGATTTGAAATAAAAAAAAAGATTATTTTTTACTTAAAATAATTATATTATTTAAAGAAAAAATGGCGCACCTCTCATGATGCCCTTGGGGCAACATTGAACAATATTTAATTCCGTGGGGTAATATTGAGCAAGAGGAGACAGCTTGTCTACACGCATTTATTTAAGTTTTGTATGCGTTAGCCAGTCAGTTAGTGTTGTTTGATGGTCTAGAAGGATGTAGTATAGAAAGTGCGCGTGTACGTAAAACAGCAGCAGGTGCTACAAGAACTATACCTCCGAGATTCTAGAAAAAGCAGTTCGTGACATTGAACAAAAAAAGAAATCCCTTAACAAGGCAGCTCAGAAATACAAGATTCCAAAGGGAACATTAAGCCACAAGGAACGAAATATTAAAGAAATTGCCCAAAGGAAATGAAGAAAGTCAAGCGTTTGAAAACGGACCAAAATGATAGTGTTCATGCAGGTGTTTGTAAAAGGCATAAGAAATAAAAAAGCAGTCAAATAGGGCACCCAACAAAAAATATACAGCCGGGTAAGAGCATAGGACCAGAAGAGTTCGAAATAGGGGAAAGTTCTGGGACAACTAAACAAGGAAAACGCTCTCCTGATATTTTGTCTGATAGCGATATTTCTGATGCAGACATTGTGCTGCAAGGCGAGTCCGGCTGTGACCAAGAAACATTTTTTGAAGAACTGCGTGAAGAAGAGAACATGGATGAAAAAGAGCTGGCCACCAGCGCTGTGAATGTTAGCGATTATGCGTTTACTAAATTCGTATGGACCGCCGTGGAAAATTGCAATTTCCAGTCAAATTTGATGGATACACAACTAGGCTAAAATGTTGAAATTTTATAACTTTTTTTATTTTTATACATAACACTATATTTATTATGTCAACACTAAATATTTATTTGGTGTTTAATAAGTTTATTTCAGGCATTATAACGAATATGTAAATTTCTATAAATAAATTGATTATAAAATTTTGTTTGCACTCTATATAAAGATAAAAGCAAAAACTAAAAAAAAAACATTACATTGACCTATATAATTTTTAACGCTTGTTTTAATGGCGGGGCTACATTGAACAAATTGCTACTCTGAATTGTATTATAATGCAATAATTGCGGCTGTTCAATGTTACCCCACCAATGGGGTAATTTTGAACAATCATTTTTTTTTAAATACCAACTTACTCTAATGCTTAATTCCTAATTTGGTCTACTTACAAGAAGCTTTCTGTGGTCACTTATCTAGGTTAATTTTTTAAGTTTAGTTTAATAAAAAATAGGATTTGCGTTAACCAAAATATATATAAAATGTTCAATGTAACCCCATCTTACGGTAGTCATATTGGTACGATTTTGCGAAGTCAATACTGCTTTAGTATACGTGTTATAAAGTTTGCGTAATTATCTATTCAATACCTTCAGGGATGTACTAATGTTTGCACTTATTTGGTTTATATTAGTTTAGTGCTGTGGTTTTTCCATACTTTGTGTAAATAAATTCTTACAAATATGTTTCAGCATTCATCAATTATACTATTTTGGTAGTATTATAGTTTACTTCTACGCGCTTCCACACTGACCTTTTTACAAATTAATAAAGTAGGAATATTGTACTTTTAAACAACAAAACAAACCATTGCTCATGTTTGCTCCTTTTAGTTTAATGACTATTGTACAGTGCGCTACTTTATTAAAACATTATCCTGCCGAAGCGTTTCAGATGATAATTCCTCCTAATATTTCAGTAGCAGATTCAAGCATGGAGAGTGGAAATGATTCTTCTTCAGATTCTTCATAACTTCTATGCAAAATACACTGCGCGCAAAATAAATTGCCGTTTTAACCAATTCCCAAATATTTAAAATTACTTTTACGTAAGAAAACAAATAATATATGAATTTAAAAAATATATTTCACAATCCTTTAACTTGTAAAATAAAAACATATATTTCCACTTCATCCTGCAAGCAGTTTGATATAGATACAAATTAATAATTGTAAGTTACAGTTTAATCTTTATTTAGGCATATTGACAATTATATATCAAAATCAGGGCTTGCAATCCTGGGCGTATATGTGTATCCCGGGATTTTTGGGATCGAACAAACAAAACCTCGGAATTCCGGAATTGATCCCGAAAAAGTGTAATATTAATGAAGGTAAATTATTTTTATTTATAATATTATAATTTTAAAATGAAAACAAAACAAAGTTTATGCAGAGGACACATAAAAGTATAAGAAGTAAAAATAATTTGAATTCGCAGAGGGAGAGATATTAACAGGTATTTTAAACCAAGAATTTACAATTGTCACAAGTTTGTTTTATACAAATATTTTTGCAGATTATAAGAAAGACTTTTCTGAAGACATTTTAAAATATGTTAAAAATAATTATGAGATGATAAACATTTCCAAGCTTAAATCAGAATTGCATGTTTATTTAGTCGTGAAGATTTTTATAATAGTGCGGGTGCTGGTGCCATTTTACAGCTCTTGTTAGAAATGAACCTTAGTGAACTATTCCAATGACGACAGTGGAAAGTGCGGGGTGCTTTTCGACACTAAAAAGGATTAAGACTTTCTTAAGAAATATAATGGCGGAGTCAAAGGTTAGGCGCTTTAGCTATGTTAAGCATTGACCAAACCTTTTAAAAGAAGTATTTATAATTTTAATGAGCTAGTGATTGAACATTTCTCCCAACAGAAGGATAGAAGAATCCATGTGATATACAAACACATTTAACTACATAAAAGGTGAGTGCATTATAAAAAAATAATATTAAAAAGGCTTGCACGTAATTTAAAAAAAGTCACAGCAAAAATGCAATTTTAATATTTTTTATTTTTTTTTGCGGTGTTACTTGTACGTAAATAATTTCTTGGCAGACCTAAGCATATTATTAAAAAACCTTCATTAATTAAAAAAGTGTATTTTGCTTGCTGCGTTGCGTTGCCCACAAAATTTGACCCACCTGTAAAAAAACTCACGGGCCGCGCCTGTTAATTTATGTAGAAAATATAAAAAATAGGTCTATTTTTTGGGTTGTATAAAAAACTCAGACCTGATGGGTCAATTAACAACACAATACATAGAAATATATGGGTCTAGTCACCAGATCAAGACACTTTTTCTGTGTGTGGCTGTGCACAGTCACACAAAAAAAGTGTAAAGGGCTTTAAACCCCAAGTTCTAAGCCCTTTCCCAAAGTGTTTGCTTTCCGCAAGCACTAACAACTTTATTTGGTTTAATTTTATTAAGTTAAAGAAGTAAAAATTTCCAATCAGTTTTAAGCGTTGTTGTCCGAGTACAAATAACTTTTGAGAGGGGCTTTAAGCCCTCCAAAGTACTGGAAGTGCTTACGCTCTTGCAAGCACTTTAAAAAGGTTTGATGCACTTTGAAAACCCTTCGGAGCCCTTTGAAACGGCTTAGCATAATTGGAAAAGAAACATAATCTTAAGACTTTGTCTCAAGATTTATATCCACACTTCTAGTAGAACACGACCTAACATGGGATTAATTGACATGTGAAACCCTATGGACTGCTTTAAAAAAAAATGCACTGTACCGGGTTTTCTCTTATATTTTGAACGGGGTCCACAGTCCTTATTTTTAGAGATATGGAAAAATGTTTAATACAAAAATTTTAGGGTTTTATCTAAATCATCAGAATTTTCTAAAAAAATAACCAAATGATAATCAGAATGTCAAAAAATCGCTATCAACTTTAATTTTTTAAATAGAACACCCTGTATATTTTCAACCATTTAGAAAGATATCTTTTTTCTGATTTCAAAAATATATAGTTTGTTTATGTTTCTTTAAGCAGTTTTTAAAATATCTAGATTTAAATATTTAAAAATGCTCAGTTTTAAGCCATAGCCGCTCAAGCATAGCATAGGTGGCTTTGGAATCACTTGTTCAGTGATCGCAAACGTATAGCGTTGAACATTTTTAAATATTTAAATCTTAGTATTTTAAAAACTGCTTAAAGAAACATAAACAAACTATATATTTTTGAAATCAGAACAAAGATATCTTTCTAAATGGTTGAAAATATACAGGGTGTTCTATTTAAAAAATTAAAGTTGATAGCGATTTTTTGACATTCTGATTATCATTTGGTTATTTTTTTAGAAAATTCTGATGATTTAGATAAAACCCTAAAATTTTTGTATTAAACATTTTTCCATAATATGTCTAAAAATAAGGACTGTGGACCCCGTTCAAAAAATAAGAGAAAACCATGTACACCGAAAAAATCGTTTGGACTTATTTGACACAAACTTGTTGCAAAGTCTTTGTAGAGCAATTTACTCTAATTGGGTTATTAGTAACAACAGTTTTTATACATTTTCATACATTTGTAGCAAATTTTGCTACAAATTGGTCTTGGACGTTTTTGAGAACAAATTGTTGGAAAAAGGTACACAATTGTATTGAAATGCCCCACAATGTCTTTTCAGTGTATCCTTATAATTAATGACAGATCAATCGAATTCTTATAATCGAAGTGTTATCTACTTAATAATTTCTTTTTGTTTAAAAAACATACGCACTACTAGGCTTCAACTGATATTCATCTGTCATTAAACCAGTTAATAAAAAGACAATGAATTACAAGCATTAGGGACCGTATAATGGCCATAAGATAGCTATCGCCGAAACCATTTATTTTCCGAATATTAGACCAATAATAACGTTCAGAAATTATTTGTTTTATCTAGACAGCATATCTTTGTTTTTGTGGTAAAATCTTTATTTAATTGGTAACATTAAAAAGTGAAAGTAAAAGTAATAATTATATATATATATATATATATATATATATATATATATATATATATATATATATATATATATATATATATATATATATATATATATATATATATATATATATATATATATATATATATATATATATATATATATGTATTTTTGGCAGGTTCTTGGACTGTTGATATATATATTGTTTTTAATTTTGTTTTCTTGGGGATTTAGTCCGTTGTGAGGCAAATAAAATGTGGTGTTTTTGGTTACATTTTATATTACTAACGTTTCGGTAATAGATATACCTTCATCAGAGTGCAGTAGCTGAAAACATTTTTTTATTTTAACAGTTTTTAGGTAATATTCTAGGAACTAGTTACTAAGTTTATATATAAGTATAAAGGTGTTACCTTTTATTAAAAATCCAAGGATTGGCACATTGTACTGCGAGGCACTTTATAAAAAATTGCACTTTCTGTTACTTTGAAGTTTTTAAACAGATAAGTCGGTATATACATATTTAGTCTAGCTTTATTAAATAGTAACTGAAAAACGCACATCTACTTTTGGCGAAGGGTCGTCTGACAATTTGGGAGTGTTTGCCAGATGTATCTATTTGGCTTAAGGGGTCCAATTATTGTTTTGAGGTCTATGTGTTTTTATTTATTATTTTTTAATTAATTAGTTATTAGTATTATGTAGCTTGTGAGAAGGGTGAGTTTATTTTATAATATTATGGTAAATTTTGTGAAGGTTTTTTGTGTCGGATTTAGCGTTTATAGCGTTTTTGTTTCTTTGGATTTCGATCATTTCAAGTATTTCTCGTTTTTTAGAATGATTTTCTGTATTTAGGATTTTTGTGTTTTTATAGTTGAAAGTATGTTGATTTTCGTCGCTGTGATGTGATAAGGCAGTCTTGTTTTTTTTGTCGAATTTGTGTCCATTTATTCTGTTTTTTAAGTGTTGGCTGGTCTGTCCAATATAAACGGCGTGGCAGTTATTGCATGGAATTTCATACACAACGTGAGTTTTTTTATCTTTGGGGATTGTTGATTTTAGCTTGCTGAAATTTTTTCTTAAAAGATTGTGGCCTTTGTGGCTGACAGTTATGTCGTGGTTTTTAAAAACGTTTTGAATTTTTTCTGATAGGTTAGGAATATATGGTAATGATAAGTAATTTTTATTATTTTTTGTTGTATGTTTGTTGTTTGGGTGTGTGTTGTAAAATTTGTGTATTCTTTCTTTAAAAATTTTGTTTATAAGCTGCTGCGGATAGTTATTTATTTTTAAAGTTTCTTTTGCTTTGTTGATTGCCCTTTCTCTAAATTCGGGATCAGATAGTTTTATGCTGCGGTCTGCGAGCCCAATAATAACGGTTTTTTTTTTGGGATAGGGGGTGCTGTGAGTCAAAATGTAGGTATCTTGCAGACCAAGTTTTTTTAGTGTACCATTCTGTTCTTATTTTGTTGTTTTTATTGTATAGAGTTAGGTCAAGAAAGTTGATTTTGTTTTCGTTTTGTTTTTCTATTGTAAATTGTAGTTTGTGGTGGTAACTGTTAAATTTTTCTAGAATCAAGTTGCATTTATTTTTGGGTACAGCTGTTATACAGTCGTCGACATATCTGTAGAAAAAAGGTAAAGGGAAATCTAAGGGCGGGATTGTGTTTTCTTCGAGGTCTTCCAGGACGCCGTAAAAAGAAAAAACCACTCTTGCAGCCTCACTAGCAGCAATTATACCACCTGATTTATTAAATCCTTTTTTCGAAAAACTGTCAGAAAAATATGAAACGATATTTCAAAAAATAAAACAAAAAAACATAAAAAAGATAAAGAAACAAACAAGCAAAAATATATCTGACAACAACATTAAAAAAAACGCTTCTTGTTGGATCGACAACCTAACTGACGTTAGTATTCCTGACGATGTGAAAGAAATACTTAGTTTGGGACCAAAGTTTGCAATACCTTACGAAAAACAAGAAGATATTCCCACAGCTGAAATAATTAGCAACATCGAAACCTCACTAACTAATCTAAGCAATGAAAAAAAAGATGAACTAAGGTCGACCTGCTGCAACATTATAACTAATTATAAAAATAACTTTAATCACGCGACAAAAAACAATACAAAAAAAGAATTACTCAGAAAAACACGAAAAACAGAAACATTCTTAAAGAAAAATAAAAACCTAAAAGTATTGGTACCCGACAAAACCAATAAAACTGTTATAATGTACACCACCGAATACGAACAAAAAATGACCAACTTATTACAAGACTCCAAAACCTATAAAGAATTAAGAAACGACCCAACAAACATATACCAAAAACAAAACAACGATATAATAACACATTGGGAAAACAAAACCTTTATATCACCAAACACCGCAAAAAAACTAAAAATTTACAACGCCCTACCCCCACGAATATACGGACTTCCGAAATTGCACAAAGAGGATATTCCACTTAGACCCATAGTGTCGTGCATCCAATCTCCATTTGAAAACCTTTCCAAATTTTTAAAAAATATTTTAGAGAACGTTGTAAACAAAAACAATTATTATATTAAAGATTCGATGGATTTCAAAAATAAAATTAAAAATATAATTATCCCCGAAGATCACTTACTGATATCTCTAGACGTTATATCACTATACACAAACATACCTATCAATCTTACAAAAGAAATAATAACAAAAAAATGGGATAAAATAAAATCCTTCACCGACATACCACTAAACGAATTTCTAAATGCGGTTGAAATCACCTTAAACTCCACATATTTCCAATATGAAAAAAAATTCTATAAACAAATAGATGGATGTGCTATGGGTGCCTCAATTTCCAGTGTAATTGCCCAACTCGTCCTGGAAGACCTCGAAGAAAACACAATCCCGCCCTTAGATTTCCCTTTACCTTTTTTCTACAGATATGTCGACGACTGTATAACAGCTGTACCCAAAAATAAATGCAACTTGATTCTAGAAAAATTTAACAGTTACCACCACAAACTACAATTTACAATAGAAAAACAAAACGAAAACAAAATCAACTTTCTTGACCTAACTCTATACAATAAAAACAACAAAATAAGAACAGAATGGTACACTAAAAAAACTTGGTCTGCAAGATACCTACATTTTGACTCACAGCACCCCCTATCCCAAAAAAAAACCGTTATTATTGGGCTCGCAGACCGCAGCATAAAACTATCTGATCCCGAATTTAGAGAAAGGGCAATCAACAAAGCAAAAGAAACTTTAAAAATAAATAACTATCCGCAGCAGCTTATAAACAAAATTTTTAAAGAAAGAATACACAAATTTTACAACACACACCCAAACAACAAACATACAACAAAAAATAATAAAAATTACTTATCATTACCATATATTCCTAACCTATCAGAAAAAATTCAAAACGTTTTTAAAAACCACGACATAACTGTCAGCCACAAAGGCCACAATCTTTTAAGAAAAAATTTCAGCAAGCTAAAATCAACAATCCCCAAAGATAAAAAAACTCACGTTGTGTATGAAATTCCATGCAATAACTGCCACGCCGTTTATATTGGACAGACCAGCCAACACTTAAAAAACAGAATAAATGGACACAAATTCGACAAAAAAAACAAGACTGCGTTATCACATCACAGCGACGAAAATCAACATACTTTCAACTATAAAAACACAAAAATCCTAAATACAGAAAATCATTCTAAAAAACGAGAAATACTTGAAATGATCGAAATCCAAAGAAACAAAAACGCTATAAACGCTAAATCCGACACAAAAAACCTTCACAAAATTTACCATAATATTATAAAATAAACTCACCCTTCTCACAAGCTACATAATACTAATAACTAATTAATTAAAAAATAATAAATAAAAACACATAGACCTCAAAACAATAATTGGACCCCTTAAGCCAAATAGATACATCTGGCAAACACTCCCAAATTGTCAGACGACCCTTCGCCAAAAGTAGATGTGCGTTTTTCAGTTACTATTTAATAAAGCTAGACTAAATATGTATATACCGACTTATCTGTTTAAAAACTTCAAAGTAACAGAAAGTGCAATTTTTTATAAAGTGCCTCGCAGTACAATGTGCCAATCCTTGGATTTTTAATAAAAGGTAACACCTTTATACTTATATATAAACTTAGTAACTAGTTCCTAGAATATTACCTAAAAACTGTTAAAATAAAAAAATGTTTTCAGCTACTGCACTCTGATGAAGGTATATCTATTACCGAAACGTTAGTAATATAAAATGTAACCAAAAACACCACATTTTATTTGCCTCACAACGGACTAAATCCCCAAGAAAACAAAATTAAAAACTATATATATATATATATATATATATATATATATATATATATATATATATATATATATATATATATATATATATATATATATATATATATATATATATATATATATATATGTATTTTTGGCAGGTTCTTGGACTGTTGATATATATATTGTTTTTAATTTTGTTTTCTTGGGGATTTAGTCCGTTGTGAGGCAAATAAAATGTGGTGTTTTTGGTTACATTTTATATTACTAACGTTTCGGTAATAGATATACCTTCATCAGAGTGCAGTAGCTGAAAACAGCTACTGCACTCTGATGAAGGTATATCTATTACCGAAACGTTAGTAATATAAAATGTAACCAAAAACACCACATTTTATTTGCCTCACAACGGACTAAATCCCCAAGAAAACAAAATTAAAAACTATATATATATATATATATATATATATATATTTCTAAGTCTATCAGAAGTAGGGTTACCATAAATCATGTGCCTCATATCGAGACACAAGGCCCGGAAGGGTTAATTTTTTTTTTAATTTTTACCTAGCTCTAAATACCAAAACACAAAAAGAACTATATTAGGAACGAAAGTCTTTGTTATAGCTAATATTCCCTAAAACTATATCAAAAAATTATTTAGGATTTGCTAGTTTTATATTTCTCCGATAAGGTGATTTTCTGTAGTAAAATATTAAGGGAGGGTAAAATTATCGAAAATCATCCCTGAAGATTTGCTGCCCTAGAAACTGCTTGAGCGCATTTATGCACGAAAGCAGTTTCTTTAGGGCAACAAATCTGAGGGGATGATTTTCTGATTATTTTACCTTTCTGAAATGTATTTTTTCTACAACCGAGCGAAAAGTACAAATTTGCGCTTTCAAAAGAAAGCGCAAAGTTGGACATTTTCGAGGAACAAGCGTTTGTTTTACTTTGTCGCTCGCCGAGCGACAAAGTTACTTTGTCGCTCGCTTAGTTACCATGGACACCTTAATAATAATAAAGAAACGTCCAGCGTATCTGCGACTTTTGACACAAAATATAAACTGTCAAATTTGATATCAATAATTATTAATTACATTACAAAATATTTTTATAAAAATACCGGTTGTAGAAAAAATCATGTGTGAAATTCGAGTGCAAAGTGACATTGCCGCTCTCGCGAGATAGCCGCGCTCCGCTACGCGTCGCGCGTCTAACTTCTCGCTCAGAGCGGCAATATATCACTTTGCGCTCTTAATACACAAATAGCTATTGTAGATTAATAAACATAGAAACAAAAGTTAGAAATCTATTTTATTTTTTATTTGGAAGCATTAAAAGTGACGTATTTAAACAAAACTCGTCAGTCTTTGACAACCAAAAAAAAATACGCCTACTAGCAAATTAGCATCAAATATCACGTCTGACATAGAAACTAAACAATTAGGAGGGTGATTTTCACTTTTTGGTTGGTGATTTTCGCTGAAAGCTGGTGAAACTCGCCCTAAGTTATATACATATGAGGTAAATAATCTTTAGAACATCTCTTTGAGCTTGGATATACAGGGATATCCATATAAAAGTGAACAGGCCTTATACCTTTTTTATATTAAAGATGGGAAAAAATGTTAAATCTGAAAGTTTTGGGTATTTTTGTGGATCATTCAGATATCTTATCGGCAAAACAATTTCGATTTTCTCGCTTATTTTAAATTGGACGGTATGATTTTTATCAAATTTTTGGATTCTAGGAGAAGTCCTAGACATATTTTATATACGGACTATGCGGTTTCTCAATCGTTTTTGAAATATTCAAATTCAAAATTATTTCGCATAAATATATTTTAAATGTAACTATCCAGGTTTCGAACGAAATATCTACTACCTTTTTAAAATTTCTTCGTAATTAAGTCAAAGTTAATGTCAAGGTTGACAATAACACTTTAGTCACAGTGAATTTATAATTTTATTTTTATGCAAAATGGATTATTATATTAATGAGAGATACAAAATGGCAAAATTAAATTTAAAAAATATCAATAAGTAATGTTAGAGCGGCTCAAAGACAATATGAAGAACGTATTGAAATTGAAAAGGGACAAAGAACTCCATCAATAAACACCATAATAAAAACAAATAGATGACTGGAAGAAAGATAAATTCTGGACAATAGAAAAAGAAGAAGAGAAAGAAATGAAAAATGGTATCTAGCGATTTTAGTACGTTTTCAAGAGAAGTCAAGAGAATTAAAAAAATCAATTTCCGATCGTGTGCGGTATCTCAGACATGGAAGAAGAGATAAAATGTTGACTTATGGGACAGTTCAAAGGACGTTAAAGTATTTTAAGTATAGAACATTATGACAGTTCAAAAGCTTAGAACCGATCAAAAAAAAAAAAAGGAGATATACTTTTGTCACAAATATTAACGAAAGAATGCGGCAAGATTCTAATTTATTTCATACTATCGTTTGGACAGACGAAGCAACTTTCTCAACTGCGGAAATGTTTCATAGACGAAATGTTCATGTCTGGTCGGATAAAAATCCTTTTACCGTCGACGATATTGCTTTTCAGGGGCGTAATTCAATCAACGTTTGGTGTGGGATATTACCAAATAAACTCCCAAGACCATTGTTCTTTCGGGGAGCATTCACTTTTAGAAAGCAAGCTTTTAGGAGCATTAACTTTTAGAAAGCAAGCTTTTAGGAGCATTAACTTTTAGAAAATGAAATTGAAGATATTCTCGACAAATTGTCACTTGAAGAACGTCGACGTATTATATGGCAACAGGACAGACCCCATAATATAATTGAGGTTCCAAATTTTTTAAATCATCATCAGTATAACGAATGGATCGGTAGAGATGGAACATAACATTGATCTGCAAATAGCTCACGCCTCACACCTTTAGATACCTACATTTGTTTGGGGTCACTTGAAAAATGTCGTATACAGCAATCATAATGAAAATCTTGAAGAAATTCAAAGAAAGGTGAGAAATGAAGTACGAAATTTCAACGAAAATGATGCAGAAACTATTATAAATACACTTCAGAGGCAGAGAAGAATGTATGAAAAGTGAGAAGAATTAAATGGCGGACATGTTGCAAATATATTTTGATATTTATTCGCCAATGGTAACGCTTATCTGTTTATGTTATAATTCATTTGTTATTGTTTATAACCACTGGGTATTGCTTTTAAATATCTATAAGTAATAAAAATCAACATTTATTGATTAACAGAATAACTCGTTTTGCATAAAAATAAAATTACAAATTCAACGGTGATTATTATTTTCAACCTTAACATGAACTTTGACTTACCTACGAAGAAAATTTAAAAAGGTAGCAGCACAAATCTATGTAGCTTTGCGTAGCTATATAGATCTGGATAGTTACGTTTAAAGTATATTTATGCGAAATAATTTTCAATTTGAAATATTTCCAAAACGATTGAAAAACCGCATAGGGTATGTTAGACAAAATATGTCTAGAACTTCTCCTAGAATCACAAAATATGACAAAAATCATACCATCCAATTTCAAATAAGCGAGAAAATCGATGTTTTATACTATTTTTTTCATTCGATGCTCAATTATTGTTTTGCTGATTGCATGATTCATAAAAATCTCCAAAACTTTCATATTTAACATTTTTCCCCATCCTTAAAATAAAAAAGTTATAAGACCTGTTCACTTTTATTTGGGTATCCCTGTACTTATAAAACTCTGCTCATGATAATTTCAAATTATACTGGCATTGTAGAATGACCTGAACGGATTTAGCTAATAAATGATTTCTTTCTTCTGACCACTGACGGGTTGGACATTAAGGAAAAAATTCGTTCGCAATTTGTATTGTGAGCAAGGATTTGGAACAGGTATTTCCAAAGTATACCGACGCGACGCTATGCACAAATCCGCAAGATAGAGGTCTACTGCAAGACGCTATAATATGTAAAAGCTTTTGTTTGATTGTGCGTGTGCCTATTAACATTTAATTTTAAAAACCTTGATAACGTCGATCGGGACTTTTGATGCCTTTGTCGGTACGTCGGGACATGAACCCCAATAACGGTGACAGTCCCGATATTAGGGATGGATGGCAACCCTTATCAGAAGAGATATATCGGATATAAAAAAAAGTTCTCTTGCTTTTGTATACTCCGTACGTATTCGAAATAAGACCAAACTGAGAACATTCGTAAAATAGCGATAACAATGACATATATCTAATATTTAATAGTAGATGGTTTTCAGGCATACCAGACCAATCCAAATCCAAAATCCAATTCCCCCCACTCTTCGCCAATCCAAATCCAAAATCCCCCCACTCTTCACACTACCAAAATCCCCCCACTCTTCACACTACCAAAATCCCCCCACTCTTCACACTATCAAAATCCCCCCACTCTTCACACTACCAAAATCCCCCCACTCTTCACACTACCAAAATCCCCCCACTCTTCACCCCACCAAAATCCCCCCACTCCGCTCTCCTCTCCCCTCTCCTCTCCCCTCTCCGCTCCCCTCTCCGCTCCCCTCTCCTCTCTCCCCTCTCCGCTCCCCTCTCCTCTCCCCTCTCCTCTCAGGAGCTTCCAAAATGAGCTTTCAAAACCATTCCACAACACGCACTCTTCACACTACATTAGTCGACACCCCACCTAAGCCCCGCCTCCAAGAACCGGATTGGTTGACCCCCTTCCAGCAAGGTGTGTTCTAATTTCCCACTCCAAACTAGCAGGGATAGGAGAGAAGGGGTTGTAGCATAAAAGGTTGAAAATTTCAGTTAAACGATATTAGTTCTGAAGTAATACAGGGTCATACTAAAGTCAGAATAAAGTAAACAATGGATTTACAATCAAAATTGTATATTTATAATGGTACTCCATTAAATGCGCAACGGGAAGAAATGGAATCCATTCATAAGGAAGAAAAAATTTATTTTCAAAAAACTACTGGTTGTATAGCCGAGGATAGACTTAATACTCTTGTGGATGCTGACCGCTACAATTACGGTGATGAGGATGAAGATGAAGATGACTCCGGCACCGAGGAAGAAGTTCTGGGAAGTGGTTGTGGAGAAGAAGGGTTAGTGAAAATTAAAAAAATTAACGCTTCAGAAGCTGTGAAAGAGAACTATTTAAAACGTGAAGTGTGCTTAATGCAATCATACATATTAATCACATCCATGGCAGGTGGCATGTACAGTCTGTGTCACGAGTGTTACTTTTTATTAGCCATAGAACAACCACGTGGTAAACACATACATGTGAACACCCATTATAAGCGTGCCATGGATTGTTGTAAAGATGAAATTAAATGTAAAGTGTGTGAGCAAGTTCTACATATGATTATTTTATCAGACGTCTGTGTAATGTGTAACAAACCGGATGTGCAGAAAATCACAAACCATAAAATTGAAAAAACAACTTTAGAACAATTCTTATAATTGTATAATAGTTTTACATTGCTGGAACACACACTTCGGTGCTGCGATATAAAAGGAGGGAATAAAGCTTGTGATTTTAGAGAAACACTATGAAGAAGGTTACATTTAACGAAAATATGAATAAAATCCATGTATTGTTTGCATGGAAGTTTGCTTACAAAGCAGCACGCCAGAATGATTATGAGCAGTATGTGTTGGATAGATACCGCTTTCAAAATAGACTTCAATATGCTGAGACCCTACTAAAGGGTGTTTTGGATGAAAATTATAGGAAGGAAATATACAATGAACGTTTTAAATAATTTTTGTTTTATTACAACCAATTCAAGCTCATATCCTCCCACCTCGACCATGTGGGCTTGACTTGAGTGGGGGAATATCTATAAATTTATACGCACACGGTTTCTGAAACATTATTTGCTAGAAATATGATTCAAAAACGAAAGCTGGTTGGTTGCAGAAAATCGGTGAAAAAACTTAAACAAGAAGACAGAAGCAGATGCCCTGTTTGTTTATATTCCATGAGAAGAGAAGAAATTTGCACACCCAATTCGTGCACACACAAATTTTGTATAAAGTGTTTAACAGAGTGGACGAAAACAAACGCACACTGTCCTCTTTGCAGAAGATTCTATTTCTCAATTGTTTTAAAAGAGACTAAGGAAAAGATTCTTGTGAAGAGAAATGACAGTGCTGATCAAGCTCTAGTGATATTGTTGTATATAAGTGACATGAATTTAATATAGATATATCAGAAGTAAATAAAACCATGTTGTTAAATATAAAGTTTTTTATTTTATTATATTACATCTTTTTTTAATATCCAAGAATTGTGTGATTTATCCATTCCCAACCATTTAACATAAACTTTGTTTCCTTTTCTTCTTAGCACCTTTTCCACGAGATACACGTTTGAATGTTTGACTTTCTGCAACTCCGGTTCATAAAAACTACCTAAAATTATTTCATTTTTGTCATCTGCCAGCAAATATGTTCTTGGGTTGGTTAATTTAATTTCTTTAATTTGAAAAATTTCATTTGACCAGTTTGGTGTATATCCCTTTTGAAAAGCCTCCCTGTATTTACTAACCCTAACATAATCCCCTTGTTTAAATTTTGATTTTCTGGGGTCAATTGTTTTTATATTATTATAAGTTGATTTTAGAACATCTTTTTCATTTTCTTCATTTATATCAATAGGTTTTAATCCTGTTGTTCTATGTTTAGTTGTATTATACTTAAAAACAATATTATTTAGGATATCCAACCATTTATAATTGCCTTGCAAGCTAAACTGTTTCCACATGAGAGTTTTTAAAGTTCTGTTGACCCTTTCAACAATACTTGCTTTGACTGTGGAAAATGTACTGTAGTGATTAATGTTATATTTTTCCATTAATTTATTAAAGTTTTTGTTGAAAAATTCTCTTCCTTGATCTGTATGTATGTTAGTTGGAGGCGTTTTCGCAAGCTTTAAAATTTTTTCCATAGCTAAAGTTACTTCCTCAGCAGTTTTTCTTTTAACAGGTTGAACCCAAACATATTTGGAAAATGTGTTTATAACAACTAAAATATATCTATATCCTTTATTTAGTTTTGCATAAGGTATCATTTCCACCAAATCTGCTTGCCATAAATCGTTTAAATTTTTAATAATAACCCGTCGTCGTCTAAAATTTTTTCTAGCAGGTTTATGTAACTCGTTGACTAGATCTTCCTTGATGTTGGTTTGTTTACTCATGACTTCTAAATGTTTAGTTTGTTACTTCTATAGGACATTTTATTAACAATTCACCATAAAAATCTTCTAAATGGCTATTTTCAGGACGATGAAAAGAAAGAACATCCCCTTTTTTTAACCGAATACCTACAGGGTCAGTGATCTTTTTTCCATTAATTTTTAAAAAAACATATTTTTTCGGGTATTCTCCAGAAATTATAGTAGCAGATTCCATAGGAAAAACATATGTAATTCGTTTGTCTTGTAATAAATGGTAAACTCTATCGGACAGAGAGTAATTTCCCATAAAAGGTAATACCAAATTATAATATAGTTTAACAGCACTAAGGTCAACAAGTTTTATAATGTTATGTTCTTTATTATCTTTGCCAAAGATGTGGGAACCAAACTTGTCAATAGACATGGTTGTTGCCAGCGGTAGAATAAGGAATAAACATGTGTGAATTAGTATTTATTTAATTATTTTTGCTTCTCTTAGTTCTTCTAAAATAGATATTATTTCATTTTGATGACCAGTATGTCCAGCCATTTGCGATGACATCAACAATTTCAATCTATCTATGATTTCGTTTGGATCGTCATAATAAACGTAATCTAATTTCTTTTTTGATAAATTTAACATAGCTCCCCCCTTTCCACTTTTTGTAGACAGATTTCTTGTAGAACGCGGTCTTTGTGGAGGTAACAAACGCGAAGTACTTGGTAGTATTGCACGATAACCCGTCTCTGTTGTGCTTCCACGTTTTAATATACCTTTTTGTAATAAGTAAGGTTTAACTATTGTCAAGTATTTAATGTCGGTCGAACCTTGAATTTGACTATTAGGATCAAAATTTCGTCTATATGCATTTGTCCTATTCAAAACATCCATATAATTTTCCATATCATTTGATGTATAACCAACAGGTTCTTTTTTAAAAAGAAGCTCATACAATCCAGGTGTTCCCTCATACCTAACTCCTTCAACTTTAAAATCTTTTCCTATGAAATCCACCACAGAATTAGCAATCTTATATTTATCTGCATCAACATCATGGCTAAACCCATATTTGTTATCAAATTTGCCTTCCGTGTCTTTTATTAGCCCATCCACGAAAGGTCTTAGAAGTGAATGATATGCTTCCAAATATTCTTCATAAGCAGGTGTCCTTGTTAATTCTAAAACATCTTGTCGCAACTCACCTATAGTTGGTTCAATTGTTGTTTCAGGGCTTGATTCTCCTAACTGTTGCGAATCGTCAAAAAATACTTCTTCATCTCCTAAAAGTGAGGGCATGTGTGTTGAAAGATATTTACTATATGCATTTGATTTCCTTTGATTGACCTCTGGCGTAGGAAATTGAAATTTTGGGGTCGAAACTAATTGTGGTGAATATACTTCTTTTTTAATGAACGGTTCTGTTTTAATTGTCTGAATTAATTCATGCAAAGGTTGAGTTATTGGTTTAAATTCTTTTTCCATACGAATTTCTTTATCAGATAAATCTGATTTTAAAGCTTTATACTTTTGTCTAACGGCTTCTCTAGTTTTTACCAACTCTTTCGCTGTTTTTTCGTCCATCTTTACAAAAGGTAGGTTGTATACTAGAAAATTATCGTTGTGTCAGAGAGTTATATAGTGGAAATAAAATTATCAAATCCTTTTCTATAGCGGCCACCATTAAATTCACAGTCTTTATCAATAACGACAAAGTCATATTTATGTTTCCAGCACATTGAACACAAGTTTTTAAACTCTTGAAAGCTCATGTCACCATTTACATGATCATCATATATATGTTTCAAGTTTGTAGCATCCTGTTGAAAAATTACCAAGAGGTTGGCATTATCACGTATAAGTTGTTTAGGGATTGATGAATAAGTTTGACACAAATAAAAACAATCTGTATTTTTATGACGTCCGAAACAAAAATAATCCCTCATTAGACTTTGATCAGTGCATACTATATCATCAAATACAATCAGTGAGTTTGGTTTTATTTCAGTGGGTGAAACAATATCCTCAGCGTTCGATGATTCAAAATAACCAATAAACTTTAGTGGAGCAAAAAGCCTTTTTAGATATTCATATTTTGATTGATATAAGGATTTTGAGTACACATATATGTTTTCAAATCTTAATCCATTAGGGTGTGTTATAAGAGAAATCATAACATTTGTCTTCCCACAACCCGATGGTCCTACTATTAAACATCTTTTACAGTTTCCACCAAATAATTGTCCATGTTTTCGATAATTATCATGACATAAATCAAAATTTTTTATCGGTAAAGAAAAATCTTGTTTTTTGATCTTCATTGTTTGAACATCGCTATTTAAGTAAGGTTATTTGCGTTTTTAAATCATTTATATATAATGATTAGACATAATAATGTCATTCACTGCGTGGAAGGACAGAGAACAGGTAGTGGTTTATTAAATACTCTTATTAATAAATTACCAGTAGAGCTCCATATTCCTTCTTATAACTTTTGTGGGCCTGGTACAAAGTTAAATAAAAGGCTTGCTCGAGGTGATAAGGGAATTAATTTATTAGACGAAGCTTGCAAAGAGCACGATATAGCATATTCGGAATATTTCGATTTAAAAAACAGAAACGAGGCAGATAAAATATTAGCTAAAAAGGCATTTAATAGATTTAAAGCTTCAGATTCAAATCTAGGCGAAAAACTGTCATCCTTGGCTGTGGCCGGAATCATGAAAGCAAAAACAAAACTCGGTATGGGAATTAGAAAAAGAAAACAAAAACGCAAGAAAGGAGGTCAAATATCCTTTAACCAAGATGTAAGAAAAGCACGTGAAGAGCTGGTTGGAAAAAAGTTTGCTAATATAAGGAATGCTGCCAGCACAGCTTTATCATCGATTAAAAAATTAAAAATAAAAGAACCTAAACAAAGAATTATTCCAATTCCAAAAACTGGTGGAATTTTACCTTTAATACCTATTTTTGCTGGTTTATCTGCTCTAGGAGCCCTAAGCGGGGGCGCTGCTGGCATTGCGCAAGCAGTAAATTCAGCTAAAAACGCGCAAAAAAAATTAGAAGAACAAACAAGACACAACAAAGAAATGGAAAAAATATCAATTGGAAAAGGTCTTTATTTAAAACCATATAAGCAAGGGTGTGGTCTATATTTAAAACCATATTCAAAAAACTGTTAAATTTGCTACCTCGCCGACCTTTGACAAATATAGATTTATTAAAGTATGCGAAAATATTAAAGTTGCCACATTTTAGAGGTGTCTTTATGAGAAATAAGTTACCCAAAAAAATAAAAAAATATGAAACAGGTATTATAAATTTAGATGATGATATGGGGGAAGGCACTCACTGGACAGCGTATGTTAAAAATAATAATAACATAATTTACTTTGATAGTTTTGGAAATTTACGACCACCAAATGAAGTTATAACTTATTTCTATAGCGATGGTAGCAACAACAATATTAAATATAACTATGATAAATATCAATCTTTTAATACCTCAACTTGTGGACAGTTATCATTACAGTTTATTTATAATAATGCGTAATTGTGTTTCCATTTTATTCTTATTACGACCATCATGTCGTTTACTATAGCTCTTTCCGCAAATTCAGCTATACTTCAAGCAGATTTCCATCCACCTATTTACTTAGATCCTAACACTTCCTACGTTGTAGGACTTACCAACTTTGAAACATTTAATGCAATACCAAATATTGATAAAGCAATAATAAAGTATATTTTGGAAAAAATAATGAATTTTTAACAATTCCTACGGGAAGTTATGAAATGGATGATGTTAATAAATATTTACAGACTGAATTCCAAAAAAGAAATATTTCGTTTCACCTCTATGCAAATAACAACACATTAAAATCAACAATAAAGTCTACTACAGATATTATTTTTAAAGATGGAACAATAGGAAAACTTTTGGGTTTTAATAAGGGCATTGTATCTGGTGATGGAGTTCCAAGAACATCGCAAAATCCAGCAGAGATTATAAAAGTTAATTCTTTATGCATAGACTGCAGTATCGCAGAAGGTTCCTATCTGAACGGAAAGCCAGTACACATTATTCATCAGTTTTTCCCTAATGTTAGCCCTGGATTTAAAATAATAGAAAGTCCCCAAAATATTATTTATTTTCCTGTTACAGTAAAAGTAATAGATAAAATAACAATAAAGGTAATAGACCAAGATTTAAATATTGTTGATTTTCGAAACGAAACTGTAACTATAAGGTTGCATATAAAAGAAGTATAATGGTTATCCTTTATAATAGAAAAACCTTCAATTTACCCACAAAAATTAATAAAAACTATAAGAAGACTAAACATCGTAAACCAAAGATTAGTAGAAAGAGAAACACACAAGGGATAACACCTGAAAATATAAGCTTTTTGAAATCTCTAGGTTTAAAGGTTTTAGTATAATGGATATCCTTAACGTAGCAGAAGGTCTTTTCATAGATAATTCAATTGTGCATTCCGAAGTTCATGGTTATGAACCATACCTACCTACAAAATTGGGAAATAATGATGAAATTATAATACCTGTTCATGAAGTAGACAAGTATACTCTTCCTTCCGAAAGCTTTCTTTACATAGAGGGTAAACTAACAAAAGATAATAATACTATCTCAAATACATTAAAATTGATAAACAATGGGATTGCATTCCTTTTTAAAGAAATGCGTTATCAACTAAACGGTGTTACAATAGATTCAGTTAGAGATGTTGGGTTAACTTCAACAATAAAGGGATACATGTCGTATAATAAAAATGAATGCAATAAACTTAAAAACGCAGGTTGGTTTCCTATGGAATCTTCACAAGTTGTTGATGCAACGACAGGATTATTTAATGTTTGCATTCCGCTTAAATTCTTAATGGGGTTTTTTGAAGACTACAAAAAAATTATTTTAAATGCCAAACAAGAACTTATTTTAGTACGAGATAATTCAGACAAAAATGCAACAATTAATACTGCAGATGAAAATCCAAAAATTGAGCTTACTAAGCTAACTTGGAATATACCTCACATTTCAGTAGCTATTCCTCAAGAATTAGCATTATCTAAAATAATTAATAAGAATACTGATATAATAATTGCTTTCCGGAGTTGGGAACTCATCGAATACCCAGAATTATTAAAAACTAATCGTCATAACTGGCCTGTCAAAACATCTACGAAAGTTAATACCCCACGTCATGTAGCAATTGCTTTTCAAAAAGACTTAAGGGATAAATCAACAACTGATATGTCTTTATTTTCCAACGTTAAGTTACGAAACATTAAAGTGTTTTTAAACTCTGAAAGATATCCCTACAACGATCTATTTTTAGACTTTGCTAAAAATAAATTTGCATCATTATATGAAATGTTTTCACAATTTCAAAAATCTTACTATGGAATAACACCTGAACCCATTTTTTCTCCAAAGGAATTTAATACTTATGCTCCTATCGTATATATCGATTGTTCACATCAGAAAGAAACAATTGAATCCGGACCTATTGTTATGAGAGTTGAGTTTGAATTACATGATGATCTTAAAGACAAAATATCTGCCTATTGTCTCATTATGCATGACAAAGTATTTAGCTACAATCCATTAACCAAAAATGTTAGACAACTTTAAAGCGCTAAACTATATAAAATCAATGTTCTACTATTCTTTCCTACCATTATGGGTGAAGATCTAGAACTTCGAGTATCCTACTTTTTAGAAGAGCTGAAAAAATTAAAACAACAACTATAAGAATATTCTGACAAGAAATCTATGATTAAACAATTCTCACTTTTGAAATTATGAGGTTATTAATTGTCGATGTGCAAGGATTTAACATAGAAAATAAGAAGTTTATTCCCAAAGAGTTGGCTGCCTATGATGGACAAAAAATATGCCACTATATCTTTAAATCACCATTTGATATAAAATACCTACCACCTGACTTACATAAACAAGCTATATGGTTAATGAAAAATCATCACTGTATTCCTTGGAATGAAGGATATACACCAATTCACAAATTTTCTGAAATAATCAAGAATCTAACAGAAAAGGTGGATCAAGTTTATGTGAAAGGGAGAGAGAAATCCGAATACATCCGAAAATATTCATTAAAACCAGTCATGGAACTTGACGAAAATCCACAATTACAAGAAGGAGAAGCTCATTGTTTTTATCATTCTAAATCACCATGTATATGTGCACTTACTAATGTATATAATTTATATAATAATTATTTAATGATTGAATAAAACAAATAAATATATTAAAGTTTTTTATTTCTTATAAATTAGGTTGAATTCTTGAATAATTTCAGGTGGCAAAAACTTCTTTACTTCATCCAAATGCTCCTCAAATCCCATTTCTTTCATCGTGTACAGAAAAGACTTTAAATCAGAAGTATGTAAATATATGTTACAGGCTTCTGCTGCTTTTTCATATTTTCTAGCCATATCCATACATTCCTCATACGTATAAAATCTTTCGAATCCATACTCGGCTTCATGGGCAGCATCAAATTCTAAGTTACTAAAGTGTTGTGATAGATTCTCTATAGCACTTGTTAGGTTATATGCTACTCGTTGAGATGTATATGCTAACCACATCTTGTTGGAGAGTGTTCAGACTTAAAGTAAGTTCAGAGCTTTAAATATTAATTTAGGAGGTGGGAGGAATAAAAAGAAGAATATATTTATAAATTTTTATTTTCAATACAACTTTTTACAAATTCATTACATGCGAATGATTCTACATCCTCCACAACACAATCTGAGTAAAAGTTTAATAATTCTAAAACACAACAAACATTTAAACTATTTTCCATAGGTGTAATAACATCATATATATTTTTTAACAAATCGCCATTTTTCATAGAGATTCCACTAACCAAAATATTGTAATATTTGGAAAATTCCTGGTTTTTTAAGATATCAAAACGATATTTGATTAAAATTGCCAAGTTCACTAATTCATTTATGGTATCACCAGCTAGGAATACTTCATTACCACCATCTTGTGTAATCTTGATAATTCTTGCATCCCCAATAAACACAAAGTGAATCTCATAACCATTTCCCTTCATGGGTTGCCACCCGGTGTTGTTTGAATAAATAAAGCTCATCATAATTCCTTGATTATTTAGGAAGGAGATCCATTGATCTTCATTAAAAGTGACATTTTGATTATATTTGTATCCACAGAGTTTAACAACAGGAATATATTTTCTCTCTAAGGAAAATCCAATGCTGACCCATTTGGATTTGGATTTGTTAATGTAGTAAATTGTTTCATTAACGAGAGCTGCATTGCGCTTGTTACTAAACTCTTGTTGGCTTGTTGGTTTATACATTTTCAGTTGCTTGCTTGAAATAATGGTTGTAGAACTGCGGGTGAGTGCTTAAATAAGCAAGCGTGGTAGTGGGGATAATAAGCGTGGTAGTGGGGAGTAGTAAGAGTGGTGGGGGGATTTAAACACTAATCTTATAGATTTAAACATCATTTAGCGACTAACCATGAATGAGTGTAAGACCGAACTTTTTATCGACATTCAAGGATATAACAGTTCCTTTGGATACATTCCAAAAGAATTAGCGATTTATGATGGGATTCGTTGCTCAAATTATCTGTTTAAATCACCATTTCATAAAAATATGTTATCTGCTCTCGATCTCAAAATGGTTAAATGGGCCGAAGAGTATCATGGATTGGAATGGAATTTTGGAAATATAGAACTTAATGAAATTGATGATATTTTAAAGCATGTGTTAGAAGTTTACCAATCACCCAAAATTTACGTGAAAGGGAATGAAAAAATAAACTTCTTAAAAAAGTTTTTGGATGAAGATTTCATATACGCTATTCCCATTGGACAAGAACCAAAATTAAGTAAATTTAAGAAAATTCCAGAGTGTTATTTTCACAAAAATGTGAATCCATGGCATTGTGCATTAGCAAACGTAAAATTGTTATATAATTATAGACATTGTTATGAATAAAAACCTTTATTATTATATATTATTGAATTTTATTTATAATACAAATATACTTTGAATAATATATATCCTATTGAACATATAAACACTACTAACAATATACTTAATAATACTACACACACATTTGAATTACATTCTTCTTCTATACAAGATTTTCTATACAACTGATTCCATTCCTGTGTCACTATTGAAGTTTTATTGACATAATATAATCTTAACTTATACTGTACAATGGTAGAATCATTTATAATATTATCATCTATTTTGTAGGCAAATAAACCATTATTTATATTCATTCTTTTCCATGTTGAAGGCCAACTATCATTATTTACATTATTCACAGATAGACAAATAAATGCTTCTCGAACATTATGATCAACTTGTATGAACAAAGTATTGTTAACGAATGCTGATAGAAATAGAACTCCTACTGGTAGCATGGCCATTTTCAAACTAAAATATTTTTCCAGGGTTCTTATGTTTTATATTCATCATGAACTAAATCTTTTAGAATATCAATTACATTATTAACTTGGTCATCATCAGTCTTGGATTTCTCTTCCAAAATACTTATATGTTTGTGCCCCCAAGCTAAAGTTCTAAAAGAATCTGGAATTATATAGCGTTTATCATCTTTTGGAGACAAAGCAACCTTATTTTTTAATTGTGTAAACATGTCATGTAAAATTGAATGAAAAATATTCATTTTTCTAAATTTGATCTCGGAATTTTCAACTACGTCTTTATAATCTTGTTTAGTAATGGAATTTTCTATAACATATTTTTTAACTCCCTTTGCCTTTTTTTCAGATTTCTCTTCTAAATTTACACAGTAAGCTTTAGCCCCCGTTCCATGAAAACTTGAAATTGGTTTACCTGCAAATTCATCTTTCATTCGCCCTAATACTGATTTGTTTATAGTTAAATTATGTATATTGTTTTCATTGTAATTAGAAGTGTCAAATTTCTCTAAATTGTCTTGCATATCTTTATAAAAGTTTTCAGTCTCTACTTGCAAGATCAAACTGTCTGTATCCGTGTATAACAAAATTGCTTCATCTCCATACTTGCTTTTAATATAGTCATAATAAAAATCATATAAAACGGTTTTTGATAATTCCAAGACTGTGAAGCCAACATAAACAGGTTTATTGTAAGTTATCTTTACTCTTTCCATTTGTATCGCAACCAAGTTTTCATTAAAGACTAATCGATTTTTAAAATTTGGTTTAGCAATCAATGTTTGCGCTCCTTGTTTTTTACCAATATTCTCCCAGTGTGTGATTAATCTAATGTCAACTCGCTTGTCAATGTTTTCTAAAGATTTACCGTAAATAGCATTATTAAATAATTTATAAGTATCCTTTTCCAACTTATTTTTAGATTTGTTCCTCATTTCGGTATTTAAATCGATGTACTGTTTAAGAAATGCAGCTTGTTTAAATTTAATAACTCTATGAATTTTAGTTAATTTTAATCCATTTTGAAGCACCTGTTTCAGATTTCGGTAATGAATAACATATTTTTCTTTATGGTTTAAATTACATATTAATTTCTTTTGTTTTGAACCTGGTGCACAAATATTTTCAGCCAAAAAAGGTAATTCGTTGTGTTTTACATGTAAATTTTGAGGATACTTTAAATCTACTTCCAAAACATACCCGAATTCAGCATCATCAGATATAGACATCACATCAAGGGCTTCAATTTCTTCATCGTTCAACCAAGAAAAATCACTTACGGGGAGACATTGACTCATACTATGTCCATACAAGTTAGTGGCATCCAAATACATTATAAATGAATTTGGTTTGCTTGTATCATAATTTTCCAAGAATTGATTATTAGCTTCAGCTTTTCGAACGCTGCAATGACAGACGCCACCTCTTATACTATTTTTAAAAAAATGTATCATATCTATATCCGTTAATAATTCTAATTTAACATCAGTCATTTTTAACATTGAATACCATCTTAAACCTGGTAATGTGTAATACTGTGCAGGATCTAGCTTAAAGTTATTTAAAGATATATTTCGAAAAGCTTCAAAGAAATCTGTTAATATGAGAACATCTGACAATAAGTAAATTTTGGTATAATCCATAAGATTTTGACAATTAAATAAATTCCAAATAGTAATTGCTCTATTGTAATCCGATGGACACATAGGTTCATCTTTAAGTTTATCATAAAAATGTTCAATAGCTGGGAGTTGATTTTCATGTAATTTTTCGAAAGAATCAACATAGGAATAGGGATAAACACCTTTTTTACGAATTTCATTAAACTGGTTAGGATCTTCAAAATATTTTTTAATCTCTATGCACTGATTTGGTTCCAAGCTTTCACCAAGCTTTTCCAAAGAGGAACCAACGAAACGGAATGAATCTAAAAATCTCATTTTAATAAACAGATTTTTTTCTTTATTATCCTTGTCTTTTACTTTGTCAACCAATATGGATTTTGAAAATGAAATATATTTTTCTTTGGTTTGTGCAAGTACATCAATATTATCTTCTTCACAGCACAATTGTTTAACAAATAAATGACTATCATAACCAGTTAAATTATGGAAAAAGATAGGTATAAAATTTGGAATTTTAAAATTTAGATTGCAGATACTGTGAGCTGCATTTCGAAATTTACCTGTTAAATGATCGTGATCCCTTACTTTTTCATTTTCTTCAAGTTTTTCGTTACAAATATGACAAATTGTGCTATTTTTATAAGCCAGCTCTTCCTCATCTGATAAAGGAAGCATTTTCACTACAGGTTTAAGATGTTCATTATAAATTCTATGTACATGACCTTCTATTCGTTTACAAAATTCATCAGCTGCATCTAAACCAAAATATGAATCTAATACCGACAAAGAATCATCATATGAACATTTAATGAAATAACAAAAAGCATACGGTTCATGTTTAAATGTATTTAAAGTATAAGAATTCTGTTCGTTTCCTGGTTCTTGATGCTGCAAAGGTTTTAAAAAGCATTCAAAGTCTGCATAGATAACAAATGGAACTTTTAGTTGTTTTTGAAAATTTTCAAACTGTAAAATATTTTCTGGTATATGCTGACCGTACTTATTAATTTTAATGTCGTTGGTAGGAACTTTTGTAAACAAATGATTACAATCATGTGATTGATGTTGTTTTAATTTTTCCATCGAAGTAAAATAAATTAAACAACCATCACAGAAATATTTTTTAAAGTGACTTTTATTAATTTGAGATGATACTAATCTTGACATATCCTTAATCCAACAATAATGGTTGTTTTCACCTTCACTTATCAACAACAAATTTATGTGCGCTGGAAGTTTTTTACTGGTATAATGAAGAGGACCAACCACTTCATACTTGAATTTATTATCTTCATAAACACTCTCTAAACCGTAAACATTTATAGATATTTGATTAAGCGTTTCAAATTTATGTATATCCTTTAATTTCACAGGAAACTCTATTCCTTCAAAATTTAAATACTCAAAAGGATTTGGATATGAACTTGTTCTGTCAACATGATTTTCAGTTGGAAACAGTGCACTTATCACACTCCATGCAAAACAATGTGAATCATTATTTTTGATATTAACAACAGCTTTTTTATTCGAAATTTGTTTTGGTAATGGTATATACGATGAAGCTCTAATAGGATTAAATTTATTTATATTAAGCTCCAAATGTAATATTTTTTCCAATGCCCAACCTGATCCATTTTCTGTGAATATTGACACCTTCTCTTTAATTTCAGACAAAAATTGTTTATAAATATCAGATAAATCTGTTGTTGAAGTTATCATCTTATTTTTCGTATTAAACGATTTAGTTTCGATTGTCTCTTTTGTTTGTAAAATATATTGTCCAAATAGTTCTACATTAATCTTAACACTTTTATGCTTAACTAACTGTTCGGAAAGTAAACTTACAAATTTTTGTTGTACTTCATCAAAAAATTCTTCAATGTCCACATACTTTTTCGATGGCAGCAACATGTAAGACACAATCCTGTTTTTAAAAGCAGAAGTTAAAATTTTCACATTGTCATCACTTTTAAGTGCACTTTTATGTAGGTTTGACCGTAAATGCGCAGCAAGTTTATTTTTCACGTACCAAGTATCACAATCTTTACATCGCGATAAAGTAAGTTTAGGTATTGGAGGTCTGTCTTCTTTAATATCTTCTATTTTAGCTTTTTTCATGGACACATCACATACCTGGGTATTAGCCTTCCTTTTTTCTCGCGAACAAGATGGTCTCATGGCACACGATTCTCTTTTATGTCTATGCACGTTAGATTGATGCGTAAAACTCTTGTTGCATTCACTGCACTGATACATCTTGAGAACCCAGAAAACAGTTCTTTTGTAAAAATTCTTGGGATATTTTATCTGGTTTCACAACACTTTGCACAATACTGTTTTTGCAAACTAAACAATTAATATAAGTCAACTAACCGCTGAGGATATATACGTAACAAGGAGAAAGCACAACTGTCGAGCTCAAGGTGCGACTGCGAACACTTAAGAACGAGAAGCGAAGAGAGAATATAAAGAGAATCCGTGTGGGCGGGGCATGCCCATGCGCATCTCTATTGCGCAGATGTAAAAAACGAAAAATATAAAAAATTTTTTTTTTTTTTTTTTTTTGAGCCGCCATTTTTTTTATTTTTTTTATTTTTTTTTTTTGAGCCGCCATTTTTTTTTTTTTGTTTTTGAGCCGTCATTTTTTTTTTTTTTTTTTTTTTTTTTTTTTTTTGAGCCGCTTTTTTTTTTTTTTTTTTTTTGAGCCGCCATTTTTTTTTTTTTTTTTTTGAGCCGCCATTTTTTTTTTTTTTTTTTTTTTTTTTTTTTCACTCCAATAGTGAAGCCACAAATAAAAAATTTGTTGTTTTGGGCGGGTCTACCGCTCTACATATGGGGTCTGTATTGACCTGTGTATTGTTCGAATTAGTACAACACTTGCGTTTTAACCGCACTTACCCTTTTGAGTAACGCGCTGTAATACGATGAAATGAGTGAAGCTTTGTGTAATGATGTTTAACGATTTAGAGTGGGGGGATTTGGTGGTGGTGGGATGCTGTAAATCCATGGATTAATGAATAATACTTCTAATTATTTGTTTGACATTTATAAAACATTTATTAAAATACAGGTTTACTTTTGAACAAAAATAACAATATGTTTATCTACATTAGTCTACTTTATGTTTCTATAGCACATGAAACATGATTTCTGGGATACAGGAGGACCATCGAATTGTGTGCTCCAGTCAGGACGATTGTAATGTATAAAACATGGCAATTTAATTTGAAGATCAAAACTTGATTTATAAGACATTGGTAATTTTCCCCATACATCCAAGAGTTCCAAAGGATCTGCATAATTAATTAGATATTCCAAAGGTAACATTTCTAGTTCTTCTGTAGTAAAATCTATCAAGGTTTTCTTTCCGCTTACATGACTAAACATTACATTTGCTGTTGGACAAGACATAGTTTTTTTGCAGTCTTTTCCTTTTTTGCTTCCAATTCTTGAACTTTCTTTCTCTGTTGAGTTCGAAACTTTTTTTTAGCACTCTTAGATAGATTGGGAGGTGGATTGATTATTATTAAATTGTTTTCTATGTACTCTTGTGGATTATAGCTTTCGCAATGTTCTGTGTCCCATGAATAATCAATAGGGACTGCTACAGACATCGTTGTGAATTGTGTTAAATACTGCAAATATTGAGAATTAAAGTGGTGTGGCGGGTAGGAGGAATGGATTTGATATAAGAGTGGTAGGATTTGGTAGTGTGAAGAGTGCGTGTTGTGGAATGGTTTTAAGCTCCTGAGAGGAGAGGGGAGCGGAGAGGGGAGCGGAGAGGGGAGAGGAGAGGGGAGAGGAGAGCGGAGTGGGGGGATTTTGGTGGGGTGAAGAGTGGGGGGATTTTGGTAGTGTGAAGAGTGGGGGGATTTTGGTAGTGTGAAGAGTGGGGGGATTTTGATAGTGTGAAGAGTGGGGGGATTTTGGTAGTGTGAAGAGTGGGGGGATTTTGGTAGTGTGAAGAGTGGGGGGATTTTGATAGTGTGAAGAGTGGGGGGATTTTGGTAGTGTGAAGAGTGGGGGGATTTTGGTAGTGTGAAGAGTGGGGGGATTTTGGATTTGGATTGGCGAAGAGTGGGGGGAATTGGATTTTGGATTTGGATTGGTCTGGTATGCCTGAAAACCATCTACTTTTAATTTTAATGTAGTAGTCAAAGTTTATTAATTTTAAATTGTGGTGGAGCAAAATTAGCTGTTCTGCGCTTAGCGGAAGTAACCGATTTCTTTTCGTTTCGTAAATACTATCCGCTTCTGAAAATGTTCTTTTGCTCAAGAAATAGAGCGGCGAGGAGCACATAAATATATTTTGGCAAAATTTGACAGAATACGGTTTGCTCAGTTAGGGGAAATACCCAGATATGCGGGTATTCACCGACCAGCCGCCGCGCACCACCCGTCGTCAGAGGCTGCTAAGAATCTGCGGAGGCTAAATCACTACCCACCCAAAACAACATCGCTATTTATAGCAACTTACAACTGCCGAACACTCTCAAACCAAACCAGAATCGTGGAGCTGGAAAAAGAGGCCGAAAATATTAAGTGGAACAGCATAGGCATCAGCGAAGTAAAGCGGAAGAGCTAATAGAACTTGAATCGGGCAATATCTTCTACTACCGGGGAACACCAATTGGCTAAACAAGCGGCGTGAGATTTCTAATCAATAAAACTTGGAAAGACAGAATAATAGATGTTAGAAGTATCTCTGACCGGGTAGCCAGTTTAACCTTACGGCTATCAAAGAGATACATCATACAGATTATCCAAGCATACGCCCTAACGACCAGCTACTCAGACGAAGTAGTGGAGGAATTCTACACTGAAGTTACTCAAGCAAAAGCTAATTCAAGTAACTGATAGGCGACTTTAATGCAAAAGTAGGAAAACAAAAGGACCAAGAACAACAAGTAGGAAACTTTGGATTTGGTGAAAGGAACGAACGAGGAGAAAGGCTTGTACAATACGCACATTATCAGAATATGTCCATAGCAAACACGTTCTTCAAGAAAAACCCAAATAGGAAATGGACATGGCAAGGCCCAAATGGAACTATCAAGAACGAAATCGACTTCATCCTAACCAACAAGATGAACACAATAAAAGATATCAGCGTCCTGAACAAGTTTCGGATAGGTAGCAACCACAGGCTAATCAGAGCCAGAGTTATACCGAACACAAAATTCGAAAGACATTGGTCAGAAAGCCAATAACAGCGGGAGTAGACACAAATAAACTCACAGAAAACTCCGGTCAATACCAGGCACTCCTCAACAAGACTACAAGACCAGGAAGAAAGTACACATCGCATGGAAACTATCCTAAGCTCTGCCAAAGAAAAAGGTGGTCCAAGAAAACATAATCAGCATAGAAGCTATCCGACGAAACTAGAACACTGCTGAGAAAACGACGGGAAATAAAAGATACGAACAACGTGCAAAGAATAGAGTACACTGAGCTGTGCAAGACAATAAGAAAGAAGATTGCAGAAGACATCAAAAACGAAAAACTAGTAGAAGCTGCAATCAAACACAGAAAATGCTACAAGACCGCTAAGAAATCCCTCATCATCGGCAAAAAACAAGTAGTGGCACTAACAAATGACAACACCAGAGTCACAAACAGAGATGAAATAACCAACCTAGTAACCAAATTCTATAGTGAACAAACAAGACCCCGGAGACGATACAGGAACACGAAACGACACCACGAATAAATGACGACAAGCCAGAAGTCCTCGTGGAAGAAGTAGCGAAGGAGCTCAATAGCATGAGAAATGGTAAAGCAGCAGGCAATGACGGTGTGATGGTCGAACTAATCAAATTCGCATGTAAAAGAACATGGCAAGTCCTAGCAAAAATCTACACTAACATATACACCACACAAGACATATACCACAAAGTTGGAATAGCACCAATATAATTCTAATCCACAAGAAAGGCAGTAAAGAAGACATAAGAAACTATCGACCAATCAGTCTACTACCAATAATATACAAGGTATTTACAAAGATCATAAATACCAGAATACAGAACACACTAGATGCTGCACAACCACTGGAACAGGCGGGCTTTAGAAGTGGCTTCAGTACAATCGACCACATTCACACATTAAGGGAGGTCATCAGTCGAGCAAAGGAATATGAAATACCACTGACACTAGCCTTCAAAGACTTCGAGAAGGCGTTCGACTCGATATATCCCAAAGCTATAATAGAAGCCCTAACTAGTCAAGGTGCGGACAAACTGTATATAGAAACCTTGGCAAATATATACAAAGAAATCACAGCCAGAGCTATGATATACGAAGGATCTTCGGAATTCCCCACCAATAAAGGAGTACGTCAAGGAGACAAAATATCTCCAAAGCCCTTCACGGCAACGCTTGCGGAAATCTTCCGTAAGCTAGACTGGGGCAACAAAGGTCTATGCATAGACGGACACCTCAACCAACTAAGATTCGCTGATGACATTGTACTAATCGCCAAGAACCCTGATGAACTTCAACAGCAAATTGATGAACTAAATACAGCATGCAATAAAGTAGGTCTGAAGATGAACCTAGCCAAAACCAAGATAATGTAGACACACGAACTGGTAGACAAACAAGACATACAAGTAAACAACACCACACTGGAAGTAGTAGAAAAATACATATACCTGGGCTAACTAATACACATCTCGGGATCTCTACTACCAGAAATCAACAGAAGAATAAAACTAGCATGGAGAGCATTCGGTAGAAACTCAATCATATTGAAATCTAGAATGCCACCGCACCTAAACAAGCGAACGTTTGATCAATGTATACTACCAGTTATGACATACGGGTGTGAAACCTGGATACAAAAAACAGATATAACAAGAAAACTCCAGGTAACACAAGGGGCTATGGAACGATGCATGCTAGGAATAGCTAGGAGGGACCGCAAGATAATAGAGTGGATAAGACAGAAAACCTAGGTGATAGACGTCATCCACATGATCAAATCCCTCAAATGACAATGGGCAGGACACTTGGCGAGAAGAACTGACAATAGTTGGACCACAAGAATTATACAATGGTACCCCAGAGGCGTGAAAAGACCAATAAGGCGCCCACATGTAAGATGGGACAATGATATAAAGAAATTATTGGGATTAACCTGGGCCCGCGTAGCCAACAATACACAACAATGGGCCGGAATGAAAAATGAATATGTAAGGGAGGCTACACCATAATTTGAAATGCTGGAAACAGCTGGAAATGACGATGATGATGATGATGATGATGATATATACAGGATGTTATGAAATTCACTGCATATATTGAAACTGGTAAATTCAGATTTGAATTCGGATTGGAGAAAAATAGTCACAAACGGCGCTTCGCGATAATAAACTGGGTATCGCTCGTAAAAATTTTTTTTAATCACTGCACACCACTGGAAATAAAACACATGGCCATATAAAGAACAAAATAACAGTGAGCTAGGTTGTTGTGTTGCAAGGTCTCTTAACAATATTTCTATGTAACAAGTTTGAAGAAATAATATTTTTAATACATTACCTTTAAAGAAAGAAATCCTACCAAGCCTTCCAGAATTCTCAATTTCAAAATTTTAAAATACTGCCTATAACACAAATTTAATAAAACTCTCTAGAGAAAAGCTGTTTAAACCAAAATAAATAACTCAACTTCAACTAAACACCCCGAACTAATTTAAAGGTTTTAACTTTTTCTTTCACAAATTAAGAAATAAATAGCAAAAATAATGTAAACGGTATTATTAAACTGGTCAATATGGATTCATACACAGCTGACGCTGGTGCATGAGTTCGGCCTATCGGAATCACTCTGTGGACTGAATTAGGATGGCAGAATGGGGTCAATGAAAAATCCTGACGTGATGGGGTTAAATGGACCCTGAATTTGGATTCAGCGACCCCAAAAACATATGATAGATATAGTCATATTCCAGGGGTAATTTATCGATTTTTTTTTGTGGAACTGTGTAATGTACCTAGGTAGTTTCTTTTTGTTTTGCTACCTAGAAAAATAATGCTTTTCGTCGATCCGTTATTAACTATTATTTTGCTAATTTTTATTTAGTTTGTGCTTTGATTAGTCCTTCTTAAATTAGTCTGATAGGGTTGAAAACTAAATTAAATTTACCACTAATAATATTTACGCATTATGTAATGTTTGGGGTTGCAAGAAAGCGATTACGTCAACATCTCGACTTTAGAAACACTCATTTAAAGGATCTCTTTAAAAAACAATCGATAAGTTAAGATAATTTTATTGGCAA
Organism: Philopedon plagiatum; assembly: GCA_963971165.1. Classification (NCBI taxonomy): domain Eukaryota; kingdom Metazoa; phylum Arthropoda; class Insecta; order Coleoptera; family Curculionidae; genus Philopedon; species Philopedon plagiatum. Next base: position 82,207,218 of record OZ020193.1, read on the forward strand.
AAGAGCGAATAACAACTTTCTGAACGTGCTGTGTAAAACAGAATAATGTTTTTTTCTGGCAAATGTTGTAGTGAAATAATGTTGGTTATAATTTTACAATACGGTGTTGTTGTGCTCAGTTAGTATTTTTCGTTTTGATTTTTAACCTTTTTTTTTAGCAGACAGATTAAGCTAGTAGGAATAATGCTCATCTGATTAATAACGAAATATAGGTTAAATCATAATTCGTTGTGTTACTCGTTCTGGTTGGGTATCATTTCAACCGATTTCAAGAGTGGTCCATATTTTCCCATATTAAATAAAAACATTTCTATTAAATTAAAATGGGTACCTACATATTGTTGGTAAAATGCGTTTGTGGAATTAAACATACTTTGGATTATTTAAACCTAATAAAAAAATTAGATGCCAAGATAATATTTAAGTTTGGAAATGTCCCGGTCGGATCATTTGCTTTGTCTTTATAATATTAAAGCTTAAGCTTTTTCAGATTCAAAAAATTGTTTCAAAATTCACATAACTTTTGTAGATCCATAAAAATGACCACAAAGGCAAACAACCCTGATCAAATACAGCTTAAATCATCTCTCTCTCTTTTGGCTCTCAAATAATCAAAAACGTCGGAATTTCTAGGAACTGGCAACTGGCAAATATCAATTTGGATAAAATATACACACATTATATACAAGTATAAATCAGGACCCGGCTAACACGTGCCTATGAATATTTGATTAGCTCGACTCTGGCAGCGTTCGCTCTGCTGCTCCGTTAAGGCAGGAAAAATGAGCTCGAATCAGCAGGAATGTATGTAAGAATAATACTATAATACGTCAGACTTTTGTTAGTTGTACGAGGTATGGTAAATGGGTATGAAGGTAATTTTTTTAAGCAAATATTAGATTAAATAAGAGTGTGAAAATTAATTATGGGTTTAAACGGACCAATTTTTAAATTTTAATTTTTAAAGAATTATTTTTTGAAACATGGATTTTTGAAAGTAGAGCTGCGCAAATGCATCTTTTTTAAACACATTTTTTTATCTTTTAAGTAATGTGTTTAATTCGTAAATAAAGGGATTTTACTACAAAGGTAACAATAACTTTATTTGTTATGCTGACTTTTTACATAGAAAGGATTGATATAATTGTCAACTTATTCGGTATCAAGTGTTTCTTGTCAGTGGCAGGTATCCTTGGTTAGAGAAAGTTTAAGGGGCGATTACCAGCTTATTATTGCTAAGCGCCATTTATGAATATTTTTTTCAATTTGAATTCAAACCATATTTACCGGCTTCCATATATGCAGTGAATTTCATAATATCCTGTATATAGAAATCTATTAAAACATAGTAATCTCGTTAGCATAAACTCCTTAGCTGCCTAAACCATTTAGTAGTAAAAGCAGACTAATAGCATCTTCCATTTAAATTTATTAATGTGCTCTTAGAGTACTCCCAGAGTGCTGTCAAATCGCTCTAACACGTCACGCTCGAATTGCGTTCATGCTCTCAATAGTAGTATTCATTTCACAGCAAGGAGAAGGTCCTGAGTAGCTCCGGTGCGTGACCCACGTGTTTCTTTCATTTAATGTCTGTTGCGGAAACACGTGTATCACGCCTTGGGGATGTTCCAGAGCTCCTCTTCACTGTGAAAGGAAGACGTCTATTGCAAGCAATGGAACATCGCTTTAATACTAACATACCAGCTGTTATCTGTCAATCCGTTGAATATTCGTTTTGCTTTGTGGTTTATTGAAGAGATCTAACCCACGGAGCCACACGATATCAACACGACATGTAGGCGAGACAACAAATAAATATTGTTTCCAACACGACTTATCCATACGACGCGACATACATATATGTGGTATTTATCGCCAACACAAGACATTTGTAAGTTTTTAAAAAAATTTCGAGTGAAGAAGATCATATTTCAAGTGAAGAAAAAGAGGTTATACTTATGTATTTATATGGGCGAAATAGGAGAAAAAACAAAAATATTGGGCATTTCCGTATATTTTAAGGAACAGAAGAACTATTTGTGATAGCGAAAGAAATTTTTCGACCTCTATTTTTAGGTTTATATCCCGTTCAGCAGTCGTTTTTTACTTACAACATACAATTATCAGGCGACTGCATAAAAACGTTGCCTGGTAACATGTATCCGACGCGACGAGTCGTATCGTTTCCTTATCCTACAGCGCCGTCATGATACAATAAATAGAAGGTATGATACCAAACTAGTGTTGTAAATATCCGTATTCATTAGATATCCGAATCATACGGAATCGGAATCAGCTAATATCCGTATCCATTATCCGAATTCGAATCCATTTCTTGACCCGCGCGAAAGCGGTTACAGATCATGTATACGTATGCATGCAACAGACTAAAACATTTTCTATCCGGATACACGGCTAGGTAGGTCGATGCGGTATCGGTATCATACCAGTCGAAGTCGAAGTTTAGGGATAAGAAGGCACCGCGTCGCGCCGTTCTCGTTTGAATTCGGTTCGGGTGAGGCGGGACTAGTTTAACCAATGGGTCTCATCTCATATGATACCCGTTACCCCGATAACTATGGCATCTTTTTTTAGGAAATGTCATTAGAAAGAGAAAGCACAATATCAAATATGCCAAATCGCAGACCGTGTTGTTCGCTTACACTCGATTCCGATTCCGTTTTCTCTGTGCACTTTGCATTAGTAACCACCCGATGCGAATTTATTTTGATTCCGAATCCGTATTCAAGTTCTCGGCCGGTTCCGGATAATCCGGATTCTTTTAATATTCGGATCCAACGGATTTTTGGATACGTATCCTTACATCACTATACCAAACCGTGTCAAATTCGTACGGGTTCGCGCATGACGGCACACCGTGGGTTATTTTTGATATTTATAACGCGCAATATAGAGTTTACGTTAGTTAAGGGCGATTTCTATTGGCAATATACTTTGTCTCCTGCTTATAGCACAAATTTTATAGTATATGATTTAAAATAATCATATAAATAAAGGGATACATACATACATTGATTACACTGATTGATTGACCATTGATAACCACTATTGCTCTTAATTTTAACAAAAGTTTTCCGGACAAAAAATTGACGGAAACTATCGGAGATAAGTTTTATCTAAGCCACGTGAGGTGAAAACATAAAATTTCAATTTTAAACCCTTTCGTAAAAGCCAACTGATGGTACACATATGCTGATTTTTTATGCATCTAGTTAAATCCATTTTCATTTTAAATCATGTGCGATACCAAGATCGTGGACCAAATTGATGCAGCTTAGCGGAACAGCTGGATCTCCCAGCTGGAAAATGTTAGTGTTAAATCGATTTTTGCATTAAAAACTAAATATTTCCTTTCGTTTTAAAATCGACAAATTTCAAGCGACAATTCTTGTGTCAAAAATGATGGTTAAGTGGAAAGATTGCTTGACCGCTGCTGTCAGCAATTATTGCTTTTTATCAAAAGGCGTTCGTGCATCTATCTATTTATTTTGGACTTTATCAAAAAAATAATCATTTTCTACTACCGACCGACCGCAACGGAATTTGTGCAAGGACAATCGAATAATTTTCTGAAAGTTGATGCTCGTATGATGGATAGCCGCTTATTTGTCTTCAAAATTACGTTACAAATACTTGTAACAGTACAGATATATTTCATATACTTAATTTTATAATATAACATTAGGTCAGTTTAGAGAGATTAACAGAGCTACTTAAAAGCTCTATCTTACAAATTTTATCCATGCGTTTGTCTTCCTAAAGGTCAGGAAACTGAAAAGGGCAGAAACTTATTTTGGAATATTTTGGGGATCACTTATCACCTTACGAATTTTAGAGATCTGTTACTTAATAGAGTATGTATCTTTCCCTATTTTAAAAAATTATCAGATATCCTCTAAAAGGACCAGTACATTGCGCGAGACAGAAATAAAGGACAAGAAGCCCTTACTTTACGACTTGCTAGGAAGAGGCATAAGACACCAGTGTCGTATCTGTAAAACTTTTTGGTAATTTGCTAATTATCGTGAGATAAGGAATATTCTTCTTTGTTGTTTAAAAATGGAATGAAAATCCAGACAAATTGCAAATTCGGAAACTCAATATCGTGTAAATGATTCTTGGACGTGATTTTCCTACCTTGAACTAATTATAACAATTGATTACAATAATTAATAATCAAGTAAAGAAGGGTTTTTCATCGCGTATTCAAGCAAGCCTTAGGGTAAGTTAGTATAGTTTTTTAAACCTTTAGGTATATACTGGATAAACAGCATATTTGACAGAGAACATTAATTTAATTTCTTTTTCTTATTAGACAATCCGGTATAGATCCGCCCCTGTACCATACTAAAAGTCGGTTCCGATAGAGGGGTTGAAAGGAGATCTTATGAGAGGTACTTAGGCGGTACGCTGGGGTTTTAATTGTTGGACTAATGAGAGCGCCATATCAAGATGTCACGGGTGAACTTAACTAATATGTATTCAGGGGTTTCATGTAACAAGGGGTTAACAGACGTAGCTAAGATTTTGAAGTTAACTTTCATCAGCAACTGGGTTTTCTTAGATTTGATAACGATGGTCTTCTTTTCGCATATTTTTGATTCTAGACATCTAAGTATATTGATGAAACACCTGTCAGAACATCAGTTTGGTTTACAGTACTATATTTTTCTCTGTTGTTCTAGGCTTATTTTCATTTCTTATATTTGTTTTTTTGTACAGTACATTTTCTATTTTTTATTTCGTTAATATACGTGTTGTACAAAAGAGTTGTTTCATTTATTAGAAATTAAAAGCATATTAAATGCAAGTTCGAACTGCGTTAGTCCGGAAACGATGTTCGCTAGACATCGTACATATCATGTAGATTTCCAAGAACTTCTCAAGTCTATTCACTTTTCAAATACGCCCGATATAAACAAAAGCACGTGACTCTGCGGCAGGTTGATGATCTGTCGTCTGATAGCGTTGCATAAATTGCCGATCACGAGGCCAGATTGCATATTACAAGGCTAGCATGTTGTTTATATCGGACGTATTTGAAATGTGAATAGACTTTAGACTTTTGATTTTCCAATGGCTACAACATCCAGTTCTTCGAACTTCCAGACTGGCAGTAATCTAAGACTGCAAGAATGAGGTTTGGGTAATTTAAGAGAACTGATTAAGCCGATTAACCCCATTATCTTTGGTTCCCTTTCCTATTAATTGGTACGATAGCCGCAGGAGGTCAGCGCCATTTCTGTCGCATTAATTAAGATCTAGATAAATTTATAAGAGCCCTCGTGTCCCGTCGCAGATAAAAAACTAGAATATTTGGCTCAATCTGATATAATATCTGATATAATATATAAAAGATTTCAATCTGTGACATACTTATTATTTGTCGTAGCATAAAAATAAACATACAGCTAAATATGCTTACTTAAATTTGTCGATACTGACCTTAAATGACACCTATATATAGAAAAGTTTTGATTAGCTTTGCTCTAGGTACATACTTTCTTTCAAAATTGGCTGTTCTGGGCACGTGGAAAATAACGCAGTTGCAATTGTATTTTTGTACATTAGCACAATATAATATTTTAGGGTAGTTTTTTTTAATGCATTTTATAGTTTAATAAAAATAATTTTACACAAATTACACTGTAATAAAAAAAAACACAGCCGCAACACAAACGACAATTATTACTGTCTGGGGAAATAAGGCGGCTCTCCACAGGCCACTCGTCTAAACGCATACCTTGGTTTTCGAAGTTTCCTCGTCTGGTTGGTTGATGTGTTGCGCAGAGGAAAAAATAATTCAGATAGAGTATGTGACGCTAGGAAATGTGGATGTTTTTTGTGTTATATAATAAACCTGTTCAACTTCAAGTCTTGTAGACTGACATTTTGACATTCTTAAGCATACAATATTACAAATATTAACAATTAGTTTGGTAAATCAATTGACATAGGTACAATCATACGAGAAAATGCTTACTTGCTTTCGGACTATCACAGAAGTTGTCGATTCATATACGTTTGTATGTAACACCCCTAGGTTAAGCTTTGCGTTAAAGTGTACACTGACACTTATTTGTGCTTATCTCCTGACGTCACTTGGCACGGAGGGCAAATAGCTGCTTTTTAAATTGTAATAAACTATACCGAGAAGTAAAACATATTTTTTAGTTTATTTACCCTAGTAATTTTGTTCAAAATAATATTTTTGGATTTGTAATGACTTCCTAAAACGATTTATGCAATAAAAAATACATGCATATTCCTCATTAAAGCCCTATGTCCTATGTCTGAAAGATCAAAACGTCCCTAATGTATATTAATGGTAAAAGCCAAAAACTAATTTTCGTAAAATAAATCGCTTTGACTTAAAGCAAAACAAAAAACGAAAAATAATTTAAAAAGTTCCTCACCCTATATATCTTTCATCGTAAGAGTAGCCAGTTTTAAGCCACGGCAAAGTTTAATTCCAATTTATATGAAAACTATTTTTCGGTTAAGTAGGTTTCAAATTCTCGTTCCAACAACAGACCCGCAGACAGAGAGACAAACAGACAGAGCAACGGAAATGAAAAATAATGTTTTTTTTGTAATCTAGAGACCACATAATGTGAAAATTAAAAAAAAATCACGTTCGGTTGGGTTATTCCATAAATAAAATACTTCCTCTAGCGATGGAAGTAAAAGTAACCAGCAATTTTTATCTAAAAAGTCAAATATCACTCGCAATTAACGAAACAACCCTCCGTTTAGCCACAATTTGATAAGCGCTAAATTTATAACCTCAATAATTACCCTAATCATATCTCTGCACGCACACACCACACACCACCCTTATCGCCTCAGTCAATCATAATAACCAACCATTACACACAAACAAAATCCAAATTGAAAAATGAAAAATAAGAGCTTTGTATTTCCCGACGACTTAAATGTAAAATTATTTTGTACAAAAAACTGAGGATATAAATGTACAGTAACTGAAATAATGTACAAATTAAAACTGGGTCTCTCCCGCTCATAGATTTATCAAAAATGACTAGATACTACACTTGCTTTAAGTTTTGCTCGCCTAATTATTAAAATAATTATAAAATCTTTTAAAACGTTGAAACTCCAATATTAATAAAGGCTTACACAAAAATGAGATAAATTAATTTTATTAAAATCAATTATTACGTAAAATTAAAAATTAAAAATTGGAATACGAAAATTTTAAAAATTAAAATATTAAGTTCCAAAGAGAAGCTAAAATAACCAGTACTACAACAAATTAATATTCAGTAGTTGAGCATCTACTTTTAGTAATGCATTGACCCGCCTATGCATCACAATAATTACATTATTGATGGTTTTCTGGCGGATATTCCTCCATTCTTCAGTAGCGGCAACAATAAGTTCTTGGACATTGCTTGGTGGATTATTCCGGTTAAAAAGGCTCTGGATACATAATCCTTATTCTCTTTGGGATTCACGTCGGGCGAGTTCGGGGGCCAGTCTAGTCTAGTGATGTTTTGGTTTTCTAGGGCTTCTTGATTAGCTTTAGTCAGAGGCGTAGATACGGGGGGGTCCAGGGGGTCCGGACCCCCCCCCCCCCCAGAGGCATCTACATCCAAAAAATTTATTATATATTGAACAGTGAAATTAAATGATGAAACAATTGGTGCATATGATCTCATCCCTATTAAACAATTGGTTTGAAGCAAAAATCGAAACGAACACGATATATTATAATATAATAACATACAGGGCGTCCGAAAAGTCTTAGTGTGGGCAAATATCTTTGCTATTAGTAAAGATGGAAACACCAAATTTTAGGTGTATATATTATTGGTTAATAAATCTACTTTTTTATGTAATTTAACTTTTTCAACACCCTTGGGGGGTGACGCTGGGAAGTTAAGGTCAAGAATCTTAAATGCAACCCTCTGTATGGTTACCTCATTTTAAAGGTCTTCAAAAAAGAAACATTCTGCCGCACAGGCGAGGTCCGTATCATAATTGATTTTTAAATAAGAAGCCTTAAAAAATAAAAAATCGTGAAAAAATCGGCCAAGTGCAATTAGTGTTCCGTGCCATCAGCCCCTACTTAAATTACTAATAGTAATGTACTTGCGTTTTGACTGGGCCAAATTAAAAATTTTGAAAGACGTGTAGGACAAAAGTTGTTCCTTAAACTATCCAAGAGACCGACTGACACTTACAGAACGACCCCCGCATTATATGTGTTTAAAATCATTTAATGTGTTACCAGATAGTGTTAAACAAATAAGTATAAAAAAATTGTTTAAAATGGAAATCAAGAAAAGGCTTATCAGGTTAGAACCATATAGTTTAGGTGATTATTGTACTTAGTAGATATTTAAGAATTTGTATTACTATCTATTATGATGCCATTTTATTTTGTGTTCCCATGATTTGAAATAAAGAAGCTTATTATTATTATTACTATTAATTCTTTTTTAAATGACAAACCTTTAAAATTTAAATACCTTGATTTCTCTTATTACTTTAAAAGTTGTTCAAAATTACCACCATGATCTTCTTGGCAGTAATAATATCGATTTTGAAACTCACTTCTCACATTTTCGAGAATGGCAGGTGTTAGGTACTTCTTAGCAATGTTCCAATATCGACTTTACTACTGCCAAGAAGTTCATGGTGGTCATTTTGAACAACTTTTAAGGTAACTAGAAAAATAAAAGTAGAGCCAGAATCAATCGTGTAAAGTAAAATGACGTTGGTGCCGGTGGAGGGAAAAATTTTAGTTAACCACTGGTTTTTAATGAAGTCACACAAGGTTCGAGAGAGACGGCGCCGCAATAATCTTTCCGCCGCGCCGGCACCAACGTCATTGTACTTTACACGATTAATTTTGACTCTACTTACTTAAATTTTTAATTTTTTAACGATTTTTAGTTTTTATTTGATTTAAAAATAAACGAAGATACGGACCTCGGGCTTGCGGTGAAATGTTTCTTTTTTGAAGACCTTTAAATTAGGTACCACACGGCATGAGGTGGCATTTAGAACTAGTCTTTACTAACAGCAAAGGTATTTGCCCATACTAAGACTTTTCGGACACCCTGGATACATATTTTTCTTTTCCCTATTAGTAAAAAGGAAAATATCGAATCCGATAGGTACAAAAAAAATAAAATACGATAGAATCGTAAAATAGAATCCAAGGGCCATTGTTGCATGGTTGTGGCTCTTGACACTTCCGTCGTTGCCAATTGCAGTTCTATTTACCGCAAAAATAAAGCTATTTTTTTATTTGAACAAAAGGGGGACTGGCCATTTAAAAGCGGGACTGTCCCGCCAAAATCGGGACGGAAGGTCACTTTAAGTACGTCTAGTGTGCCTTTTTTTGAAATCCTGCTATAATTTGGGTTTCCTCATGAACCGATTTGTACGAACCTTTTTTAGTAGTTTAAATGACAAAATAGTTGGACCCCCCCCAAAACAAAATCCTATCTACGCCACTGGCTTTAGTGCAATGTGGCCTGGCATTGTCGTCCATTAAGATGAACTGGTCGCATAATTCATTACTTAGGGGTACAATTATGGGATCAATGATGAGGTGAAGGTAATATTGACCTGTCGTTGTCCCTGGTATATGAATAAGTGGAGTTCTTCTGTTTAATATTTTAACCCCCCCCCCCCCCCCCATTTATTTTTATTCCGAATCCGTATTCAAGTTCTCGGCCGGTTCCGGATAATCCGGATTCTCTTAATATTCGGATCCAACGGATTTTTGGATACGTATCCTTACATCACTATACCAAACCGTGTCAAATTCGTACGGGTTCGCGCATGACGGCACACCGTGGGTTATTTTTGATATTTATAACGCGCAAAATAGAGTTTACGTTAGTTAAGGGCGATTTCTATTGGCAATATACTTTGTCTCCTGCTTATAACACAAATTTTATAGTATATGATTTAAAATAATCATATAAATAAAGGGATACATACATACATTGATTACACTGATTGATTGACCATTGATAACCACTATTGCTCTTAATTTTAACAAAAGTTTTCCGGACAAAAAATTGACGGAAACTATCGGAGATAAGTTTTATCTAAGCCACGTGAGGTGAAAACATAAAATTTCAATTTTAAACCCTTTCGTAAAAGCCAACTGATGGTACACATATGCTGATTTTTTATGCATCTAGTTAAATCCATTTTCATTTTAAATCATGTGCGATACCAAGATCGTGGACCAAATTGATGCAGCTTAGCGGAACAGCTGGATCTCCCAGCTGGAAAATGTTAGTGTTAAATCGATTTTTGCATTAAAAACTAAATATTTCCTTTCGTTTTAAAATCGACAAATTTCAAGCGACAATTCTTGTGTCAAAAATGATGGTTAAGTGGAAAGATTGCTTGACCGCTGCTGTCAGCAATTATTGCTTTTTATCAAAAGGCGTTCGTGCATCTATCTATTTATTTTGGACTTTATCAAAAAAATAATCATTTTCTACTACCGACCGACCGCAACGGAATTTGTGCAAGGACAATCGAATAATTTTCTGAAAGTTGATGCTCGTATGATGGATAGCCGCTTATTTGTCTTCAAAATTACGTTACAAATACTTGTAACAGTACAGATATATTTCATATACTTAATTTTATAATATAACATTAGGTCAGTTTAGAGAGATTAACAGAGCTACTTAAAAGCTCTATCTTACAAATTTTATCCATGCGTTTGTCTTCCTAAAGGTCAGGAAACTGAAAAGGGCAGAAACTTATTTTGGAATATTTTGGGGATCACTTATCACCTTACGAATTTTAGAGATCTGTTACTTAATAGAGTATCTATCTTTCCCTATTTTAAAAAATTATCAGATATCCTCTAAAAGGACCAGTACATTGCGCGAGACAGAAATAAAGGACAAGAAGCCCTTACTTTACGACTTGCTAGGAAGAGGCATAAGACACCAGTGTCGTATCTGTAAAACTTTTTGGTAATTTGCTAATTATCGTGAGATAAGGAATATTCTTCTTTGTTGTTTAAAAATGGAATGAAAATCCAGACAAATTGCAAATTCGGAAACTCAATATCGTGTAAATGATTCTTGGACGTGATTTTCCTACCTTGAACTAATTATAACAATTGATTACAATAATTAATAATCAAGTAAAGAAGGGTTTTTCATCGCGTATTCAAGCAAGCCTTAGGGTAAGTTAGTATAGTTTTTTAAACCTTTAGGTATATACTGGATAAACAGCATATTTGACAGAGAACATTAATTTAATTTCTTTTTCTTATTAGACAATCCGGTATAGATCCGCCCCTGTACCATACTAAAAGTCGGTTCCGATAGAGGGGTTGAAAGGAGATCTTATGAGAGGTACTTAGGCGGTACGCTGGGGTTTTAATTGTTGGACTAATGAGAGCGCCATATCAAGATGTCACGGGTGAACTTAACTAATATGTATTCAGGGGTTTCATGTAACAAGGGGTTAACAGACGTAGCTAAGATTTTGAAGTTAACTTTCATCAGCAACTGGGTTTTCTTAGATTTGATAACGATGGTCTTCTTTTCGCATATTTTTGATTCTAGACATCTAAGTATATTGATGAAACACCTGTCAGAACATCAGTTTGGTTTACAGTACTATATTTTTCTCTGTTGTTCTAGGCTTATTTTCATTTCTTATATTTGTTTTTTTGTACAGTACATTTTCTATTTTTTATTTCGTTAATATACGTGTTGTACAAAAGAGTTGTTTCATTTATTAGAAATTAAAAGCATATTAAATGCAAGTTCGAACTGCGTTAGTCCGGAAACGATGTTCGCTAGACATCGTACATATCATGTAGATTTCCAAGAACTTCTCAAGTCTATTCACTTTTCAAATACGCCCGATATAAACAAAAGCACGTGACTCTGCGGCAGGTTGATGATCTGTCGTCTGATAGCGTTGCATAAATTGCCGATCACGAGGCCAGATTGCATATTACAAGGCTAGCATGTTGTTTATATCGGACGTATTTGAAATGTGAATAGACTTTAGACTTTTGATTTTCCAATGGCTACAACATCCAGTTCTTCGAACTTCCAGACTGGCAGTAATCTAAGACTGCAAGAATGAGGTTTGGGTAATTTAAGAGAACTGATTAAGCCGATTAACCCCATTATCTTTGGTTCCCTTTCCTATTAATTGGTACGATAGCCGCAGGAGGTCAGCGCCATTTCTGTCGCATTAATTAAGATCTAGATAAATTTATAAGAGCCCTCGTGTCCCGTCGCAGATAAAAAACTAGAATATTTGGCTCAATCTGATATAATATCTGATATAATATATAAAAGATTTCAATCTGTGACATACTTATTATTTGTCGTAGCATAAAAATAAACATACAGCTAAATATGCTTACTTAAATTTGTCGATACTGACCTTAAATGACACCTATATATAGAAAAGTTTTGATTAGCTTTGCTCTAGGTACATACTTTCTTTCAAAATTGGCTGTTCTGGGCACGTGGAAAATAACGCAGTTGCAATTGTATTTTTGTACATTAGCACAATATAATATTTTAGGGTAGTTTTTTTTAATGCATTTTATAGTTTAATAAAAATAATTTTATACAAATTACACTGTAATAAAAAAAAACACAGCCGTAACACAAACGACAATTATTACTGTCTGGGGAAATAAGGCGGCTCTCCACAGGCCACTCGTCTAAACGCATACCTTGGTTTTCGAAGTTTCCTCGTCTGGTTGGTTGATGTGTTGCGCAGAGGAAAAAATAATTCAGATAGAGTATGTGACGCTAGGAAATGTGGATGTTTTTTGTGTTATATAATAAACCTGTTCAACTTCAAGTCTTGTAGACTGACATTTTGACATTCTTAAGCATACAATATTACAAATATTAACAATTAGTTTGGTAAATCAATTGACATAGAGAGAGAAAATGCTTACTTGCTTTCGGACTATCACAGAAGTTGTCGATTCATATACGTTTGTATGTAACACCCCTAGGTTAAGCTTTGCGTTAAAGTGTACACTGACACTTATTTGTGCTTATCTCCTGACGTCACTTGGCACGGAGGGCAAATAGCTGCTTTTTAAATTGTAATAAACTATACCGAGAAGTAAAACATATTTTTTAGTTTATTTACCCTAGTAATTTTGTTCAAAATAATATTTTTGGATTTGTAATGACTTCCTAAAACGATTTATGCAATAAAAAATACATGCATATTCCTCATTAAAGCCCTATGTCCTATGTCTGAAAGATCAAAACGTCCCTAATGTATATTAATGGTAAAAGCCAAAAACTAATTTTCGTAAAATAAATCGCTTTGACTTAAAGCAAAACAAAAAACGAAAAATAATTTAAAAAGTTCCTCACCCTATATATCTTTCATCGTAAGAGTAGCCAGTTTTAAGCCACGGCAAAGTTTAATTCCAATTTATATGAAAACTATTTTTCGGTTAAGTAGGTTTCAAATTCTCGTTCCAACAACAGACCCGCAGACAGAGAGACAAACAGACAGAGCAACGGAAATGAAAAATAATGTTTTTTTTGTAATCTAGAGACCACATAATGTGAAAATTAAAAAAAAAATCACGTTCGGTTGGGTTATTCCATAAATAAAATACTTCCTCTAGCGATGGAAGTAAAAGTAACCAGCAATTTTTATCTAAAAAGTCAAATATCACTCGCAATTAACGAAACAACCCTCCGTTTAGCCACAATTTGATAAGCGCTAAATTTATAACCTCAATAATTACCCTAATCATATCTCTGCACGCACACACCACACACCACCCTTATCGCCTCAGTCAATCATAATAACCAACCATTACACACAAACAAAATCCAAATTGAAAAATGAAAAATAAGAGCTTTGTATTTCCCGACGACTTAAATGTAAAATTATTTTGTACAAAAAACTGAGGATATAAATGTACAGTAACTGAAATAATGTACAAATTAAAACTGGGTCTCTCCCGCTCATAGATTTAGCAAAAATGACTAGATACTACACTTGCTTTAAGTTTTGCTCGCCTAATTATTAAAATAATTATAAAATCTTTTAAAACGTTGAAACTCCAATATTAATAAAGGCTTACACAAAAATGAGATAAATTAATTTTATTAAAATCAATTATTACGTAAAATTAAAAATTAAAAATTGGAATACAAAAATTTTAAAAATTAAAATATTAAGTTCCAAAGAGAAGCTAAAATAACCAGTACTACAACAAATTAATATTCAGTAGTTGAGCATCTACTTTTAGTAATGCATTGACCCGCCTATGCATCACAATAATTACATTATTGATGGTTTTCTGGCGGATATTCCTCCATTCTTCAGTAGCGGCAACAATAAGTTCTTGGACATTGCTTGGTGGATTATTCCGGTTAAAAAGGCTCTGGATACATAATCCTTATTCTCTTTGGGATTCACGTCGGGCGAGTTCGGGGGCCAGTCTAGTCTAGTGATGTTTTGGTTTTCTAGGGCTTCTTGATTAGCTTTAGTCAGAGGCGTAGATACGGGGGGGGGGGTCCAGGGGGTCCGGACCCCCCCCCCCCGCAGAGGCATCTACATCCAAAAAATTTATTATATATTGAACAGTGAAATTAAATGATGAAACAATTGGTGCATATGATCTCATCCCTATTAAACAATTGGTTTGAAGCAAAAATCGAAACGAACACGATATATTATAATATAATAACATACAGGGCGTCCGAAAAGTCTTAGTGTGGGCAAATATCTTTGCTATTAGTAAAGATGGAAACACCAAATTTTAGGTGTATATATTATTGGTTAATAAATCTACTTTTTTATGTAATTTAACTTTTTCAACACCCTTGGGGGTGACGCTGGGAAGTTAAGGTCAAGAATCTTAAATGCAACCCTCTATGGTTACCTCATTTTAAAGGTCTTCAAAAAAGAAACATTCTGCCGCACAGGCGAGGTCCGTATCATAATTGATTTTTAAATAAGAAGCCTTAAAAAATAAAAAATCGTGAAAAAATCGGCCAAGTGCAATTAGTGTTCCGTGCCATCAGCCCCTACTTAAATTACTAATAGTAATGTACTTGCGTTTTGACTGGGCCAAATTAAAAATTTTGAAAGACGTGTAGGACAAAAGTTGTTCCTTAAACTATCCAAGAGACCGACTGACACTTACAGAACGACCCCCGCATTATATGTGTTTAAAATCATTTAATGTGTTACCAGATAGTGTTAAACAAATAAGTATAAAAAAATTGTTTAAAATGGAAATCAAGAAAAGGCTTATCAGGTTAGAACCATATAGTTTAGGTGATTATTGTACTTAGTAGATATTTAAGAATTTGTATTACTATCTATTATGATGCCATTTTATTTTGTGTTCCCATGATTTGAAATAAAGAAGCTTATTATTATTATTACTATTAATTCTTTTTTAAATGACAAACCTTTAAAATTTAAATACCTTGATTTCTCTTATTACTTTAAAAGTTGTTCAAAATTACCACCATGATCTTCTTGGCAGTAATAATATCGATTTTGAAACTCACTTCTCACATTTTCGAGAATGGCAGGTGTTAGGTACTTCTTAGCAAAGTTCCAATATCGACTTTACTACTGCCAAGAAGTTCATGGTGGTCATTTTGAACAACTTTTAAGGTAACTAGAAAAATAAAAGTAGAGCCAGAATCAATCGTGTAAAGTAAAATGACGTTGGTGCCGGTGGAGGGAAAAATTTTAGTTAACCACTGGTTTTTAATGAAGTCACACAAGGTTCGAGAGAGACGGCGCCGCAATAATCTTTCCGCCGGCACCAACGTCATTGTACTTTACACGATTAATTTTGACTCTACTTACTTAAATTTTTAATTTTTTAACGATTTTTAGTTTTTATTTGATTTAAAAATAAATGAAGATACGGACCTCGGGCTTGCGGTGAAATGTTTCTTTTTTGAAGACCTTTAAATTAGGTACCACACGGCATGAGGTGGCATTTAGAACTAGTCTTTACTAACAGCAAAGGTATTTGCCCATACTAAGACTTTTCGGACACCCTGGATACATATTTTTCTTTTCCCTATTAGTAAAAAGGAAAATATCGAATCCGATAGGTACAAAAAAAATAAAATACGATAGAATCGTAAAATAGAATCCAAGGGCCATTGTTGCATGGTTGTGGCCCTTGACACTTCCGTCGTTGCCAATTGCAGTTCTATTTACCGCAAAAATAAAGCTATTTTTTTATTTGAACAAAAGGGGGACTGGCCATTTAAAAGCGGGACTGTCCCGCCAAAATCGGGACGGAAGGTCACTTTAAGTACGTCTAGTGTGCCTTTTTTTGAAATCCTGCTATAATTTGGGTTTCCTCACGAACCGATTTGTACGAACCTTTTTTAGTAGTTTAAATGACAAAATAGTTGGACCCCCCCCAAAACAAAATCCTATCTACGCCACTGGCTTTAGTGCAATGTGGCCTGGCATTGTCGTCCATTAAGATGAACTGGTCGCATAATTCATTACTTAGGGGTACAATTATGGGATCAATGATGAGGTGAAGGTAATATTGACCTGTCGTTGTCCCTGGTATATGAATAAGTGGAGTTCTTCTGTTTAATATTTTAACCCCCCCCCCCCTCCAAGCATTACCGTCCCACCGCGGTCAGGAGTAACTTCGATGGCATTTTCAAGTCTATTGATGCGTCCTGGTTCCTTCCAAACTCTTACTCGGTAATCATCACTCACAAGGCCAAAATGTGACTCGTCAAAAGCACGTTTCTCCAGTCGGGCAAAAGTCAGTTTTAATATCTTCTTGCCTACTACAAAGGAGCGGCTCGATAACGAGGAGTTAACAAAGGAACTCTTAATGGTCTTCTGGATCGCAATCCTGCTGCTAAAACCCTTCAACGGTCTGTAGCACTCGAGATAACACGGTGATACGTCCTTTGGAAGGTTGATCTTAGTGCCGGTACGATTACTGACTGATTTCTTCCTGGCTGATCGGACAAGATATCGATCTTCTCGTATCGCGGTAACACTAGGACAATCACGGTACGTTAGTACTTAGGCTCGAAGTCTACGTGGGATGTCTTAGCTAAAAAAAAATCAGTACGATGCCGCGACGTCTCCTTTGCACTTGACAAGTGTCTTCATAGCAACTAATTGTCCTGCTAACAGTACATCTAACAAAATTGAGCCTATTGGCTATTTGATGACGAGGTAGCCCTTCTTGTCACGGAACAATAATTCTAGCCCTGTCAAACTGAGATAACTTGCTTTTTGGTATGTTATACTATTGTAGACTAATTCGTTTTAAATACCAAGAAATTCTGAACAGCATAAAGGTATAGGTTATCGGTAGGATATCGGTATCTAGGAAAATAAAACGAACAAAGTCAATGCAAAATAAAACGAACAAAGTCAACGCAAAGTTGTTCGGAAACAACAGTAAATCATTTTATGTCATAAATAGAAAAAAACGCCATTCTTCACAGATTTCAAAGACGTCAATAATTCGTCGTTAGAATTCCTGTCTTTCGAACAACAATTTTCCAAAGTTTGTATTTATATACGATAACAGATTTTTAAGTAAACAGGTTTTGTCGGCATCGTATTAAATTGTTTTTTTTATTAGTTGCTGTCATCAGCATTGAGCAAATATAGCTGAGGAAAAAGTGTTAATAAGCGCTTCTATAGTGTTAAAAAATGTATTACGGATTTTCCTGGCAAGTACAATGGAAAAGGCAAATGTGCACTCGCCATATAAACTGTACAGGTCACAATATAAAAAAATTGGCCGCATTTCTTTTCGACTTAAAATTTTAGAGGGCTCAGCGATAAGGGCGCCTAACCCACAAAATACACTATGTTGGGGAAGTCGGGTGTTTGATACCTTACGCTAATATGATTCTTGTAGCAAAAGTGCCTAAGCGATTTACCTTTATATCTCTTAGTTCCTTTTGGTACTTAACACATAACGTAGTATTTATGTGGCAAAATACCCTAACCCACTCAAATATGGCGGATAGTATGTTGTCACACGATGTTGAAGTGCCTTTTAGCTCAGATGATAGCCTCCACGATAACGATTATATTTAAGAATCATCAGAATCTGATTCTGCAGGTAAGTTTGTACTGTTTGGTTGTGGTATTTTTATTTTATGCCTCCATTTTTATTAAAAAAATTAAAAATAGTGGAGCAGGCACATTTGCCGCAAAGAATTTCTCTACAATATTGAATTAAGTTTTTAGACAGCAATAATGCAGAAAATAATAAATAGAAAAATATCTACAATCTGGTGAAAGAATTGAATATTACAACAGCGCAAAAGATATTTTAAAAGTGAGCCGAAAAAAAAATGTATGGAATATACAATACAAGACGAAGTACTCTTTTATGAGATGGACTTAAGGAAGAAATTAAAATCGCGACCATCCAATAAGTTTCCTAATACTTTAGTTCTTCTTTATTCTCGTGGCAGGCCTATAACTAAAGAAAAGAAAAAATATGTACTGCATTTATTAAAATACATTCCTCCAGAGTTTCCGGACTTTCTTTCTGATAATGCACTAAAAAGTGGTACTGAGACAACCGACTATGGAATGGATCAAGACTCACGTAAAGATGACTGAGGAAATAAGTTTCTGTTAATTTCGTTACTTTTTTAACTACATTTTGTTTCTTGAAATGTTGTTAACTGTCTGTTTTCTTCTTTGTTCTTTGCCGTTTGTTACTTTTCGTTCTTGTTAATGAACTCAACATAATTTTAAGAGATTTAATTAATAATTCATCTTAGGACCCTGCCAAAAACGAAAACGAAATTGGTACCCCACTACAAGTATGCACAGAACAAAACTATTTTTTTTTTATCTTCTGACAGCCCACGAAAACCGAAGCCTAAGTACTGTGTGTGAAACGTGGGCATACTGAGGAAGTCCGATTCACACATCCAGAGCTGGAAACATCCGTAGGGATTTCACTAGCCCTTTAAGAGGATGTGTGGGGTTGTACAACCTCGGCCGAGGAAGAATTCCACTACCACCTTCCAGATCGTTTAACAATGAAATATATCAGAAGGATGGACTTTCGATGGGTTCCCCAAGATAGAGTGAGGTGGCCCAATTATAGACGTGAATTATAGAAAGTTAAATTTTGATTCGGGGGCTTAATTCCAGGGGATAAATTGGGAAACGGAAAACAAAAATTCAAGGGCACCGTGTAGGATGTCAGATGAAAGCTTATTGAAACACGAATGTAACAATATATATGATGTATTTTTCTATGCATTTTTTAAAATATTTCTCGGGAAAAACGCTTAAAAATTGCTGTCCCCCACCCTTATCACCAAAAAGATCGCTAAGAAAAATCTGAAAAAAATTTTGACTACTGAAAAGTAGGTGTAGATTGAGCCAAAATTATCAGGATTGAAAAATTCTAGCGCGATCAATTATTATAAACAACTTAGTTGTTTATTTCCTTATAACTGCTGAACCATTGGTTTTAGAGGAAAGGTTTTTAGACAAAAATATTTATCGTGATGTAAGGAACAACTTTTGTTCTTACACATTTTTCAAAATTTTTAATTTGGCTCAGTCGAAATGCTCCCCACTCAGCTCCGCTCATACGCGATGTGATACGGCGGTTGCGTCGTCGGCGCCGGGTAGCGAGGCAGATCCGCAAAGATCGAGCTGCCGAGGCTTGCTCAGGTTTAGTGAGGGCTGATGGCACGGAAGACTAATTGTGCAGAGCTTGCACTTGACCGAACTTTTTGCATTTGGGATAGCACAGAGAAAAATTTGGAACAGTTTTTAAACGCCATAAATAAAAATATTCAATACATCACAGAGAAAAGCAAGAACAACAAAATTATTTTCTTAGATATTACTATAATGAAAGTAAACAACCACATATTATAATTTTCTATTTATAGAAAACCAACTACCACAGACACAATCATACATCACACATCAAAACAGTCTTGGAAAATCAAATTATCTTCTTTTCACCGTTTAATTCACAGGCTGATTACAGTTTCCCTAAATTAGGACAACTTTGTTAAAGAACTCTGTACAATTAAACAGATAGCAAGAAATAATGGCTACAAGGAAAACCTAGTAGACAACCTATTAAAAATTAACGAAGAAAATTATTCAGAAAATAATTTTATAGTGTTAACCCTCCCAATATCAATAATTTTAAGTTCATTAACTATACCTCCGACATAAGTAATAAAATAAACAACAAATTAAATCATTAAGGATGTAAGACAATATGTGAAATAATAGTTATTTATACTATAAGGGATGTAAGTAACATTTACCAGTCGAGGACGAATTTTGCGCCCGAGCGATAGCGAGGGCTGGCAAAAAAGTCCGAGACTGGTTAATGTACTTACATCCCATATAGTATATAACATTTTTCCCCCTCCCTGAATTGTACGTTTACCAGAAAATGCTGGATATATTTTTGGATTTTTATTATCATTACATTCGATAGCATTCTCATTAAATTATGAAGGCAGCCGTGATCCGTTGCCAGAGCAATATAAGCAGTTTTTATTTTATCAACAACGTCAAGTTGACAATTCATAGCGAAAAGCTTGAAGAAGTCGAATTATTTGATTCTGTGTGGACAAAATGGATGTTTCAGACATAGAAGAATCAGCAAATATTGCTTGTTTATCTCTACTACCGGAAAAGTCGAAAAAAAGGTATGAAGCAGCATATAAATCCTTTAAGAATTGGTGCCAAAGCAAGACGGCTACTGCAGTCTCAGAAGCCTTGTTTTTGGCGTATTTCCACGAGAAAAGTGCTTTACTGAAGTCCCCATCAAGCTTATGGTGTGAGTATTCGATGTTGAAGTCCACCCTTTTTATAGAGGAAAATATAGATATTTCTAAGTATCCAAAACTTCGAGCATTTTTGAAAAGAAAAAATGATGGTTACAGACCCAAAAAATCGAATGTGTTTAACAGGGAAGATGTGAATAAGTTCATGCTTGAAGCCCCCGATGATATGTACTTATTGATGAAGGTCGTAATGGCAATGGGAGTTGCTGGGGCGTGCCGTTCTAATGAACTCTGTGAAATGAAAATGGACAATGTTAAAATAAGTCAAGAAGTCATAATTGTAACCATTCCTGACTCCAAAAATGGAATGTCACGTACATTTACAGTGACAAAAAGTGACGACACTCAGGTTTGTCATTTCAAAATAATTCAAAAGTACATTGATATAAGATCCCACATGACGACTATTAATCCGCGCTTCTTTATGCGATATCAAAATGGAAAGTGCTTAAACCAGCCTGTTGGGAAAAATACGTTTTCGTCAATTCCAAGTAAAATTGCGAAATTTCTAAAGTTTGAGAACTTCAAAATGTATACTGGACACTCTTTTAGAAGAACGTCGGCAACTTTATTAGCAAATACTGGAGTTGATGTATTAGCTATCAAGCGACATGGTGGATGGAAATCCGCTACTATTGCGGAAAGTTACGTAGCTGAGAGCCTCAACAATAAAAAGGAAGTAGCGAATAAAATTTGATACAATAAGACCCAGCCAGAAGTCTCTTGCAGTGCTTCAACAGTGACAGAAACATTGGTTAGAAATGAAGGATCTGTGGAGTCAAAAAATGTAATACACATCAAGAAGAAACGAGAAAACGTGTTTCCAAATTTTGTTAATAATGTGAATAATTGTAATAATTGTACCATTAATATTCATTTCAATTAATATCACCGGATTTTTGTAATATGTTGATGAAATCAAAAATTAAAGTTATTCTTATAATAATTTCAGATTATTATTTCCCTAGGGATGTAAGTTGACTTACATCCTGTCGTTAAGGGCAACCAATACCTTGTTGAGTAACTTTCACTGCCGTCTGTCAAAGCAGTGTCAAAATTGGTTGCTTACAATACAGGGAGGGGGAAAACAAAATTTAGGAGACTACCAGTTAGTAGTAAGGATAAGATTGACACTTTAGACAGGTCAGGAGTGTACAAAATTAGTTACGCAGATTGTAATGCTGTATATATGCTGCTGTCATAACGAAGAGGGCAGTAAGTATACTCGTATATGGGTTTCCATATATACTTACTGCCCTCTTCGTTATTTTTTTTTATCTTCTGACAGCCCACGAAGACCCAAGTCTAAGTACTATGTACTGTGGGTGCACTGGGACTACACTGACGGCAGTATGTAGGTCAAAGCGGTAAAAGTGTTAAAACAAGGTTAAAAGAACATAAAAGATCTATTGTAAATAATTTAAAAAGCTCTGGGATGTCTACTCCCTATATAGAAAATAATCATTTTATAAATTTAACATACTTCACTTTAAATAATGAAGGCAAAATATTGGATCTATTGGAATAACTTAAATTAAATTAAAAAATCTTTAAAAAATAATCTTAATTCATGCACTAATGACCAATAAAATTTCCATAACACCATAATTATTGATAATTATTTAGATTCTTTACAGCTGGGACCCAACTGGGACTTCCCAAGCCTCTGTTAGAATAGAAATAAGTTTTATGACAACCCAGGTACCAAACACAGATATATAAATATTTGTAGTTCGCACCTTAGTAAGCTGCAAACTTTAGTATCACAATAGTACTCTTGAAGAAGCCCTAAAAAGGCGAAAATTATAGAGGTATACTCTATTAAACCCATGAAACATTGAAAAGCTGAAAGTGTTTTAACTTGAAACATTTTAAAAATGTTTCCTTAAGAACCAACTGCGGAATCAACAAAGTGTATTAAAATTTATTTAATTTAGCATCAGTTAAACTTACTAAATTCTTCACTATCAATAATACCATAATCTGACATAATTTCTAATATAAACATTCTTAAAAGTTTTAATAAAGATGCAAATTTTAGTAAAATAACGGTCAAAGTCAAAGAGGCCACTGGATTAAAAAAGTAAGGGTTCTAAATTGACTAATAACGCGGTTTCATAATGAAAATTTGTATCATAATGAACATTATTATGAAACATATCGAAGATATTTAATTTTAATATTAGACTATGGGAGTTGGGCAGTAGAAAAAAATTATTTGGATACGTTTATTATGTCCTATGTAGCAAATTGTACTAAATCTGATACAATAATTATCCACCTCTTGTGAACATATTTATTTGATATATTAACTGAAATAAATAAAAATGCCGACTGGGGGTTTTAAAAAAGCTCAGGGCATTTTTTCAAAGTTGTAAACCACGCAGTTTCGTGAATATTTTTTCCGGTATTTGGGTGTTTCCCTTCGCTGAGGCAATTTTTCTTAGAACTTGCCGAATACGAAACAAGCTGACAAAGCTACTGAGAAATCTGATATATTTGCGTTGCATTATCAGTATGCTTGGCGTGTCTGAAATTGTACGTAATCTTGTGAGGTGAGATCAAATTAATACAAGCCATAGGCTATATGCACGTAATCCAAACAAATCTAAAATATTTTTTTCTATTCTTAATTAATTAAATATTTGTGGCGGTTGTTTCAATTATTTATTTTAGTTTTTACTAAGATATAAATAGATTTTTTTTCACAAGGTCTCATCAAAATTCGCAACTTGCAAAACGTGATCCTACTGGTTTTAATGCAACATGAAATGTCAATAAAAGTGCAGGTATCGCTAGTGTACTGTTAATTTGAGTGTTAATTATTTTTCTACTCCCGTATTTTAATATTTAAATTAAATGTCTTCGATATGTTTTTCATTTCAAATTTTCATTACGAAACCATGTTATTCGCCAATTTGAAACCCATAGTTTTGTAATCGAGTGTTTTTTTAAATACAAATAACCGGACTTTGACAGTTCTTTTACTAAAATTTGCATTTTCATTAAAACTTTTAAGAATATTTAAATTAGAAATTATTTGTCATTACGCTATTAGTTAGTGAAGAATGTAATTTATTTAACTATTGCTAAACTAAATAAATGTTGTTTAGTTTAATATTAAAATTTATTTATATATAAATGGTTGTAAAAAAGGGGATGCAACTGCCATTAATACAGTCGCATTCGTAGCGACCCTCACTAAGGCTCGTATCGTTACTTTATGCGCGACTAAATAGCCAATATAATCGTTGCATAATACTGAAACCGCTCGTACCCGGGTCGTTATATCCGTGAGATCTTGCAAGATCTCTAAAGAAAACTGAATATTTTAAACTATAAAATTCTAATAATATGCATACATGAAAACCTCTGCTTTAAAAGAGTCTAAGAACGTCGAAAAAGGTAAAAGTTTGCATAAAAAGGGACTTCCAGGTCAAATTCTCTAGTTACTCAAAAAGAGATGGCCAAATGACGCCAAGTCACCAAGCCATGCTAACCCACACCCGCAGAGGGGAAGCGCGAATATTTAAGCGCTCCACGTGACCGCAAAATGGCATTCAGATTCAGATGTCAGACACAAGTTCAGATGTCAGATAGACATGCAAATTTTCCTCTTTTTAAAGTTGAGTCGTTACGATGCCAATAGGGTTTCTCCTTTAAATGATTTTTCTTTTGTGTTGTCAAATTGTCAGTAAGTCCTCTTGCTCTTTGTCCAAGTATATTTGTATCACTTTGTTTGTATTAATAATTCTATAAATTGGATTTCTTTTTACTTAGTGGGATAACTCTGGCGCCGATTTAAGCTGACGGTGCGCAAACGCTGCGCCGATGCTTATCTAACAGGTGTTGGGTATTTTGGTAACGAAATGAAATCCATGAATCTGCTTTAAAATATAGTTTCCTCTCATTAATAATTCTATAAAGAAATTTGATTTCTTTTTAATTGGTGGGATACCTCGTTCACCGATTTAAGCTGACGGTGCGCAAACTCCGCGCCGTGTGTGGTGTTGAGATGTCCTTGGTAATGAAATTAAATCCACTACTGTAATTTAATTTACCATATTACTTAAACCAACTACTGGCAGTCGTACATCACTGTTTAATCTTATAAACAATATAAAGTAATCTATTTAAAAATATTAAACTAAAATTTTAGAAAGAGGCAACATTTGGGGGAGAACTTAAAATGAAGGCATAAAATAAGATTATCAAATATTATTTTACATAAGTTATGACTGGAAAAGAGTCCTAATTTCTAAAGGGAACAGATAATGGTGTCAATAAACTTTTGCTTTCGAAATTAGGGTCAGTATTATAGGACAAGTGCAGGAGCACATTTCTTATTCAATACAGATAGTGAATTTGTCTTCCGGGGTTTATTTGGCATAACAAAGAAAAAACAAAGGTAAGTAAACCGACAGGGTAGATAAAAAAGGGGTATTTTAATAAATTAAACTTAATCTGCATTAGTAACGAGAAATATGAAAAAGGGATGGGTTGGAGTAGATACGCATGGTCGCATTGTACGAACGTATGATCAAGATTGGCTACAATAAAGTAAATGATGGGTGTAGTTATTGACATGATGCTACCTGTAGAATGTTAACAGTTAATGGGTATATATAAAACTGTGCGATGGGTTTTCTTAAGAAAGGGTTATAACCGACGATGGTGCGCTGTCGAAGTTTTCGGTGCCTAAGTAATAAGAAAACAACACCTGTTCGAGAAGAAAAGTGACACATGCGCAGAACAGGTGGACTCCTAACTTTTATTGCACCTTTATATGTTATACGTTGAGGTGTTCGATATTTTGTTTAGGTATTGTGCTGATTGTAATCGGCTAATTACAGTAAATTAATTTAATAGTGGGGTTCCACTGCTCAGGTTTTCGGCTCCTCACGGATTGTCCGACAGTGGGATTCCGTTGAAGGGCTTTCCACCCTACGTAGTAGCATTGTGCCAAGCGTGTACATAATTTGAGGTGATACTGAGTGTTAAAAGGTAAATAAAGAGTAAATGAAACGTACACGTCAGAAGGGGCTATATCAATAATAAAAGGCAGGTTACCCGGGTTATTTAAAAAAGGGGTTTTATACAAAAAGGGACGAAGTGATTAAGTGCGTGCAGAGGTTCGCTGTAGACGCACAGTAACAGGTATAGGAGTTTTAGTAAAGAAATATGTAAAGAAAAACTTCGCGAGGATCACCATCAGTGTCGCAGACATTAGATGTGTGAGCTATGAATGGGAAAGGCGCAACCAAGAAAATCGCCGGTGAATTGTAGTCAAGAAACTCACCTGTAGAGTCGCAGACATAAACAGGTGACAAAAGTGAAAAAGGGTACAAATTACGGGAGACAGACAAAGGCCTGTGTTAATATATTGAATTGTTAATTATTATAAATATTTTATTGTTATCTGGAATGTGAAATTGATAACTAACTGATGTATAAATAAATAAATGATCAAAACAGGTTAGTTCTTTGATTTCTTATCTCTACAATGCAACAAATTAAAAAGAGGAAAATATAATTAAAAGCTATCAAAATCTGATAGGTATGTAATTTACCGTTGTATCAAACTTTAAAAGAACCTGCAATCAACACAACGTTGGAAAATAAGGTAACACATTCAGACGATTACGGCCAACGTGCTTGACTTTGTCACGTGATTAATAGACTGGGGGTCGATCAGTCTCAATATTCTATTTTCTAATCCCGTACTCTAATACTCAAGTTACATGTCTTCGATATGTTTCTTAACAATGTTCGTTATGATACAAATTCTCTTAATTCTCTTAGGCAATTTGAAACCTATAGATTTTTAATCAAGTGTCCGCTTTTCAATACAAATGATCTGACTTTAAGGATTCTTGTACTAAAATTTGCATTTTTATTAAAACTTTTAAGAATATTTAAATTAGAAATTATGTCAGATTATGGTATTAGTGAGCTCACGAACTCCGCCGGATTAAGATAGTCACAGGTATATTTCGAAAATTGGCCTGTATGGAGTACCCATAAACTCCGCCGTAGTGGTAATTAGGGGTTGTTGCAGGTAATTGTACAAATCGATCAGGTTCGTTGCTGTAGGTAATAACTAGTAATTAGATTTTATATATTTATTTATATTAGTATTAGGTAGTTATATTCCCAAACAGGTAAAATAGCCTAATTCATAAAGCCCGTCATATTGACAAAGAATTATTAGTTTATTCGTTTTAGTGGAGTAGAAAGGTCTATTTTTGAAAAAGTGAAAAGAATGCAAGTGATCACCGGTCAACGTGGAAATAAGTTAATAGTAGAAGATGAATACAAGTTTCATAGAGCCGAAGACGCTTCGTTTGGAGTGAAATGGAAGTGCGTCCAAAAACAGTGCAATTCTAAAATTTATGTCGACGACGAGCTTACAAACATATTCAAAAAGGATGGGTCTCATAACCACCCGCCGCCTAAACATCTAAGTAGGCAACATATATCCAACAGCATTAAAAGAAAAGCTGTGGAAAACATAAGCGAGAGGCCACTCAAACTAATTAGAATGGAAATAACGTCGGATAACATTGATAAATTGACAACAAGGGATTTCACATATATAAGAAATAATATATATAATGCTCGAAAATCTGTCTTCCCTGCTCTGCCAAAATCTGTTGAAAAAATCCAAGAATATTTGAAAAATGCTAATATAACAACGATAAAAAACGAACCATTTTTAATGGAGAACGACGAAGTTAACAAGATTGTGATATTCTCATGTGCAACTAATCTAAAGTTTTTGAGTAACTCAGAAAAAATCTTCGTAGATGGAACTTTTGATTACTGCCCAAAACTTTTTCTTCAGTTCTTCACTATACACGGCTTACAAAACTCTCACTATATTCCATTGGTGTTTTGTTTATTGCCCGATAAAAAGTTGACAACGTATATGCAAGCATTCAAAGCAATTACCGCAAGGTGTCAGAGTTTAAACTTAATTTTCCAACCCAAGGAAATCGTCGCCGACTTTGAAAAAGCCATTCATGATGCAGCAAGGCAAATTTTTCCACATGTCCGGATTACAGGATGCCGATTCCATTTGTGCCAAAGTTTCTGGAGAAGAATTCAAAAGTTGGGATTAGTGAGTACTATAAAAATAAATCATCTAAAGTTGGTGAATGGCTACGGTGGGCCTTTGGTTTAGCAATGCTCGAACCAAGTGATGTTAGTGACTGTTTTGTATTTAGTCTTATGTCTGTGATTCCTACTAACCAAAAACTAATTAAGTTTGCTGACTATTTGACGGACAATTATATTGATGAGTATAGTTTATTTCCTCCATCTATCTGGGCAAGTGCTACAGACACTGAACGCACTACAAATGCTTGTGAGTCCTTTCATAGTAAATTCAACTCATATTTTTATAGTGCCCATCCAAACATTTTTCTTTTTATTGATGTTTTAAAAAATATTCAGATAGATACATACGTAAAAATGAATAGTGTTAAAACACCCCACGAAATAAAAAATAAATTATATTTAAGGAAGAAATTATTTTTTAAAGATAAAATAACCTTGTACAATTCCAAAACGATAACGAAATTTGAGTTTGTAAAATTAGTTTCCTATTATTTAAAGAAATAATGTTTAAATTATAAGCTTTATGTTATTAAGATAGTTTAATATTAATATCAAGTGTATAGTTTTAGACAGGGTTTAATAAAAAAGTTGAAATGAAGTTTTATGGTTTTATTTACAATATTATGCATAATTATGATGCGGCGGAGTTTATGTATGAGATTCTTGAAGCTGCCGGCGGAGTTTATGTATAGTAAATATGGCTGGTCAATTAGTCCGGCGGAGTTTAGGAACACCCGATTGTGAAGAATGTAATTTGTTTAACTGCTACTAAATTAAATGTTCAGTTTAATATTTATTAGTACCTAAGTGGTCGTAGAAAAGGAGTGGATGCAACTCTATTGTATGGCCATTAATACACTCGCGTTCGTAACGACACTTGCCAAAGCTAGTGTAGTTAGTTACTTTATGCTCGTGTGTTAATAGTCATTATTAGTTATTTAAATACCAAAATTTATTAGCGATGTGTCATTCGTTTATTTTCAAGAGATCCCGCTCCCTCGTTCACCTCACTTGGAAGAGTCGTTCACAAGGAGTCGTTCGATTGAACGAGGGCTGAGTTGCGAATTACCGAATCGCGGAGCTCTTTACTTTAACGTGACACCTGCTGATCATGTGCATAAAAAAGAGCATAAAAGCAGATGTGAATTACACATTTTCGACTGCCGACGGCCCCGCTGCCTGATTGTGGCGCGACGACTTCAAGCAAAAATAATATACATAATATAAATAAATTAAATAAAATAAATTAAAATATTGGAATGATTCAAATTTTTATTTATTAAATTTTCAAAATAGAAGTAAATACATATTCACAAAAATGGCTTTATTGTAGAATATATAATGATTATGTAATATGGATTTCAAAATTTTAGCCTAACCGCAGTATACAGATTTCCGGCAAAGTAATTAATCGTTAATCGTAAAATAATAGTAATACGAAAGACGTACAAACTGTGTAATATATTATTATATTATACGTTTGAGCCGCTCGCGCTCTCTAGAAGTGCCCGAAACTCGCGAAAGCATGGAGTAGAATTTCTACGAACGTACGAGAGCGAGCCTATAGTCATAGTCGCCTATAATAATGCAGATATTTTAACGAACGGTGAACGTATCGTTCAGTTGATGGGACCGGCTCATTCGCGACTCTTGGAATAGAGTCGTTTAAATTGAACGACTCGTTCGCGAACGACCCATCGCTAATATTTATTCTTTGAAAGTTAAAATTGATCCAGAAAATTCATGATGATGATTGTTTATTATTAATGAATAAAATAAATAAGGAATTAGAAACTGTAAGTGACCGGTTAACAAAGTAACAAAGTATGCTTTTAGGATCAAAAAAATTATGTAATTTATTCATAGCAAACAATTATTCTTTTGATATTAGTGATGAGAATCTAAAAATTGCAGTTAAATTTAAGTATTTAGAAGTAATACTTAATAGATAGAGAATTAAATTTTAATGATCATATGAATTATATTTGTAATACAATTTCTAGAAAAATAGGTGTTTCGGGAAGAGTTTCAAATTATTTAAGTATGAATACAAGAAAATTAGTTTATAACACCATTATTCTTCCACCTTTCACTTTTTGTAGCTCTATTTTATACATGACATCACAAATAGATAAGAATAGATTACAAGTGTTACAAAACAGGCAATGAGAATTATTTTAGAATGTAATAAGTATACAAAAATTCGGTCAAGTGCAAGCTACACTTGCACAATTAGTGTTTCGTGCCATTAGCACCCCCACAATTTATTGTGTCAAAAGCTTGTCGCGTGAATAGAAAAAAAATACTTACTTAGGTATCTACTTACAATTCTGCCAAAATTAATGCCTGTATGAACTTTTCGCGCGCTTCTTACAAGATGGGGAACGTGGTTGGAAGCTGCGTTTTATTATCGCCAGCATTTTCAGCAGGAACGGTCACTTGTCTTACAATTTAACGCGAAAGAAGCTGCCTCGATCAAAGAAAGTCAGTTAAAATTTCAAGTTCCTCAAGTGGAAATTGATCAACAAACTATTTTTAATTACCACCAAGAAATAAGCAACGCCATCACTGCATTAGAAAAATCGTCGTTGTCGTTAGCCGACTCACTACAAATATTATTATTATTATTATCCTATCAATGCTGGTGTCCCCCAAGGTTCAGTCCTGGCACCAACCCTATTTCTCCTTCACATTAATGACCTGCTCTCTTCAACCACTAATCCCATCCACAGTTATGCTGACGATAGTACTCTTCACTCCAATATTCATTTTTCCAGACAAGTTTCGAATCAGGAGTTGGATAGTGGACGCAGATCTATGTACCTATCCCTTTCCCAAGATCTCCAATTAATCTTAGACTGGGGTGCCAAGAACCTTGTTCAGTTCAACGCCTTCAAAACCCAGTCATGCTCCCTCTCACGCAAAAAAACTGGCAACGCCCACCCCATCCACATGAATGGCCAAGCCCTACAAAACAACGAAACATTCGATCTCGTTGGCGTCGCTTTCGAACATGATCTCACCTGGCACAAACACATTACTTCAGTAGCCACATCGGCAGCTAAAAAGCTTGGTTTTCTCTTTCGAGCCAGAAAATACTTCTCCCCTTCCAACTTATACACTCTCTATGTTTCCCAAATAAGACCTAACCTAGAGTACTGCTCCCACATCTGGGGAGCGGCATCACCTTCTACACTTAAGATCCTTGATTCTATCCAAAAGAGAGACTTATCAATGACCCAGCCCTCATGAGAAAACTCCCTTCTCTCGCTCATCGACCCGCTGTGGGGGATTTATCCCTGTTCTACCGCTACTTCCACGGATTTTGCTCTGAAGAACTAGCCGGCATTATTCCCCCCCTGAATGTCCCTAACAGAACAACCAGAGGCGCGTTACGTATGCATCCCTTTACTGTCCAGCTACAAAAGCCTAGAACAGACCACTTCTCTCGCTCATTCATATCTAGGGTCTCCAGATTATGGAACAAATTGCCTGCAGATGTCTTCCCTTTCCGTCCCAACCTCCAATCCTTCAAATTCCGTGTCAATAGACTACATTTCCCTTCTCTTCAGACACCCGCCGTGTCTGAAGAGAAGTCCTTAGGCTTGA
The DNA here is from genome assembly GCA_963971165.1 of Philopedon plagiatum. Lineage (NCBI taxonomy): Eukaryota > Metazoa > Arthropoda > Insecta > Coleoptera > Curculionidae > Philopedon > Philopedon plagiatum. Next base: position 82,238,810 of record OZ020193.1, read on the forward strand.
AGTATACGTGGGATGTCTTAGATAAAAAAAAAACGTACAAGCAGTACTACAAACTTTAGGTGACGATAAACATGTCCTTATTAGAGAAAAATTTAATAGTGTGCTGCAAAAAAATCTAAATTTGGCTAGATTAGGACAGATTTTTACCCCTAGTGTTTTTACAGAACAGTGTTTCAAGGACCGTTTTAAGTATGCAAATTATATGTCGAACGGTCGTTTTCCGTATATAAACACATTTTTTCCCGCGGCGAACATGTCTCAAAGAAACGACTGTGGAAAGATGCGATATGCTGCAAGTGTTTAGCCGTGCACGTGCACATTCAGATGTATAATTCTAGCAGTGATGTCAGATGTATAATCCTAGCAGTGATGTCAGGTGGGTGGGAATAAAAATCCCTAGACGGTGTTGCAAATTTTCCCTAGATTTCTCTAAATTTTTCCCCAACTATCGTCGGAATTCCTCAGTTTGAAGTGTAATGAAGATGCCATATTAATAAATTAAACTCTATAATATTGACTTTCAACTTTTGTTTCACACAAAATCTCAAGTTAATCTAAACATAAAAAACTGTAACATCTTAAATTAAATTCGTAATCAAATCATTATAACCCCAAACTTTAAAACTTATACTGACATTCTGACTCTGAAAGTCAAATCAAGGGTTATAAAAACTAGTTTTATGAATGAAATACCCATTTTCTTTTAAATTAAAAATAATAATAATTTATTTTTTTATATCTTTATTTTTGTATGTCGCTCACATCACTCGATTCGATTATACCGAGTTGCTGCTTGCTTTATGCTGACGATCTTAAACTTCTGTGCGAAATATTCCCTACGAAGGACCCCTCAGGCTTCAGAATAGCTTGAATGCGGTTTTTGATTGGTGCCGAAAAAATAGACTTCCACTCAACCTTTAAAATGCAATGTTGTGTCTTTTACTCGTAAACTAAGTCTAATAGTTTATAATTATGTTGTGAGTGACATTATAGGTATTCTCGAGACTTAATATTATAAAAGACCTTGGAGTAGTATTTGACCCTAAACTGTTTGTTAATGTGTCGTTTATAGATCATATTGAATATATGGTTAACAATTCATCTAAAGAGTTGGAATTTTGACGGGCCTCTACTCTTCGTGCTCTGTATAATGACCTTTGTGAGATCATGACTTGAGTACGCATCTGCTGCGTAGAGTCAGATCTACCAGGTTTATATTTCTAACTTGGAAAAATTCAGCGTAAATTTATGAAAGCATTTTTTGTTCTTACACTGGATGGCTTTTGGCCAGCGATCGGATACCCGCACGATGTGCTGCTCAGCAGATTTAATTTATCTAAATTAGCTATTAGGCGATCACTTTATTCTGTCGTGTTCTTGTCTAGGATACTGAATAATAAAATTAAATGTATTGGCCTCACAGACCCACAGATTATATAACAATTAGGGTGCTTCGACTGAAAGCTAGGAGGTCTAATCTCTTTCGCGCCGCGAACAAATATCTTTATTTCGTCACCGCTTTATCAAATGTCTAAGAATTATAATACTATAAAAAACAGTGTTAATAATTTTAGTCGCCAATACGCATATTGTCTATTAAGACAAGTATTCATTACCTATTTTATAGATTCTAATATCAGTTGAAATTACTCAAAGCAAACTCTGTATTACTTCAAACTTACACATATAGGTTTGAAACTTATTATTTATTTGTAGTTCATTTTTACTCCAAATTTTTAAAATACACTCATGCTACAAGAGTAACAATCAATTGGTTATTTAAAAATAATTAACTCAATCCGGTGTGGACCGAAATTAATACTTTACTGAGTGTAATATAAGTGAAATTTTTCTTATAGTGTAACTTCTTTTATACAGTATATCAGGTTTGTGAAGAATATTTTCCATACATCAGTAAATACGTGTTGCAATAAATAAAGTTTTTTTATTGGAAGCAGAACCCTTAATGTTCCTTCAATATCGATGAGACATCTCCTTTCGCCAACGACGAAGGTGAAACGAAAAAAAATGCCCCGAAACTACTTTCTGAAACTTTTTCTCGAGACACGTGACGTGAAAATTTGAATTTCCGATGGAAAACCTTTCGCGACAAACATTTTATGTATTTTATGTGTTATGCATGCGTTCTCGACTTTTTACACCTTAAATTTTAATAAATTTCCATAATTCTGTTTGAATTGAGTCAATATATCAGCTTGTTTGCTGAGAAGTTTACGTTAAAAACAACTTTCGTATATTTTAAATGTATTAGAGGAACCTAATACGATGTAGATTAAGCTGAAGGGTGCTAAAAAATTTGCCTAAGGGTCTTTTCAGTAAGTATTAACACTCAACCTGACGGTTTCACTTATATGAATTTAGCTAGATATACTGGAAACAGGAGTGAACGTCACGTAAGTGACAAAAGTCAAATCGTTTTTTAACCAACTTCACAACAGGGGGCTATCAATTTGACCAGTACGTTTTTAGTGTTCCGTGAAACGGAACACTTATGGAATCAGTTCAGTGTCCGTCCGTCCGCCCGTCTATCACATGCGATTTTCCCTGAAACTATACGACGTAAAAATTTAAAATTTGGCACAGAGATAGAGGTGGTGGCCTCGGTAGTGGCCCAATTATAGAAGTGAAGTATATAAAGTTAAATTTTGATTCTGGGGGTTAATTTCGGGAGGTAAATTGGGAAATAAAAAAAATTCAAGGGCATCGTGTAGGGTATCAAATGAAAGCTTATTGAAGCACGAATTCAACGATATATATTTATTTTTCGGGAAAACACTTAAAAATTGCTGTCCCTCGCCCGTATCACCAGAAGGATTGAGGACATTGAGAATTGGGTGTAGATTGAGGGAAAATTATCATGATGGAAAACTTCTAGCGCGGTCAATTGTTATAAAAAAAAATGTTTATTTCTTTATAACTGCTGAACCATTGACTTTAGAGAAAAAGTGTTTCGAGAAAAAATATTTCTCACGATATAAGGAACAACTTCTGTTCTTACACGATTTTCAAAATTTTTAATTTGGCTCACTCAGCTCCGCGCATACGCGATTCGATACGGCGTTGGTGTCGTTGGCGGCGAGTAGCGCGGCAGATGGATGGAGATCGGGTGGCCGAGGTTTTCTTAGGTTAAGTGGGGGGCTGATGGCACAGAACACTAATTGAGCTTGCACTTAACAGATTTGTTTATGTATGTTCAGTTCACGAATAATCCTTGAACGGATTCAACGATTTCGATGATTTTTTTTTGTTTTGTGGGTCAGTTCTCTCGAACTGTTTTTGCTAAAGCAAGGGGAAACCTAAAAAAATGATGAAAAGCTAAAAAAAACGCGAAGGTCGACAAATTGTGTCTGTATTCTTCGGAATGGGGGCACCGATTTTAATAATTTTTTTCCACTGTGTTTAAAATGACGGCCTGGTAGTTTCGTTGATATTTAACTTTCAAAAAGTAATAAAGGAAAGGGGGTGAGAGGGGATAAAACCGGATTGCCTGAATATTGCCCGAAAATGTTGACTAATATGTCATTTTTGATACCTATAACTGAGGTCAGAAAATCTCATTTTTTGTAGCAGATATTACGAAAACTACTGAGGCGCGATGGGGGGCAAAAAGGAGCGACTGGGAATTTCTCCAAAAATGTTAACTACAACACATTTTCGGGGTTGTTTAGGTCGAAAAATCTAATTTTGTGTAACAGATGTTAAGACAAAATAACGGCGGGGGGGTGGGGGGATAAAAGTAGTTATTTTTCTATGTATTTAGTTACAGTATCCAACAGGTTAACCAATTATAGGATAAGGAAAAAGAAGACATAAAATTAACATAACTTAAGAAAAAACTTAATCATAACAATGGTAATGTGTGCTTATACTATAAAGAAAAATATAGACAAGTATCCTTTTAATTTGAGCAACGTTGCAACAAAATATCTACACTGTTTTCTATAGCATTATAACTCTTAAACATTTGATAAAACGGTGACGAAATAAGGATATTTGTCCGCGGCGCTGGCATTAGAAAGTGATTAGACCTATTAGCCTACAATCAGCGGCGTAGCTAGGGTAAGTGACACCCGGGGCGGGTATCAACGGTATCACCCCATGGTAGGGAATAAAGGTTAATAAAATGCACCGCAGGCGAAAATTTTTTGGGTGCCACGCCCAAACTAACCCATTTGGATTATCTACTTTTAGCGACAAAATTTCTATTTTATCAAAAAAATATTTTTTTCACATTTTTATTGACACTTCTGGATTTTTAAATAGGAAAAATTTCAAATGGGCAATTTTTTAAAAATAATTAATAGAGCCCTACAATTAAAAAAAATCTTCGATTCTATTCGATTATAAACTCCAAAAAATTTAAAGCAATCCAGTTTTTGCTAAGGTTCTTCACAAGTAAGGAACAATTTTCTTTTATTTTAATTGTAAGTATCGCATTTTTACAATCACTAGGCACACTAAACACAGACGCCACAAATATAAAACTGAACAATACTATTTTATTAATTAAAATATTTGGCCGGGATAGGGTTGCCAGACGTCCCAATTTTATCGGGACAGTCCCGATTTCAAAGGCTATGTCCTGCGCCCCTACACTCTTCAAATCGGCGATGTGTCTCGATTTTTAAAATTTTGTTTTAGTTTAAGTGGTACTGACTGTTCTTAGTTTAAGATGTATGGTTTTTAAAGCTATACTATATTTTTTACGTTTGATTTTCATTAAAAGTTTATATGTTTGCTTTTCAATTCATTTATTAAATAAATATTATTTCATATATTATTCATATATTAAAAAATAGCATCCCGATTTTTTGACCCAGGTCCAGATTTCTAAGCAGCTTTTAAATGCTGATAACCCGATTTTGAAGATGTTGGATCTGGCAACCCTAAGTCAGGGATGACCATTGAAAGCCAATACTTTTAAAATAACAGTATATTCAAAGAATAATTTAATTATTTATTTATTAAATTTACGGGGAATCCCCATTTTTACAATATAACAAATCTTCAAATAGTTAACAATGGGTAGCCGACATAAAAATTTATATTAAACAGGCAACAAGAGTAAATGTACAAAAACATCTCAACAATCAACAAGGAAACACTAAAAGTTACATGATTTAATCAATCTCCTGTAACCCGACAACGTGCATCTATCTGAATATACATATCTACATTCTATTCAATAAATTTAGAGTCCTGTCAATAGGAGCATTTTGACCATTGTTACATAAAAAGCGTTCAGGTCACCACTTTGCCTTTAATTTATGACCTTTGGCGTCCGATGTAGATTTAGCGATTCTTCCCTAACACGTGTTTTTCTAAGAACAAATTGAATGCCCTTGGCCTTTCTTTACGATGGTACAATATAACAATACCAACATAAAGAATGCAAGGAAGTGTTTGAAAGTTGAAAAGACAGCTGTGGTTTGTTCACAGAAATTTAAAAATGCTTGCGATTTGGAATATGAAATTTATAAAGATTAGCTTTGTTTTAGATTATAATAATGAGAAATAATAAATTTTTGTTTTTTTTACTGATTTTTATGACCATATTTTCCATGGCATGAGCTCAAGCCCACTGATGTCACCCCCCTAGGTATGGTACCCGGGGCGGACCGCCCCCTCCCCCCCCCGCCCCACCCTTGCTACGCCGCTGCCTACAATCTAGGCACCCTAACTTTTATATAATCTGTGAGGCCTATACATTTAATTTTATTATTTAGTTTCCTAGACAAAACACGAAGAGCAGAGGGCCGTCGAAATTCCCTAGAGTCCCGCACTATAAAGCCCAACCCTTTAGATGCACTGTTAACCACGTGTTCAATATGATCCACAAATGACAATTTAGGGTCAAATACTACGCCAAGATCTTTTATAGTATTAGGTCTAGAAAGTAAAACGTCATTCACATTATTATTATAAATTATTGGATTTAGTTTTCGAGTAAAAGAAACATTTCATTTTAAAGGATTGAGTGGAAGTTTATTTTTTCGGCACCAATAAAAAACTGCATTCAAGCTATACTGAAGCCTAATAGTGTCCTCGGGAGAAAATATTTCGCACAAAAGTTTAAGATCATCAGCATAAAGTAAGCAGTCGACCTTCAATCCCGAAACAATATCATTAAGAAAAAGATTAAAGAATAGTGGCCCAAGTACGGATCCTTGAGGCACACCAGTGGACTGCAGAGATCTGACAGACCTGTAACCCCGGGACTACACATATTAATACCTGTTGTAGAGGCATGATCTTACTAATTCTATTAACGGCCCTGGAAAAACCAAAGAATGTTAGTTTAATGATCAAGATGGCATGATCAAGTCTATCAAATGCCTTTGAAAAATTCGTGTAGAAAATATCCACCTGACTCAGATACTGAGTAGTACACACAAGATGAGTGACGGTCGACTTACCACTCATAAATCCATGCTGATGATCAGATATTATGTTAGAGGCGTGCCCACCCAAAAATGCATGAAGTACAGTCTCAAACACCTTACTAACATTACAAATTATGGCAACAATCCGGTAGTTATTAACGCCATTGCGGTTACCCTTCTTAAATACCGGAGAAATGTGGGATATTTACAAAATTTTATTAAAGATTAAAGTCAAAGGGTGTAAAAATACAGGAAAACAATCTAACAATAAATGATGGAATGAAATCGGGACCCGTTGTCATGTCCGGCTTTAATTTATTTATAGCTTTTTTAATATCAGACTCAATAACAGATGTTAAAATACAAGTAGGATAATCATTAGACAGTGATGCATCCTCCACCAGATTGAAAGGGACAAGGGACGTGGTACCATCCTGAAAAGTCTGCGAAAACAAATTAGCCAAACTATCGACAACCTTTTGAGGTTGATTTTATATCCGAACGCAAACTTAAATTGGCAATATGTTCAAAAATGTTATCTAAATATGTCATTTTCGGGGTTATTCAGTTCAACAAAGGTAATTTCGTGTAAGAGATGTTAATAAAATGGACAAGGGGGGGGGGGGGCTGGGGTGTATTAAAATGAGCGACTCGCAATTTTTCCAAAAATCTTAACCAATGTATCATTTTCTCCCAAATGGACCCATTTAAGGATTTTTTGCTAAAGGTAGAGGAAACCTACAAAAATTATGAAAAAATTAAAAAAAAACTTGTGGAGATCGTCTAATTTTGTGTGTATACTTCGGATTGGGGGCACCAATTTCAATAATTTTTTCTCCGTTGTGTTTAGCATGACGGCCAGGCGGTTTTGTTCGTATTCAGCTATAAAATCTTTAAAGTGGAGGTGTGAGAGGGGATATAACCGGAGCGGCTGGGAATTTGTCAACTAATGTATCCTTTTCTGGGTTATTGAGGACAGAAAATCTAATTTTATCTAATAAATGTTTAAAAGATAACTGTGAGGGGGGAAGAGCGGGATTAAAAGAGCGACTGGCAATTTTTCCGAAAATGTTAACAAACATGTCATTTTTGGGGTTACTGAGGTCAGAAAATCTAATTTTGTGGAACAGATTAAAAATATTAACGGAGGGGGGGGGGGAGGGGATAAAAAGGAACGGCTGGGAATTTTTCCAAAAATGATATCTTATGTGTCATTTTTAGGATTATAGTAGTTGGAAAATCTAATTTTGTCCAACAGATGTTAAAAAACTTAATGGGGGGTGGGGAAGGGGGGGGGGGGGGGTTAAAAGAGCGGGTGATAATTTCCTCAGAAATGTTAAACAATGGGTCATTTCCGGTTTATTAAGGTTAGAAATATAATATTATATGGATATTACAAATTTAAAGACCGGTAGATAAGATCAAGGGGTACGAAGAATAGGTGCACTAAAAAAGCAATTTTTTTTTAAATAAACCAACTTACAAAGGAAAAGCACTCAAAAGTATGAAATAATATTTGCGTATTTATAAGTTAAGAGGTTAATGGCAAACTTAATTTTGTTTAAATTTATGTCACTTGTTCTTGTGCACTGAAGTTCTAAACTTTGAAATCGGCGCAATTTCACAGTATAAGAATTTATTAATGATAATTCACAAAAAATTAATAATGAGTTGCGCTGACTTTAAAGTTTAGAACTGTGTAAATTACAAAGTCGAACACAATCAGGCCTACCATTAGGCTCAGTAATAAAGGACTATAAATATTACTCTCTATTAATAATTTATTAATGTAGTATCATGAAGGATTCCTGTTAAACTTCAAAATTACGTCGACTTCAAAGTTTAGAACTTCGGTGTACAACTTAACTAAATTCGAAGAAAATTAAGTTTACCACCAATACGTAAAAATATGATTTCATACTTTTAAGTGGTTTTCTTTTTGTGAAGTTGATTCAATTTTACTTTTTTGAAAAAAAAAATATTCGCAATAACTTTTTATATTTGACTCTTTTTTCGAAGCATACTTCCTGGATACTCTGTCCGAACATGTAGCAATTCTGGTCATATTAATTTCACCCTCCAAATGTTATACTCACGTTTCCAGTCGGAATTTTTAAATAGTTTTGAAACACAACAGTGTCGCCCGAAATGAAATACATTTGAAACAATTTCAATATGGACTGGTAATGAAATTTTATGTAAAAACTTTTCAACGATAACATTTTCGAATATTTTTTCAGCCGGTTCTCCCCTTGTTTTCGGTCCCCGAACGCCATCTGGTCGTGTCCCGGTGCTTTGTCCAGTTTAATTGAAAAATACGCTCGGCCCGAAACGTAGCAGCGTTGGTACTTAATTAATTCGGAATCCCGTGAGGTCCATAAATTTCGTCTTGTTTTCTAATCGGACGATCGGATCGAACAAAAATATGTTTGCACTCACGTGTAGTACTTTTTACCAATTTTGGAACTTACTCTTGTGTATTTCCATGCCTATGAGCTTATGTACATCGTAAAATTCCGATAAATAAGGAATATGAATGCATTTTTTTGTTGCATAAATTGTTTAAGGGAGTCACTACAAACTCAAAATATAATTTTAAAGAAACCTACTAGGATAATTAAATTGTAAAAAATTATTTATTTCTCGGTATAATTTATTACAATTTAAAAAGCAGGCTGCCCTCAGTGTCAAGTGACGTCAGGACTTCTGTCATAGTCCGAAAGGAAGTGAGCATTTTCTCGTACGATTTTACCTATATCAATTGATTTCCCGAACTGCTTGCTATTATTTGTAATATTGTAACCTAAAGTTGAACAGGTTTGTTATGCAACACAAAACACATCCCCATTTCCTAGCGTCACATACTTTATCCGATCTTCGCAACACGACATCAAGCAATCAGATGAGGAATTTAACTTCGGAAACACATGCAGGCATGCGATTAGATGAGTAGCATGTGGAGAGCCGCCCTATTTACCCAGACAGTAATTCTATGTATGTATCGTTTTTTTATTAAAGGGTAATTTGTGTACAAATCTTTTTATTAAACAATGAAATCTATTAAAAACTACCCTATACATATTCATGTGGTTTCTGAGTTGCTAGGTCCTTGTCGGTTGTCTCTTAGGGCACAAGAATACTTAACAATCAGAAGGTTAACAGAGAAGGAGGTCCGATAGTCAGGTAGATTTTTGGCGCTCGGGCTTTGCAAGAAATTGTGTAGCAATAAGTTGTTCTACCAGTGCCGTAGTTTTTTAAAATAGTGATTTTATGACAAATTTATATTATAAACTTTGCAAAATATATTATTATAAACATGGAGAATAAAGCCAAATCACACAATGTTTGTTTAGTGAAGAATTGTGATAATAAAAGTTATAATCGCCCAATCTACCGAACCCCAATCCCGAAAGGTAAGGATATTTTTATATTACGAGGTAGATACAAAGATATTTAATAAAGGGTTTGCTTGGGTGGTTGGGAGGTGTCATAATGTAACACAAAAACGTGTTTTTATTTCAAAGTGCAAATATTTATATTTTAACTTTAAGTACAAAACTTCCGATTATATGTGGAACACGATATCTGGTAAATGGCCGCCACGGCTCCTGTGAGAAAGGTCCATCCTTTTGAGGAAGTTTTGCATCACATTTACGCACATTTTCGGCTCTATTTCCCGAATACCAACTCGAATATTGTCTCTGAGGGCTTCGATTGTTTGTGGACTATTCGCATAGACTTTATCTTTGACCAGTCCCAAAGGAAAAAGTCCAGCCCCGTCAGATTACACGATCTAGGCGGCCAATTTACGTCTACGTTTCGCGAAATAACAAGTCCAGCAAATTTTTCTCTTAATAATGCTATTGTTGTGGCCTAGATTGGACGATATGGACACCTCCGCATGGAAAACCCTTTGGTAATCGCTGCAAATACAAGTTCCCATAATACGCGACCCGTGAAATTTTAAAGTTGTATATCTCTGTTGCTACTTATGCTATGCCAAGTTCAGTTTTTTTTGTTAGTGAGCCTACTAGGAATATCCTGGTAAAAAAATATTTTGTAATTTGCGAAAAAAAGTTGAATTTTTGAACTGACCCACCTGGGAAAAAATTAACACGCTTAGCTATTTTATTTATTATTTCGTAAACAAATTTGACATCATTTTGTCGACAATTCTTAAATTTTAACAGAAAAAAATGTGTTAGTAGAAAGTTATAGTCATTTAAGTTTTTTTTTTAATTATATTTTAAGTCGATGCGACCTCTCATGTAGCTCTCTCTCTCTCTCTCTCTCTCTCTCTCTTTCTCGCACTTGCGCGTCTACCTAATGCCCTCTCCGTCGCTCTGACATGAAACTATTTATTTTTTATTTTTGTACCGTTATCCTTGCCAGAACAGTCTGTCCTTCAACAATAATTATTAAAATATTATTTAAAAGCTACTGATAAAATACCAGACCTTATAAACGAAATTTTATGCATTTTTTCAAAACTTTAAACGCGTCTGCCAAGGGGTTGGTCCGGTTCAAACAGTCTGCCAATTTATTTCTAGACCCTACTGAGGATGAAGAAAAATCTGTCAAAATTAAAGTTTTATAAAGACACATGAGTCGAACTTTTTCGCAAGAATGAAGAGTTTTTTTTTAAATTTTGATAACGTACGTAACCTCGATGAGCAAAATGCTGCAAAATTTTTGCAGCAGTGCCGACGCTTAATGTATTTCCTAAATTTTGGGCGTACCTATATCGTGGAACTACGTCGCCAGAGACCTCGTTTTATAATGAGCGATATTTGACCGTTATCTTGAGGGTGAATTTGATCAGAAAAAGTTCGAATTCTTTGGGGTAAGCTTTTCGAACGGAGCACTTTAGTATTATGAAATAAGAATAATACTGGTGGATAAGCCCATTGTGGTAGATTTTCCGCGGACTAAGCCCATTGCTTTCTCTATTAGTTTCAGTACAATAGCATACCCTCAATAGTTGACTTGGCTTGAAAATATCGTGGTCGTGGTATATAAAACTATTTTTTTTTCAATTTTTATCACCTTTCGCTCCAACACCACCACCCCCCCCCCCCCCCCCCCCTTCCGCCAAAGGTGCGTTTGGTACGCCTCTAAAATCAGACCAGGTGGTTTCATCGCAGTTAACAAGTCATAGCCAAATATCCTGAAATATACTTTAACAGAATTTGTTACTCTCTGCAAATAAAGCATTCAAAACGGAATTAACAAATAATCTGAACAAAAAACGTCTTTTATTACGGTTGTTATGAAGTTTTTTATGACGTTTTAAATATTAAAATCTGCACAATAAGCGCCCTCGTCTAAACGTAATAAATACTTGAATTCCTTCTTTTATGTGTTCTTTACTGAATTTTATTGCTCGGATGGATTTTATTAGTGTTTTAACAGTATTTAGGGTCCTTATTTTATTTCATCTCCCGTTGAAATTAGAAAATTTAACCGTTTCCAACAACAAAACAAAGCCAAACTTGCAAACATGTAAACATCTATTTAAGTTCAATTGCTGTTGCAATTCCTTTATAATTTAGTGCTGAAAATACTTGCAAACTTGCCGAAAAGGAATACTTTTAGCAGGCGAAGCCAGTGGGGCAATTACGGTGAACACTATATCGGTATCTCTAACAATATATTGAAAAAATGTAAGAAACACATTGCAGGTGTCCTATCACATTTAATTAATAAATCTATCAATTAAAAAAAACTTTTTCCCTGACTCTTTTAAGCTAGCAAATGTCATCACTCTATATAAAAGAGGTGTTGCAAATAATTTTGACAATTATCGCGGCATAAGCCTCTTGAGTAGCATCTCAAGAGCTGCCATCACCTGCTCAACATGGTTTTACATTAAATAGAAGCACCGAGTCAGCACTCTATGACTTCCAGCAAATCATTGTGGAGTCTCTTGATAGAAGAATGTTGGTGTTGGATATGTTTATTGATTTCTCGCGCGCTTTTGACGTGATGAACCATGAATTGCTACTTGCTAAACTTTTCCGAAATAGAATTAGAGGTAAGCCACTTAATTCCATTAAATCATATTTACAAAATAGGAAGCATAATTTGCAGCGGTCAACGGAGTCATCAGAAGTTGTAGGGCAGTAGAGAAAGGGGTACCACAGGGTTCTATTTTGGGACCTTTTCTTTTTTTTTGGATATATGTTAATGACCTTATAAACTATACTAGCGGCGGAGCAGAAATGACCCTTGTGGTCTCATATTAGTTGACATGAACCCGAGACTCGACTCTACCTATTTTAACTACGTCGAAAACATGGATATACAATATAATACCGCAAACAAGTCTTACGTTGTTTGCACCATACAACCTTATACTTACGAACTACTAGTAGGAAGTCCGTGATGGGTATACAAACGTATTTTGTAACATTTTATGGAGTAGCCCTACCTATACAATTATTTTGTATCCGTTAATTAATTATGTAAGTATACCTGCCCACTAATTTAAATCGCCTATTTTTTCGGTAAAGTTATAAATAAATAGGTTTATTTGCATCGGGGACATCAAAAATTTTAAAATTTTTGAATTTTCGAAGATTGCCATGAAAACAAAGAATTGCGGTTTATTTACTCGTAATTATTATTAAGATGATATGTCAAAATTTCGCAGAAGTGTCAATTTTTGTTGCAAAATTGAAAGGTTCCTGGACCGATTTCGGCTTGAAGTACCTATACATGAATAAGATTTTAGGAACCTTCTACTTTAAGTGCAGGGATATTTCATTTGATGAGTTACGCATTCAATGCCATGCCATTTTTATTGAGTTTTCGATGATTCTACAACACTGGAATTCGCCATGTACTCATGATGAGTCATAAGTTTACTTTGGAAAATTTGCAGTATAAAATCCTTTTTTTTTTAATAAAACCAAAATAAATGGATAACAACCGCCCATAGACATTTAATTTATGTAGAGAATATAAAAAAAATATATTTTAGATTTATTTGGGTTATATACATATTCCCTATTAGCCATCTTTTCGAACATTTTAGGTTTCCGGATCCAATCAAAGACGTAAACGTGATGCCAAAAATCACAGAACCTCAGTTCGTCTTCGATCTCAAAAGATGAAGATAACGAAAATTTTCCTGCATCGAATTTTGACTAAAAATCTGACCTTTCAAGCGTCAATTGAACTAACTCAAGAGTTAAAGTTCCCAGGCTTTCGTTCCAGAAAATAAAAATAACTTTTTATAACTTTATACCTTGGAGTTTTTAACGACTTATGCGCTTATTCATTAGCTTGTATGTAATATTATTTTTTTCATATATATTCAAGGTGTAACGAAATCCACTACATATATTGAAAACGGTAAATCCTGGTATGAATTCAGATTGAAGAAAAATATTCATAAAAGGCTCTTTGCCATAATAAGCTGGTAATCGCCCCTTAAATATTCTCTAACCAGCGGTACCCGCCCGTGGCAAGAAACATATGATACTAAATAAATTGCCAATTCTATTAATAGTTTTTTCTATATAGCAAACCAGCACAAGAAGTAATGTTATTGTTACCTTTATAGAAAAATTCCTTTAAAATATACTACTTTTGAAAATGTTTAAGGTTAACAAATATCAGCATACCAAAAAAGCCGACAACACAGTACAGCCACCAATGCTTGAGTTCTAATTAACACTAGCGAAAGTTCTAATAATGAATTAACCAGAATAGATTCCACGGTATTTTGTCACTACCCGCCTATTCAAAACTAAAAACTAATGTTTTTGTTACTTTTAAAGTAAAATCTCCTCTAGAAATAAACACACTTCTATCCCACCAAAAAAGCAGCAGGTATAGTCATTAATAAAAAAAAACATTCCACTAACTAATTAAACACAATGCCTAAAAGAATCCAGGGTATTTTTACTATCAGCACTATTGAAAAACTGAAAATTAAAAAATTATTTATGTACTAAAAAGCATATCTTTCTTAGGGTACCCCAAGATTTACACATTGACATTCGTGACAAAGTGTAGGCAACCCATAATAACTTATTAATTTTCGTTGCATAAGAGAAAAGATATTTGTATCGAGATAATAGTGAGATTTCGCAACTAAAGTCTATTTGTTTGGACGATAGACCCAATATAAACAGATGCACGCTGCCTACAAGTGATCGGTTCAAACGGTGAAATTGAACAGGGCCGCATTGAGAATGAGAAGGAAAACTTTAAACTGCAAAACTGTTTACAATTAAATAAAAACTTAAATAATTGCCAGCCTTGACAACCGAACAAACAAAAAGCGATTAAAAATCAACGCAAAAAATTAAAACTACAAAACAAGTCAAAACCCGAAAGAAAGTCGAATAGCCTTTTTCACTAGACAGCCTAATTACAATCCTGCGAAATACCGCCGATAGCTCTCTGGCACGCCTCTTTCAATTTAATGTCCGGTCGGCCAATACGAATAGGAAGCTGGTGGAGGCTCGACGAGATCGTCAGACTATGACGTGTAGGGTTAATATTCACATCGGTCTATCGTCCAAACAAATAGACTTTAGAAATTGCAGGCACGCAAACCCACAAAGGATTAGATTTAAACTTCTATTAGGTACTATCACATGATTTAAAAAAAAAACTAAAAATCAAAACAAATTTTCAAAGTATTCCTATGTTTGGTAGGCTTATAAATTCATTTAGCAAATAAGGCAAAAACTCTGATTAAAATACCACTCCAAATTTGATCGGTTATGGGTGAGCGTGTCTGCAATTTCTTTTTGCAAAATCTCCCCAATAGCTTTCGTCCTCGTGGTAGAAGACGTTTGGTAAACGTCCGTAATTTTTCACAGTAATAAATATTAGCGTTATAAATAGTGACGAAAACGGTTTTTATGCGAATAGTAAGATGTTTTGAATTTGGTTTTCTCAAAAATGTTAAGAGGTGTTGGATAGTAAAAAGGAACCCACGCAGAAAGGTTTTGCCCCAAAATACATGCTGTACCTAATATATTATTAAATACCCTACATAGGAAAGTAATATCGTATTCCATTTAAGTAATTTTTTAAAGGATAATGCGGTTCTGGAAATTATAAACTATTCATAGGTTATTATTGTTGGACAATTCTAGAGTAATTAATTTACTTTTTTAGTGGGACAAATTTAAAACCTAATGTTCTCCTCAAAAATAAAATTTTGGCAACGTCGCAGAAGCGAGTGCGCATATGGCCTGATTTTCGGGTGTGAAAATTATACAGTTGTTAGATTAAACCAAAAAAAATATTGAGTGTGTCTCTAGACTACTCGAGGAGTTACCCATTCCAATATACGCAGTGAATTTCATAACACCTCCTATACTATTTGCGGTAACAGCCAAATAAAAAGCTCATTTCTATCCTTATTTTACAATATCCGGAACGAAAGCATTTCAGTTAAGCTTATAAAAAATAAATGATAGAGCTCCAAGGTCACATTCTTCTTGAAATGAAAAAATGCGGTCAATGCGGGACGCATCTGTCCCAGTCCGATAAGTGGCCCGTATCTGTCGTCAGCCCGGTCCCTTAATAGAAATTTAAGAATAAGTTGTGAGCAGCGTGACCGTGAGGTCCAATGAAATGGACAAGTAGATATGGCAGAGGAGTTTTTGTGGATAAGATTATTTTTTTTCTTCCATTTGTACAACCTTAGTCTACCAGGGAGTATTAATATCTAGTTAGCCGGGAAAGTTTCTAGGAGACAAAATTGAATATAGTTGCTACGGTTACAACTATGTTTTATAAGTAATTTGTTAAAGTTTGACTTCCATAAGTTGAAGGTAACAAAACTGTGAAAAAGCTAGGTTTTGAAAAAATCGGATTTCGGTCAGTATTAAATACTTATTTTTGAAAGGGTTATCGGACAAAGAAGTGTTTGCTAATATAAAACCTTAAGTGATCAGTGTCCTTCATACGCCACAATTGAAAACTGGGTTGTGGAATTTAAAACAGATAGATCAGATATCAAAGATGAGCACCGCTCTGGAAGACTAATTTCTGTGACCTCTTCGGAAAACATAGATTCTCTCCATGATATGATTTTAGACGATCGACGAATTGGGCTCAAACTTATAGCAGAAGCAGTGCACATGTCCTATAAATGTGCATTTCACATTATTCATGACGACTTCCGTATGAAAAAACTTTCGGCCAAATGGTTTCCGAGATGCTTGGATGCTGATCGGAAGCGTGTTTGATTGACAACATCGAAGGAAATCTGCCGCAGTTTTAGAGATATTCTGTAATGTTTGTTACTGCCATATTTTTAAGTAGTTCAAATAAATCACGTGTATTCGCGACAGGGGCGGACGGTGACTTTTGGTTTGGGGGGGGGGGGGGTGGTAGACAAAACCATATAATATCGTGCTGTATAATGTTTATAATAAATATATTGTATCAACTATAAGAGATCCATGGGGGGGGGGGGGGGGGTTAACCCCAAAACCACCCCCAGCGGTACGCCCCTGTTTCGCGAGACCTGAATTCAAGGTAGTAGTGTCGATCGTATCGCATGCATACACGAGAGCACGAACCCGAGATAAAACTATCGAAAAATTAAATTTAGAATTGGAAGATTCATAGTGGGTGGCTGCAGAAAGAAAATTTTATTCAGGAACAAATTTTAAAATAGTATTAACTTTTTGTCAAGTTACCCATGATTTAACTAAAGGTGGCCAAGGCCTGCTATAAATAATTCGCTTAACACCGGCGTTTACATTCGGGCAATCAGAAGCGGTCGTGTAGGTGCCAAGCGTAAAAAGTTGTACTTTACGTGCGTTGTGTTTAATCCAACGACTTTCGAAAACGGTGAAAGTTTCCCTTAAAAACTTTTAAAAGATCTAACAAGGAAAAAATTTCAATTGCCATACCGCCAGTTTCTCTACAAATTCACAAAGTTACTGTATTACTAATATAGCTCACTTTGCCCTATAATTAGTCGAAACCGTGTTTATAGAAATGTCCTTTTAAACGAGATCTTTCTAGAAAAAATGTGTTTTCGAAATAAGTGCACTTCAAAAATAATCAAAAACTTTTATTAGCTCGAAAAATTTTCCTATATTCCCGCTAGATACTCTACTGACGGTTTCTATTGGGACTTCCGTTTTTATTACTCAGTACTGAACCCCCATAAGGTATTTATGCTCTACAGCGGTCCCTTAAACAAACTCCATTAACGAGACAGAAATTTTATCACAGTTTAAGGGTTTTTTTATTCCCCTGAACCAGAACTTTCTGTCCGATCCACAAAACAATTGTAAGCGGATTACGAGATTTACACTATTCCTCTTTTTTATTACTTCTTGAATGATGGGGTAACAGGGAATACAAATGTCATCGGTAGATTTTACGATGCACCCTAGATTTTACTTTACTTAATAGACTAAGGACTAAAAATACTTATATGTTCATGCAATCTACGACAATACTAAAAAACAAATCTAAAAAACTCATTTTGAAAGCGTATTTTTTTGGAAAAATACAGGGTGATATGGAACTAGTTTAATATATTAAAATGGGTCACTCCTGGGGTCGCCCAGAGACACACTCAAGACTGTTTTTTGGTCTAATCGAGCATCTGTAAAATTTCCTCTAATATCCAAAAACCAGAACGTACGTAACGTAAATTTTATTTCCATAGTACAAGCTGCGAGGTTGCCACAATTTTATTTTTGAGGAGAATATTATGTATTAAATTTGTTTTACTATATAAAAAAAAAATAAACAGAAAGAGTAGTTAAAATATTAGTGTGAGTACAGTATCTTAACTGAGTGTTAATATTCTTTTTATTATTATTGAAGTCATGATATCCCGCATATATTATAATATAGTCAATAGTCATAAAAATTAAAATTCTTTGCTAAGTTTATAATGCCATTTTATTATCCTTTTAGTAAGAATTTGGCTTAATGATACTCTCAACCTTTTAATTTCCAAAATAGCCATTTAGGCATTTTTATCTTATTTATATACTCGTACATATCATTTTTAGCTGTTAAAGAAGTCTCTATGGTGATCAACATGATATTATTCTATATTCTTCTAAATTTCTCAATGCCACTTTTGAGTTTATCTATCAGACTATCCCGTTCTGCACTCTCCATATTAATTAATAGGGTTTCACTGCTTTCTTCTTTCGTATCTTCAGTTGGGGATTCAATATTTCTGGTAAAATGTTCTGTCTCAACTTCAGGCACAGACATCTAGCCCGGTCGGCATACTAGTCGTATGGGTTGAGATGATACGAGTCTAAGTAGATACGATTTTGAAGGATTTTTATCGGTTTCTTGAGGATTCTTTCTGCATAATTTATCTTTGAGTATTCCCGATTATTTGGTTTTGTCGAGCAATGTCGTCCAAAAGGACATTCTGGAATTAGTTTACTTCTTCGTACGGATTTAAGACCTCAAGACCGATGCGAAAAAGCCACCCGTATATGGCACCAAACATCGAGGGTGTTTGATCCGGTAGTTCATTTTTTCAACAACTAAAACCCTCCAAGGAGGGTTTTCCGGTGGTGGGGACAATTTCCAGGATACCTTTATGTTTTGGTTGGGACAAATTTCCGGCGGGGACAATTTCCCTGAATATTTTTGTGAGGATAAATAAACCTGTGTTCCGACGGAATAATTATTTTTTTATGAATTTAAATTACGGTTAAGTTTATGTTTTTGTTTTATTGAGCTCACTCCGCTTAATATTTTTTTCGGAATTTTGAATAACAGACTTGGTATGTGTGAAGCAAATTCCTAGACCACCAAGGCGACTTCCAGTTTGTGTTGGTTCGAAGAACTAGTGGTGTCCAACTTAACCCCTCTCCGCGGCAAACTTAGCTAAGGGGGCGCGCTAGTTGGGCCTCGCCGCCACCTTAATACCGCGCAGTTTCATCTGCAAATAATAAAATTAAAGGTATACATCCATGACACAAACCACTAACTCGTGACAAAACCGAACTGGTAAACTAGAATTTCTTGTTGGTGAGGAAATAAAAAGCTTGGAGAACTAGGACTTTTGATGGTGGAATTTAGGTTTCTTGCGGGTATGTGGAATGAAACTTTCAATACCTACTTGAATGATATTAGTGATTTGAGAGTAAATTTCGAAGGGATCAAGAGTGGAAAAACAGACAGGGTTCCAAGGAAAAGCAGAGAAAAAGTTTCGAAGACCATCCCAGTCGGCAGAATTGTAGTGTCAGATCGTGCGTTTTGACCTGATTTCAATGAACTCGGAATGTGTGGGACAAGAAACGGTAATGGCTAATGAGGCCATGATTTAAACGGCCAAGAGCAGCGCATGCTGATGTTAAGTATGGCTCAGCATGAGTGGTAAGGAAAATCTAGCGGGTTTGGATTATGAGTAGGAATGCGGAGAAAGTATGTTGGCTCCCTGATTAAATTGGACGTGACAAAACCGAAGTGAATTTCTTGTTGGTGGGGAAATAAAAACCGGGCTAAATTTCGTCAACTATATGGTAATTTTTTTACGAAAATGAACTGAAGTTTAACAATGAAATATTAAACAATGAAGTAAAAATTTGCCCATTCTACTTTCTTGCTACTATTTCACAGTCCGAAATTTGTCTGATAAAGAACAAGTTGAGCCCTTTGAGTCCAATTTTTCCACTATTTAGCATCTCCGCGTTTTTTTCCTTTAAAATTCAATTTATTTTTAAGCAGTTCCGTCTGTACAATAGACCTAGCATGTAGAGCCGTCTCTTAGGGGTGATTTTAAACCCGTTTCCTTGCCTGTGCAAGCCCTTCTTTGTATATTTCCCTTAAGAGTTGAATTGGTCTATTTTATATTTTTATTTTATCTGGATGGATCCATTTGTGCAGAACGGGCATTACCTCAATATTTAAATTTTAATCGAAGAGCAACACTCCTTTTGCTCTATTATGCATTTGTTTGCAGCAAACTCTGCTTTGCTTCAGGTATGTGGAATCCGAGTTATAAAGTACACATAAACCGGATTGGAACCGCATAAACCATAAACCGCAATTCAAAATAGATTTCTTAGGGCTCTGGCGAACAAATCAGACTGTACATCTGAAAGTGCGGCTCGAAGGTTTGGAGTTTTACCCCTGACCGAAAGGTGAAAGATATCAGACCTATGTATTATATTTAAATTTATTTATTTGGATCACCAGATCGATTCCCTTTTACTTTTGTCTTTTTTAAATTTTAATGTTCCGTCTAGGGAACTTATAAATCAGATACTATACTATATCGTTTAGAAGAACAAAGCTGGGACGTAATATTCCATTGGATTAGAATGCATATGCAGATCACTAGTAATAAATATTGTAATGATACTGTGGTAAGCATTTCCTTCCACGATTGCAACATTTAAGTCAAGGTTAAGACCATTGTTTTTCGCACATATGTTTGTTAATTACATGAATTTGTCTCATTTTTTGTTTATGTTATATTATAAAATAGTGTATAATCCTACTTTTGACAAACATGATTTAATTAAATTAGAAAAAATACGCGAAATCCACATATCCTGTTTTATATATAAAATAATTTTAACTCAGAAACCAAGATATTTATTTGCAAAAATTGAATTCAGGAATAATATTCATAATGTTAATACTAGAAATCAGAACACAATAGAAATACCTAAACATCATACTGAAAAATATAAGTCTTCGTTTAAATATACCTCTTCTGTAATTTATAATAATATTCCTTCTAGTCTAAGGGGCATAAGCTATATAACTTTCAAAAATAATATCAAAAATTATTTAGTAGGGGTAGGATTGGAAGAATGATTTTTTATAAATCAAAATCCTACCTATTTATGCCAACTAGTATACTACTGTCATTTTTTTGGATTTCTTTTTACTTTTATCAATTTTATATTTATATTTTTAATTGTTTTATTGGCATAAATAAACATCTTTATTATTATAATAATTATTATTAATCTCAATTTTTTTTTATCTAAGACATCCCACGTAGACTTCAAGCCTAAGTACTAACGTACCGTGGTTGTCTGAGGAGAAGGGAAATGTAGTTTATTGACACGGGATTTAAAGATTGGTAGGTTGGGATGGAAAAGGAAAACATCTGCAGGTAATTTGTTCCATAATCCGGAGATTTTAGTTATGAATAAGCGAAAGAAGTGGTCTGTCTGTTCTAGGGTTTTGCAGCTGGACAGTAAAGGGATTCATCCGTAACGCATCTCTTGTTGTTCTGTTAGAAACAGTCAAGGGGAAATAATACCGTCAAGTTCTTCAGAGCAAAATCAGTGGAAGTACCGGTAGAAAAGGTATACATCCACAACAGCGCGGCGATGAGCGAGAGAAGGGTGTTTTCTTGTGAGGACTGGGTTATTGATGAGTCGAATTGCTCTCTTTTCGATAAAATCAAGAATGTTTAGTGTTGAAGGTGATGCCGCTCCCCAGATGTGGGATAAGTACCCTAGGTTTGGTTTTATTTGGGAAACATAAATAGTGTATAAGTTGAAGGGGGAGAAGTATTTTCTGGCTCGAAAGACAAAACCAAGCTTTTTAGCTGCCCATGTGGCAACTGAAGTAATGTATTTGTGCCAGCTAAGATGATATTCGAAAGCGATGCCAACAAGATCGAACGTTTCGTTGTTCTGTAGGTCTTGGCCATTCATGTGGATCGAGTAAGCGCCGCCAGATTTTTTGCGCGGCTGGGGACAAGACTGGGTTTTGGAGGCGTTGAACTGAGAAATTATTGGAAAAAATCGAAAACAAAATTATAATTTTGATACCCTGCATCTTGGTTATTATCAACTTTGGAGTTAGGCAAGTTTGAATAAATCGCATTATTTCGACAAAAGGAGTCTGCTGTTGCTCTGTATGCCATTACTTTTGGACCACCCTGTACATGCAAGCTTGAAAATACACAATCACCTACCAAACGAACTGAGAACTTTTCCTACGATGAAAATATTTAAAAGAAAGACTCGAAAAATATTGATTGGTAAGGCTTATTATTATTATAGTTTGGATTAAGTTTAATAATGATATTCTGTGATATTTTTGTTTTTGTTTGTTACTTTTAGTTTGTCTTATACATATTTTATTGCTAGTAGTTGACTTATAAATTTTAAATCATTAAAGTGATGTTTAATTTACTACTGCTATTGTGATGTTTCATGACATTTTATTTTCGATTTTTGTACTTAACTTCTTACTATTGTTAGTGTTTTAAATATATATGTAATAATCTTGTTTTTATTCACCATATTTAAGTAATGCAATGGCAATTTTATATTTTCTTTAGTTTTGTTCATGGATTTATTAAAAGGATTCGATATCCGTATACTGTGAGCGTATCGAACGTGAAGCCTTATATTTTGTTGTGTGTTATTCTCTTGGGGGAGCAGTTTACTAACTACGAACATAGACAAGACTACGAATTACTACGTAATTGAATCAAGAATGGTAGTAGAAAGAGATAAAATAGCATTGGAGTGTTGGAGCTCAGAAGTGTTGTTGTCTGTGCTGGTTGTTTAGGAAAACGGCTGAACCTCAGTCTGAAAACTCGGTTACACGTACGTCTTTGTCTAATGAACTAGAAAAGAAAAAGTGCGACGTATAGATTTATAAATCACTCGGAGCGACTTTAAATAAACACCTTTAGAAATATCATAACCTATAAATAATAAAACCATTTTAACTTAAATTTATTATTATTTAGTAGAAAATAAAGTAATTTAGGGCTTTTATTACTTTTAGCAAATCTTGTAATGCTTCTAACGTATTTTTTGTACACAAATACAAGGTAAAATAAGATGTGGCCAACGTTTACAAATTGTGTTTACAGTGTCGCTTAGAATGGTTTGTTTTGGCTTCAAAGATTGTTACATCATCCCGTATCCTTTTATATAATAAATCCATGGTTTTGTTCATCTTACAATAAAGTATTTTTTGACTTTGACTTTGACTAACCTAGAATACTGTTCCCACATCTGACGAGCAGCATCACCTTCGACCAATAACGTCCTTGATTCTATCCAATAGAGAGCCCTCGGACTCATTAGTGACCTCGTCCTAACAAGAAAAACTTCGTTCTCTCGCTCATCGCCGCTCTGTTGGGGATCTGTCTCTTTTCTACAGACATTTCTACAGATTCTCCACAGAACAACTAACCGCAATCATTTCTCTCTTGACTGTTCCTATCAGTAAAACAAAAGGCGTACATCCAGATAACGAAGGGTCTCCAGATTACGGAACAAATTGTAAAAGCTTTCCCTTCCCCTCCCAACTTTCCATTACATTTCCCTTCCTTCAGACGCCTACGGTACATTAGTACTTAGGATTAAAGGAATGTGTGAATGCTCTGTGCACTTTTTAAATATGAATGAACCCAAGCTTTGTATTAGGTGCAATTTTTTTAAAATTTATTAGCAGAGCGCTTTCAACCTTATAGGTCATCATCAGTGCTTCCTGAAAGTAAAGAATAAATAGGTTTAGATACAGATTAAGAGTTAAATTAGAGTGGAGTTTTATTTTGAAATTTACAAGAATTTTTACTTTTAGTTCACTTGAATTTATTTTTATTTTTATAGGTTATATATATTTAGTTTATTACTCACTTGTCAGGATCTTAGACAGAAATCCGTTTGAACGAACAACAGTAGAACATATTAAAATATTTTTACATCACAATTAAAATCAAACAATCATTTTACAAAACAATTTGAAATTCGGCTTAAAAGGTCCCATTTTTGATGGTGTAAGATTTGATAAATAATCGTGAACCAGAGAGACCCGGTATGAAGATTGGTTATAAATGCTCCAAATTCAAATTTTGATATCAAAAACCAATCATTTGAAAATTCTATTCCTATGAAGAAAGTGCTTGGTAATTTATGTTATATTTAAATATTAAATTAAAGGAAAAGTCTGAGGAATTCTGGAATGAAATAAATCAAACTAATTCAAACCCAAACATTAAAGAAATGTTAAGGGCCTAAATCAATCGTATAAATGTGTAATGTTAGTAGCATGTATTTAGGGGGAAGTAAGTAACAAAAGAAAGAAGTAGACGGATGGCGGAGTTAGATTATGCAACGGGGAGAAAAGAAATAAACATTAAAGTGTCAATGGTTTGGAAACTCCAAAAATATAAGAAAATTGAAAGAACATGTTTGTTAAGATTATTAAGAATCCTGGAAAATGATTTAATTGTTGATTCATTCACCATTTCATCAACAATTAAATCATTTACCAAAATTCTTAATAAACTTAACAAATGTATTCTTTCAATTTTTTATATTTTTTGGAGTTTCCACACCCTTGATATTTAAATGTTAATTAATTTCAAAATAAAACTCAACTCTAAATTAAAATCTTAATCTGTATCTAAACTTGTTTATACCTTACTTTCAGGAAGCACTGATGATAACCTATAAGGTCGAAAGCGCTCTGCTAATAAATTTTAAAAAAATTTCACTTAATACAAAGCTTTGTCTCATTCATCCTAGGATTAAAGTCAAAGTGGGCTGTCCCAGATAAAACAAAATAGGATCCTTCACACTACTTACAGCTGTAACACACAACAAAAATTTTTGTTCCTCGGTTGCATACATATGTATGGCCACTAGTCTCTTTCTACACCGACTTTAAAGTCGTTAACAACTGTGGTGTGCAAGGTACCTAAATTTGGAAGAAGTTAAGCTTACTAGTAATACCAGTAATAAATGGTAAACATAATATTTCATACTTTTCATTGGTTTTCTTTTTGTAAAGTTGGTTCATTGTTTTGAAAAGAAAAATATGTAAATTTAAAAATATTGAAACATTCCGTTTAAAACTAAAAACTGTCATTATTTAATTAAAATGACTATAAATTCAAATGAAGTTTTCAGTGCCAAAACTAACACTCAATCGGTAGTAGCAACAGGACTTGTGGAAGTTGCCCTCTGAACTGCGCAAAAAGTTTGAAGCCCCCGAAAAGCGGCTGCTTCAACTCGTTCAAGTATTTGTACAACTGGTGCTTTAGTTCGATAACAAGTTGAAAACTTTTAAAATATCCTCGAATTATGCTTTTGTAAAGTTTTTGTTCGAGAGTAGATGTTACTGGGGAGTTTAATTGGATCTTAAAAAGCTAGAATATTCTTTTTTTATAAATTAAGCACAGTGGAACATGTGTTCTATTCCCGTACTCTAATATTTAAATGAAATATTTTCGATATGTTTCATAATAATATTCATTGTAACAAAAATTTTCATTATGAGACCGTGTTATTAACCAATTTGCAGTGGCGGTTGGTGAAATTTCAAAGTTGTTTATCTCTGTTCATACTTACAGGACCCGTACCAAATTTAGGGGTTTTACTAGTGAGCCCACTGGGAATATTTCGGTAAAGAAAAAAAAACATTTTGTAATTTGCGAAAAAAAGTGAAATCTTTGGTGCGGCCCTCCCAAGAAAAAATGAACACGTCTAGGTATTTGATTTCCTTTTTGTCTAAACAAAGTTTACATCATTTGGGCGACAGTTTTTCAATTTTGAGAGAAAAAAATGTGTTAGTAGAGAGTTATAGTCATTTGAAGTTTTTTATGCCTAAAACATAATTTTCCAAAAAATTCAAATGACTATAACTTTCTCCTAACACATTTTTTTCTCTCAAAATTGAAAACCTGTCGCCAAAATGATGTAAAATTTGTTTAGACAAAAAAGAAATCAAATACCTAGACGTGTTCATTTTTTCTTGGGAGGGCCGCACCAAAAATTTCACTTTTTTTCGCAAATTACAAAATGTTTTTTTTTCTTTACCAAAA
This sequence comes from Philopedon plagiatum, assembly GCA_963971165.1. NCBI lineage: Eukaryota > Metazoa > Arthropoda > Insecta > Coleoptera > Curculionidae > Philopedon > Philopedon plagiatum. The sequence goes on from OZ020193.1 coordinate 82,264,997, forward strand.
CATTCCCAGTGGGCTCACTAGTAAAACCCCTAAATTTGGTACGTGTCCTGTAAGTATGAACAGAGATAGACAACTTTGAAATTTCACCAACCGCCACTACCAATTTGAAACCCATACTTTTTAATCTAGTGGCCTCTGTTTTAATACAAAATAATAATATGATCTTGTCAGTTCTTTTACTAAAATTTGCATTTTCATTAAAACTTTTAAAAATATTTAAATAAAAAAATTATATCAGATTATGGTATTAGTGATAGTGAAGAATTTAATTTGTTTGACTTTTGCTAAATTAGGTAAACGTTGTTCAGTTTAAAGTTTATTAATAAATAGGGAATATGCATATAATTTACATCGATTCCATTCACTTTTGCGGCCTGTACCCGATTTCAACGGAAATCGAGGAAATTTCGACTTTGACGTTTAATAGCTCCGAAACGAAACATCCTGTATAACTGAATTTTCACAGTTTTTAATAAATCAACCCATAGGGGGTGAAATGGGGGTTCAAAGTTTGTAATGGCGTAAAATTGTTATTCGGTCCTATTTTATCTTGAAACTACGTAAAATGTTTTAACATGTTTTATAACAAGCGGCTGGAAATTTTCCAAGATGTTAACTATTATGTGATTTTCGGGGTTTCGGAAGCTCAGAAAATTTAATTTTGTCTAACAGTTATTAAAAAATATAACGGGGGGTTGGGGGGGGGGGGGGGGGGATAAAAATGCGCGCTGGGTATTTCTCCAAAAATGTTTGATGTATCATTTTTGGGGTTATTAAAAAATATATAAAAAGGCGAATATTAAAAATAGTATATAATTCATATTACCTATAGGAAGTGGTTAGAAATAGGAGTGATAGGTCAAATCAGTCTTTATTAAAAGAGCAAATATCCCTGGGAAATACGTGTATATATCCCTTTGTCCCGAAGAGACCTGAAAAATCCCTCGAATAGGGATATATCTTAAGTTGGCAACACTGTTATGGTGCGAGAAGCCGACCAAGCGACAATCAACAATCCCTGGAACCGGCGCGGCGGCCGACTCTCGACTTATTTTTTGTTTTATAAATAAATAGGAAAATAGGAATAGGGTGGCCGGGCAGGACATAAGTGGACCATTATACTTCTCTGTGCAGAACAAAACTGTCCTAATTTTCACCTAACTGTATTTAATTTTCGATGCAGTTTACAATAGTTTACATATGATTTGTTTAATTAATAAATGTTTTTTGTAATTATACAGCTATTTTTGCAAATCTAATTTAATAATTACAAGTTGTTTAATATTAATAATGTTTTGATAATCAAAACTTTATTAAACTTTAAACAAATTGTAATTACTACATTTTGTAATGTTTTAGTTAGAATACAGTTCCTACAATACTTTTAGGTATTACCATAAAGTAATATTTTTCTTGAATTACTTACGCCAACGCTGTACTGCATTAGCTGGGGGACAGTGTTCATTTTTATGGAAAACAACTCTGTTACCACTACTGACCAATGTTAGCAGATTTTTTCAAAGGATAAATTAAGATTTGCAAAAGTAGCTTCATAATTACAAAAAACATTTAATAATTATTATTAGACAAATCATATGTATAAACTGCATCGAAAATCAAATACATTTAGGTTAGGTGAAAATTAGGATTGTTGTGATGGGACAGGTTTATCTGCACAGGAAAGTAGAATGTCCCAAGTATGGAATTTTGATAAATAAATAAAATGGGTATTTGTTACAAAAATATTTGAATATATAAGGATTTTAATCAAATGCTGAAAAATGAAAAGAGAACAGTTTGTACATTATGTTATATGTTATGTATGAACTAATCACTTAAGCAAAATTTGGGTAGGCAAATGGGTGGGCACCTTTAGTTTCATGATGGGCCAGTGCTCACCTCTGCCCTCCCCCTGGCGCCGTCACTGTAACTTATATATAAAATGCAGCATAATAAAGTTTGAAAAAATCGGTCAAGTGCAAGTTATACTTGCACAATAATTAGTGTTGCATGCTATCAGCCCCTCACTTAACCTGAGCTAACATCGGTCGTCCAATCTATGCCAATGTACGGCGCTACCCGCCGCCGACGGGTATCACATCCCGCGGCGGCGCTAAGTGGGGAGCGTTTCGACTGAGCAAAATTAAAAATTTTGGAAAACGAGTAAGGACAAAAGTTGTTCCTTACATCGTGTGGAATATTTTCTGTCGAAAAACGTTTTCTTTACAACCGATGGTTCAGCAGTAATAAGAAAATAAACAATTAAATTGTTTATAACAATTAATCGCCCCAGATTTTCCAATCCTGATAATTTTGGCTCAATCTGCACCTAACTCTCAATGTTCATGATTTTTTTCAGATTTTTTTGACCCAGACATTTAATTTACATTAATAATTTACGTCGAATTCGCTTTGAACTGGGCCATCCTAAGAAGACGTGTCAGAGTAGATACGGGCAATGCAGGCAGGTTTTATCCTGGCCAGAAATTAAGAAAACGACCTGTATCTGCCCATGTGCGTAAAGTTCCTAAATTTTTCTTAAAAGTAACTGTAAAGCGGTTATTGGGACTGGTACTTTGGATTTCCCTTACTTCATTACACTGCAACGCAACATAATTCGAGTAATTCCACCAACTAACCAATACACACAGATTTGAGAATGGGCTCATTTAAAATTGCTACAATCTCGCTAGAAAATTGTCTAGGCTGAAACGGGTGTAATCCAAACATTATGATAATAATAAATTTCTTGCCTAGCGCTCGGGCATAGTTTCTTGTTAAATTATAAAAACTGGTAAGCCGGAATTAATGAATTTTATCGTTGAAATGGTCCAACCAGTACTGATTCATACATTGGGTGGGAGCCTAGGGTCCAGCTTAAGGAACCAATCTAAATTGACACCAAGACATACGCGGTGTTTTTTCAATTTTACTCTGCAACGCATTTTTAGTAAACTTTCTCTATAAGCCGGAAGTTTTTCCTGTACTAGATGACGAAAGTAAACGTGCAATCGCTGACATATTTATTAATTATCATAAGTCTTATTCTGGAAGATAAGCCAATCTGCGGACTCAAGTGGCTGTTTTTAAAGTCTGTCTGCACAATCGCTATAAAACGCACTATCCATCCAAAAAATGCATCCTAAAAAACAGATTTTGAAAATTCTTGTACTCTTGAATCATACTGAAAGTTGTGATCAACCAATAGGGCCTCAGTAAAATTAGGCTCTACAAATACTGATATTCAATGATTTTGCACGCTCCGGTATAATCCATGACATGTTCTTTGTGTATTAGTGGAGTATTTGTATCGCATGCTTTGCTATAGACAAACGTGAGTATTTCGTGATGGAGATACTACCAGAGCAGCAGAATTTGAAATCACAAATTTTTTAAAGTTTGCTAATGTTTCGGCTTCTGGAATACAGGATATTTACCACTCTATTATAGTATGGCATCATTCTTGCATAACTAATGAAATTTTTATCCAGTACCCGATCGATATATTTTTGCTTATTGGAAGTACCCATCTCTAATAATAAGAGACGATCGTTGATTATGAAGAAATAATTTAGCCTCCTCTTGGTGATAAATCTATGAAAACATTTTTGGTAAAAACAACAACTTTCTATCGTTATTGGCCAAAGTGGAACAAAATTTCATCTCTTTTAATTTTTAAAACATTATTTTTAATGCCTATATCAGTGGGCTCAGTCTAAGGCACATAAGACCTATCGGAGATGCTTCCGTTTTAATATCTCCTGAGAAGAATAAAAAAGGGAGCCATCTAAATCCCGTAAGCCGCTTAATATTGTTTCGCGGCCACTGCTCTACTTTAAGGAATCGAGTTATAGTCGGGTAAAAAGATACAATGTCGACCTTAGACAGTATTAAAACTCCTGCAGCGGTAATAAATGTTGTTGCAGGAGAAGAATGGCGAGTTTTTACCAGTAATTGTATACACATTGTATGAAACATAAGATATTTTTTTATATTCGACAAGTAGCAACAGACTTCAATAGACTGTTGTGGTACGACTGATTTTTTTCAGCTATGCCTGGAAATCCCCCGATAATTTCCGAAAAAACATTTTTCAAAAGTGTTTTTTTTAATCGGTTGTTGATTTGAAGGTACCAGTGCATCCACTTAGTCCTCGATCCAATGAAAATATCGCTAAAGTACGTGAATATGTTACTGAAAATCCCTCAACCTCAGTTCGTCATCGATCTCATCAGTTGAACATAATGAAACCAAACTGGCCTTGCACGCGTATAAAATCCAACTAACTTAAGAGGTAAAGCCCCCAAACCATGAGCATTGCCCTGCGTTAGCTAATTTTATCTTAGAAGAAGTAGGAAATATTGCACAATTTTTCAATAAAATTATCTTTTCTGACGAAGGGTTACCAAGCGTCCCGCGTCTAGCGGAATTGTCCACTTTTAGTACCCAATGTCCCGCGACTACGATCTTCGGAACGCTTTTGGTCCCGCTCTTTCAGGATAGGACATACTTATTTATAAATATACGACTTTTGGTCTAATTTAGGTACTGTTCCAATAACCTCTTACGACTTTTGATCGTAACAACAAAAAAGTAAAAACAAAAAAAAAATTTTTATTGTTAATTTTAATATTTGATTTTACGTTTTTGGCTTAAATATTTTTAAATTATACTTACTGTTTATTTAAAAATAAAATTTATTATCTCTATAAATAAAAGAAGAAACTGTCTGACTGACTCACTGACATATCATCGCACAGCCCGTATCGCTGGGTCTAGAAACTTAAAATTTTACACAAAGGTGTCTTATATAACGTAGGAATCCACTAAGACCCCTAAGGGGGTAAAACAGGGGTTCAAACTTTGTATGGGAAAAAATATTAAATGGTCCTATAAACTGGAAACTTCATACAAGTACCCTACAAAATAACGTTCAGATTAGTGTTGTAAATATCCGTATTCTTTAGATATCCGAATCATACGGAATCGGAATCAGCTAATATCCGTATCCAGTATCTGAATACGAATCCATTTCTTGACCCGCGCGAAAGCGGTTACAGATAATGTATACGTATGCAGGCAACACTAAAACATTTTCTATCCGGATACACGGCTCGGTAGGTCGATGCCATAGACAGTCGATGCGGTATCATATCATTCAAAGTCGAAGGTTAGGGATAAGAAGGCACCGTCGTCGTTTGAATTCGGTTCGGGTGAGGCGGGCCTAGTTTAACCAATGGGTCTCATCGCATATGATACCCGTTACCCCGATAACTATGCTATCTTTTTTTAGGAAAGGTCATTAGAAAGAGAAAACATAAGATCAAACCAAATCGCAGACCGTGTTGTTCGCTTACAGTCGATTCCGTTTTCTCTTTGCACTTTGCATTAGTAACCAGCCGATGCGAATTTATTTTGATTCCGAATCAAGTTCTCGGCCGGTTACAGATAATCCGGATTCTTTTAATATTCGGATCCAACGGATTTGTGGATACCTATCCTTACATCACTAGTTCAGATTCACTAAGAAGGTTTAAGATTTAGTACTGGTTTAAATTAATATCTTATAGTTTTGATCAGTTATGTTTTGACAGGTTTTTGTCCTGTCATTGTTAATAAGTCATCATTAAAACCTTATGAATTATTGTGATATTTCAGCCATTTACTTGGTTTCCATATGATTTTCATCTTGGAACTAGTTGATGTAATGAATTTAGTTCCATTATTGTTGAAAGTATGTACTAAAATTGTCATTTTCTTGATAAATTTGCGAAAAAGCTCAGAAATAAGTTCATAGTATAAAACTTAGTTGTCTCATTCTTACACTTGCCAGTTTAAAACTTTTGGTTGTCGAATTCGACCGGACTAGCGTTGGAGAATCTGGTTGTAAAATATTTAAACACGTGTTTTACAGTTTCTAATAAATCAATCCCTAAGGGAGTAACATGGGGGTTCAAAGTTTGTAATGGGGTACAATTGTTATAGTCGCGGGCGAAAACTAGTGTAATATAAGTGTCCTGCACTTTTATTCAATGTCTCGCTTTTTTACTAGCAAATCCCGCTGAACGCAAATGAGGACTTGGCAACCCTACCTAGGAGGTTATGAAAACAAGCAAAACTGTAGGATTTGGGGAAGTGAAAAGCCTTGCCCTTGAGTCATTGAATAAAAACCTTTACGCATACATCCTCTTCGAGTAACCGTATGGTGTGCAACGTGGGCCGTAGGTGTTATAGGGCCATTTTCTTATGAAAATGACGATGGTGAAACGCTTAATGTTAATGGCGACCCTTAGCAATATGTTCTTTTGACAAGATGGCGCCACTTATCACATGGCGAGGAAAACTTTGGATTTTTTACGGAGACGTTGTCCAGGTACAGTGAAGTTACCCGGGAAAAATCTAAAATCTCGGAACCCGTCTATAGCGAATGGATTTTCATGCGACTTGTTTCTAATCGTAAAAACTTCAATCTTTTACATTAAAATATTAATGCTAATTTTTATTTAATTATTTAAACAAACAATTCTATGGAATGAATCTACAAGTTTTTTGCAATAAAATTGACTATGTTTAATTTTTTTCCTTAATTAGTAATTGTTTCATTTGGACATTTCTCTGATCTTAATGAGTGGTTTTTAATCAAATTATATTCATATTTTGTGACGATATATTCGCCATTTTGTAGGAGCAACTTCAAATTTTGATTATTTGAACATAGATTTATTCTCAGTAGTAGGTACCGAAAACCATAAGAATCCTTTTTTTTAACGATCACATTGGAATTGTGAAAGATATTACATTTCAACATTATTATTTTTTGTATTACTTTTCTCTAAAAACATTTGGATTTTTTAGTGAAAGTATGTATCTTTTGTGTTTGTAGACTAATTAAGAAAAAAAATAATCAGTTTTAGTGTAAAAAGATAAAGATTCATTCGATAATTAAGAAATATTTGTTTAAATAATTAGTAGCAACATTTTTTAAATGTAAAAGATTAAAGTTCTTACGACTAGAAACGCAATCTAAAAAGTCCAATGAAAATCCGTTCACTATAGACGGGTTCCGAGGTAAAAATCTAACGGCACTGGGCTAGCGTCATTTCTAGAAATGCTCTGCCTTAAGGACAAAGCCTATTCTAACAATCCGCAGACCATTAATATCCTGAAGTAGTGTTGTAAATATCCGTATTCTGTAGATATCCGGATAATACGGAATCGGAATCAGCTAATATCCGTATCCATTATCCGAATACGAATCCATTTCTTGAACCGCGCGACAGATCATGTATACGTATGCATGCAATACTAAACATTTTCTATCCGGATACACGGCTAGGTAGGTCGATGCGGTATCGGTATCATTCGAAGTCGAAGGTTAGGGATAGGAAGGCACCGTCGGCGTCGTTCGTTCTCGTTTGAATTCGGTTCGGGTGAGGCGGGCCTAGTTTAACCAATGGGTCTCATCCCATATGATACCCGTTACCCCGATAACTATGCTATCTTTTTTTAGGAAAGGTCATTAGAAAGAGAAAGCATAAGATCAAATATGCCACATCGCAGACCGTGTTGTTCGCTTACACTCGATTCCGATTCCGTTTTCTCTTTGCACTTTGCATTAGTATACAGCCGATGCGAATTTATTTTGATTCCGAATCCGTATTCAAGTTCTCGGCCGGTTCCGGATAATCCGGATTCTTTTACTATCCGTATCCAACGGATATTTGGATACGTATCCTTACATCACTATCCTGAAGCAAAACATTCGTCAAGCTTTTGGTGAAATGAAACCACAATTGGGCCAATTTTACAGTAAACTCGAACAAACCCGACCAAAAAATGATCATCTGTAGAAACAGCCGAGGGGGACATTTATGGAGAATATTATTTTTAAAACATAACTGTCATGTCTCTACTTTTTGACGAAATATAGAAGCATGTTAGTTTTATAAAACTGTTCGTTTTATTTAAAAAGTAAAAAATAAAGTTCCTTTTGGGATTGGGACACCCTTTACAATGCATATTCGAAGAATTATGATTTTGAAACAGCGTCTTTATAAACAAGGGATATCCGAAAAAACTGTAATTAAAAAAAATACTTTCGAAAAGACGTTCTTCTAGAAAATGTATTTTCAAAATAACATTTTTGAAAAATTTTCGCAAATCCTATGCAAGGTACTTATATGGTATATCTCGACATGGTACGTTTTAACGTATTCTGAAGGCATTTTGACAACTTTTAAAACTAGGTGTGTGGTGTGTGTGTTGTCGAAATCGCACTGAGACGGAGCTAAATCGAATGACGAATTTTGGCACAACGGATTTTATAAATCTATCTAAAAATTAGAAATTAAATATGAGTTTTTCTTTCTTTTATAAGAACTCGACTTTTTCCATACACAAAAGCAAAATATATAAAATTAAACCAATTCTGATCCAAAGGGAAATCCAACGGAAGGTTTGCAAAGAAAAGAAAACTCTAAAATTGGTCCTTGGGGACAATCCCACACGCAGGGCCTATTCTACTACAGACGGAACTGTTTAAAAATATATGGCATTTTAAAGGGATACAAAGGGAAACAATATGAAGATGCGAAAGATGTTTTTAAAAACGGAACTGATTGTGAGATATGTGAGCTTTTTTTATGTTACCCTTAGGGGTAGTATAGACAAAAATATACACACGTATTGTTTTATTATTATATGTACAAATTTTTGCACCTAAAAATATGACACCTACTTTGATGAAATTGTCCATATTTTACTGAAGTTGACTTAATTATGATGTTACCGGCGACGAAGTGGTTTAACCATTTTCCAATAAAAAACTTAGAAATCTAATGGTGTTATTTTATTCAATAAAATTTACTCGGTTGTCAAAAATTAAAAAACGCCACACTGACAAATACGATCGGAAAAAATTCATTTCACCGTTCATCGGCTGGAAGATGGACGGTGAATTTCGGCCATTTTCGACAGTCTAGCAGGTGCCTGCTCTGACCATGTATATCTATTAACAAGTACTTTTCTTATAACCATGTTCAGCCGTATACGGCAGTGCAAAAATACGGCCGATTACGGAGGCAGTACCGAGGCAGACCCGAGAAGAGCCCTTCTCGGGTATGACCATAGCCTTACAGAAGAAAACATCAGATGACGACACTCCGCATAATCACGGTATAGTTTTGAAATGGTTAACCGGAATAATAACGCCACCAGCCGCGGCAATTATGGGTGTCATCAATTAAGGATGGATAGCAATATTAAGCATATGGCAATAATTGGTTTAATAGACATATACGACTAATAAGAAGTAGGTTGATATACACTGTGGATGACAACCAAACGACCAGAATCGGATTAACGCTATTGGCATTTCTAGGGCACAACAAGCAGTTTAAACTAAAATGGTAGAAACATTATGCCGGGCGAGTCAACAATTGCGCGAAGTAATTTTATATCTTGAAGATAATATTTGTCGATAACAGACTTTTATGTTAAGGTATAATTGGATATTCTGCACATTTCAAAATATTTTGAATTATACAGGGTGCGTTCAAAAAGTAGGGTGACACAAAGTTAGATTTTTTGAATGGGATGCCATGTATTTGAAAGGATTTTTGAATTCCACGTGTAATTTCATAACTTTTTCATTAGGTTTAAAATACGAAAAAGTCATAGTTCTAAAGATAATTCGATTTGTAATGAAAATTTAGCATTTGCAAGCATCTCTTTGTTGTAAAAATATTACTTGAATTTTGACGCCAAGCGATTAATAATTTGTATCCTGAGTAAATTAACTCTAAAAAACATATCCACTATGAAATATTTGACACCTCATTTACAGGGTGTTTTATTTCTAGTTAGAAAGTCAGAAAACTTCTAATTAAAAATTTGCACTTTTATCCAATGGAACACCCTATATATTTTTCGGTCATCTTATAGCTCGTCAAAAACTCTTCACATTTTATAAAGAATGCCCTATCCCTATCTCTAATAGTTCTTAAAATATTTTCAGCCAGATTCTCCAATGCTAGTCCGGTCTAATTTGACAATCAAAAGTTTTAAACTGACAAGTGTAAGAATAAGACAACTAAGTTTTATTGTATGAATTTATTTCTGAGCTTTTTCGCATATTTATCAGGAAAAGGACAATTTTAGTACGTACTTTCAACAATAATAGAACTAAATTCATTACAGAAACTCGTTCCAAGATGAAAATCATTTGGAAACCAAGTAAATCGCTGAAATATCACAATAATTCATAAGTTTTTAATGACAAGTACAGGACAAAAACCTGTCAAAACATAACTGATCAACTATAAGATCTTAATTTAAACCAGTACTAAATCTTAAACTTTCTTAGTGAATCTGGACGTTTGATTTTTCGGGATTTTCTGTTCTCGTTATAGCATCTTTTGTCAATGGATCTCAGCAGCAATGGAAAACATGAAAATAATGTTAGTAGATGACATTAAAAATCGATTCTAAAGTTCAGCGTGTTTACTGTAAAGTTTATTGTCCATATTTAAAATAAGTTTTTCCAAAACTGAATTAAATTTATTTTATGTGTTGGGCGAGGCAGATAATAATTGTCTTTTTGCGGAAAGATTATACAGGACGAAATATCCTGCGCGTTGTTCGGTTTGCCTTTGACTGTAACGTGTCACAACGAGAAGGTAATTTACGGCTACTATCTTGGGGATTCTCTTGAACTTGTAACAGTATTTCGAGTTCTTCTCACCATATGTAGCTATTCTATTGGCAACTTTACGCTTTGAATGTTCCACACTGGCGGTTGAATCAAAACGTTCCATTAAATTTTGGAAACTACGGGGACTGGGTAATCGCCGCTCAGGATATTTTATCCTGTATAATCTTTCGGCAAAAGGACAATTTTTATCTGCCTCGCCCAAATCATAAATCATATCGATTAATTCATCTTTGAAAAAATTCATTTTGAGTATAAATAACTGGACAATAAACTTTACAGTAACAACGCTTAGCTTTAAAACCGATCTGATTCTTAATATCTTCCACTAAAATTATTTTCATTTGTTTTCCATGGCTACTGAGTTCCATTGACAAAAGATGCTATAACGGGAACAGAAAATCCCGAAAAAACTAAAATATTTCAAAAATTATTAGAGCTAGGAATGGGACATTCTTCACAAAATGTAAAAGTTTTCGACAAACTATAAGGTGGCACAAAAATTTATAGGGTGTTCCATTAGATAAAAGTAACATTTTTTATTTAGAAGTTTTTTGACTTTGGACCTAGAAACAAAATACCCTGTAAATGAGATGTCAAATATTTCATAATGGATTTGTTTTTTTATTTAATTTAACTAGGATGCAAATTATGAATCACTTGGAGTCAAAATTTAACTAGTATTTTCACAACAACGAGATGCATGTAAATGCTAAATTTTCATCACAACTCGAATTATCTTGAAAACTATGACATTTTAATATATTAAAATAGTGAAAAAGTTATGAAATTACATGTAGAATTCAGATATCCATTCAAGTACAGAGTGTCCCATTTAAAAAATCTTACTTTGTGATCCCCTACTTTTTGAACGTACCCAGTTTAATTAAAAAATTTTAAAATGTGCAGAATATCAAACCTTAACACAAAAGCTTATTATCGATAAATCTTATATTCACGGCGTAAAATTACTCCGCGCAATCGTTGACTCACCTGGTACAGAAGTCCGGGTTAATCAACGGGAGACCGTACCCCCATGTAGGTATGGCAAATATCAAAAGTTTAAATATTTAATAGGGTTCCCAAAATAGTAGGTATTTTCAGTTTTCCGTTGGAATTTGTTTCTGTAACGCCACCCAGTCATGAGACCCCTGTATGCGTATTGTATATGATTAGAAGTCGTTGCTAATTTATCAAAGCTGCAAGCGCATCTAAATCATAATTCTAACGATGTGATGAGCATTTAAATATGCTAATGTAATGTTAATTTTATAACCACAAAATGTAAACTGATCATTTTAAAAATATGTATGGCTCCAAAACTTAGCGCCTTAAATACGATTTTCGAAAACTAAAACTTTATTTCATCTAAATTCAGCGGCAAGAAGTCTTTTTAAACAATTATACGATTTTGAATGGTATACAATACGTTTTTGAATGTTATACAATGTTTTTGAATGTCAACAAAATGATATAAAATGTGTTTAAAAAATACCTAAACGTGTTAATTTTTCCCCAGGGGAGTCAAAGCAAAAATTCAACTTTTTTTCGCAAATTACAAAATATTTATTTTCTTAACCAGAACATTCCTCGTAGGCTCACTATCAAAACCTTGAACTTGGCATGGGTCCCGTAAGTAGCAACAACAGAGATATTCAACTTTAAAATTTCACCAGCCGCCACTACAGTATAGATTCTCCAGCTGAACAATCGTAATATAAAAGGTTAAAAAAAATCAAGCACCAACTTATTTTTATTGCAATTGAAAAAAATAACTTTATTATCTGAGCGGATACAGTACAGGGGGCTGGAAAAGTCTTAGTATGGGCAAATATAATTTCTATTTAGATAGAGACACCAAACTATAGGTGTATCTTATTGGTTAATAAATATTATTTTTTATGTAATTAAACATTTTGAACCCCCTTGAGTGGAAACGCTGGGGAGTTGAGGTTAAAAATTTGAAATGCAGTCCTATGCCATGTGGTGGGTACTTTATTTTAAATATTTTAGCGCAAACCCGAGGCCTGTATCTTAATTTGTTTTTAAATGGCTAGCCTTTAAAAATAAAAATCCTGAAAAAAATCTAAATGTAAGTACATTTATTTCTCTTATTACTTCAAAAGTTGTTCCAATGACCACCATGAACTTCTTGGCAGTAATAAAGTCGATTTTGGAGCTTATTTCTCACATTATCGAGAATGGCAGGTGTCACTTCTTGGGTTTCACTTCTTGGCGTAGTTCAAAATACTGCCAAGAAGTTTATGGTGATCATTGTGAACAACTTTTAATACAGTAACAAGAGAGATAAAGGATTTAAACTTTTTTCACGATTTTTAATTTATGTCACATTAGAATGCCACGTTAAAAAGCCTACTTTTAATAGGGTTTGTAGAAAAATATTTTTTTCTACAAACGTGTTAAAAATGCATTTTATAACACCCCGCAGAGGCCTTAAAAATGTTACTTTATGGCACTAGTGTTAAAAGTACTTTATAGCATGAGTATTAAAAGTACTTTATGGCACTAGTGTTAAAAGAGAAATGTAATATTTTAAATGGAAACATCATATTATATAATATATATATATATATATATATATATATATATATATATATATATATATATATATATATATATATATATATATATATATATACAGGGTGTTATGGAAATCATTTAATATATTGGAATGGGTGACTCCTGGGATGGTCCACAGACATATCTAATACTTTTTTTTTCTTAAATCGAACATTTTAAAAATTTTCAAAAATACCCTAAAACCAGTCTATATTCGCCGCATCTGGCTGATCGTACACAAGGCGCTTGACGGAAATTTGCGCGCGAAAAACTTTAAACAAATGAATTTGTTGAAACGTTGTCAGACGTATAAATCTTTAAGGAGAATTTATTTTCTGTTTTTAAGCGTAATTTAAGACATTTAAGAATTTTTTTTAACCTCTTCCTACGAAGAAACTAAAAAAAATAGTAAAAAGGCACTGCGAAATCAATCATTTTTGTCAGTAGCCTTAGTTTTAAGTAATATTTAAGACACCCTATATTACGTTATTAATGAAATAAGCGTTATTCTTACTCTTACTAGCTTAAACTTTCTGCCAAGGAAAAGTTAAAAATCAAAACGAAAATACTAATTGAATTGAGCACAACTACATACCTAGTACTTACTTCAAAAGTATAACCAGATCCGCTAAATTCAAAGACATTTACCTTATAATGTCTTTGGCTAAATTACATTTGCACCGGCAAACGTTACCATATAATACGTAAATATTATTAGTGTTTTAAATTAAATTTAGGTTTCAACCCTATTACGCTACTCTCTCAAAGAAACTAGATAAAACTGATCAAAATATTGGTTAACAACGGATCGACGAAGACCATTTTCTAGGTAGTGAAAATAAAGTAAATTATTTAAATCTTTAAACGAAAAAAAAAATTAAAACATTCAATTGTGTGGCTTGTGTGCTGTTGACAAACTTAAATATGGCGCACGGACCTTTGATGACAAGAAATCCTTCTATTTCGATCTCCCTTCATCATGAAACATGTCTCTTTGTCACTTCCTGTACTTTTATTTGGCGCGAAAATTTAAAATAGAAGGCCTGTTTGTATTTGTCTTTGAAACACTAGAGTTAACTGCTAAGCCCATATATCGAAAAAGAGAAAAAAGGCGTCATCGATTTTAAGAAAGGAAGCAGAATTAACCATTAACCATACTTTTTTTATGTGTCAGATTTTTAGTACAGATTGTTTGTTTTGCAAATATTTATTAAAATGTGTGAACAAGAAGGTAAGTTTTTGCCAGATTTTCACTTTACCGTAGAATAGAGCAATATTTCCTTTTTTAGGTATGTCGGAGTTTATAATATTGCCCTCAACCAATCCTTCCCAAGCCCAAGATGAAGGAGAATCATATAAGTGGAGTCACAATTCTACACTTATGTTCTTGGATTTGTATAAAGATTATAGGAACCAAGTTGGTTCTTTAAAAATAAGAAACCTTAAGAAAATCTTTGAGGAAATAGCAAAAGAATTACGGTACAAAACATAACTGCTGCAAATTGTGAGAATCGGTGGAAACATTTAGAAAGAATGTACAAAAAATATATAGATAACAATAACAGGCCGAGGAAGGAAAGATTTTGAATATGCAGAGATTATGGATAAAATTCTAGGTAAAAGGAATACATCCAGCTATATTGCTGTCTTCAGACACCGTGATTTATTCAGCAATTGAGAAGGAAAATACTGGTTTAGTGGACACAAACATGGAAAAGGAGAATATAATGCAGGATATTATAATGGAAGCAAATGCCACTGAGAAGACAAAGGAAGTAGCATCTGTAAAAACAATGTCAGTAAAAACTAGTTACAAGAATAAAGAGTTAAGGACATATACATATTCTAAAGGAAATAAGACAGGATAGAAAAGATTTCTATAAAAAACTTCTGGAAATAAAAGAAAAAAAGTTACAGGAAAAACAAAGAAAAATAACATTTTAGAAGAAAGAAACACTATATTGAAACAATATAAGTATGCTTAAAGAATTGCCATTGTTACATATAGAAGACATATACCTAAAAGAAATAAGTCGACTAACTACTTTAAATATTGAATTTTGTTCAAAGAATTATTTATTTTGATTATTGTTACATTCCTCTATGGATTATATTTTATTTTTTGTCTTCTAGACAGTTTTAGAGTTTAGTTATTTTTTTAAAATAAAACATTAAAATTTTATGTCGTTTGTTATAAAACAGGAGCTTGAGCTATCGTGTATCGATACAGAGGAATTATTTTTTTATTACTACCTTTCATGCTTCTTATTAAACTAGATCACGATACACTTGCAACAGTATGCTACATATGACGTCACTTCGAGGGAAAATCCTCAACTGACTAGACACTTGCACCCCTTGTACATATGTAAGTACAGGTCAATTTATTGTCGGGTAGTGTATTGGGTTGACGTTTATTCAAATATTACAGGTCAGTTTATTGTCGGGTAGTATGTTGAGTTGACATTTATTAAAATATTATTGTCATATTTCATTTGCTCAGGTAAGCGCCTAGTCAATTTAAAATTTTCCCTCGAAGTGACGTCATAACGTAGCATACCATTGAAAGTGTATCGTGAACTAGATATAATGGCTAGTAACGTAGGTCAGTACCAGTGGCGTATGGTGAAATTTCAAAGTTGTATATCTCTGTTCCTATTTACAGGACCCGACCAAATTTAGAGGTTTTAATAGTGTGCCCACTGGGAATGTTCTGGTAAACTCAAGCAAAAATTCAACTTTTTTCGCAAATTCAAAACGTTTTTTTTTCTTTACAAAAACATTCCCAGTGGGAATTAAAACCAATTAAAATTGGGACCGGTCCTGTACGTAGGAACAGAGATATATACAACTTAGAAATTTCACCATATGCCACTGGTCACTACCATCTCTATAGTTGTGCCTTTAAACATATTTATATACGGGGTGCCCATTTTAAGTTTTAACCACCATCGTATAGTTGGAAGCACTCCAATTTTCATTTTGCCCCCCCCCCCTCCTTGATGGCGCCCCTTGTTTGCATTATTTTATATATTTTTAGCATTTTTACAACAAATTCAAATTGGATAATATACTGTGTACGTGGTAATATGTACAGGGATATCCAAATAAAAGTGAACAGGCCTTATAACTTTTTTATTTTTAAAAATGAGAAAAAATGTTAAATATGAAAGCTTTGGGGATTTTTATGAATCATTCATATATCTTATCAGCAAAACAATTGAGTATCGAATAAAAGAAATATAGTATAAAACATTGATTTTCTCACTTATTTTAAATTGGATGGTATGATTTTTATCATATTTTTGGATTTTTTTTATCCGATGCTCGATCATTTTGCTGATAAGATATATGCATGATCTATAAAAATCCCCAAAGCTTTCATATTTAACATTTTTTTCCATCTTTAAAAATAAAAAAGTTATATGCCTGTTCACTTTTATTTGGATATCCCTATACAATCGTGGTTTAAAACAGTTTAATTTTCTATTCAAATTCATTTATTCATGCTATTACAAATAAATTGTTTACACACGTCAATTACAGATAAAATAATTTTCATATTTAGACAATAATAAAAACATTCCTGACAATACAATGCATTAAAATTTATAAATCGAAATGAACACAATACAAACACATTAAAAAATCTAAATAAAAATATTAAAATATATTACAACTATAATCTAAGTACTGTTTTGTGATGTAAAAAGCATGTTTTATTAGGAACTGTTTCACCTTCATTTTAAACTGCTGAGTAGAGAGCTCTTTAACATTTTGGGGTAACTTAGTAAACAGTTTTATTGCATAATATTCTGGTCGAGCCTGACATTTACCCAACCTGCAGTGTTGTGGAACGTAGTTGGTCTTATTCCTAGTGTCATGGTCATGTATGTCTTGGTAAGACAGTAGGTCATCCTTTTCTTTGATGTAGAGGAAACTTTGCAGGATGTAAGGCATTCCCACAATCCTCCCTGTACCCTAAGCCTGCCATGATTCTGACTGCCTTTTTGCTGGAGACCAAAGACTCTTGTGCATGAGGTGACCGTCCCCATGCGATAATGTCATATGTCATAACACTATGGAAAATTCCATGATATGCTGTTCTCAGGGTATTTATTGAAACATTCACTCAAATTTTGTAAAACAAATACACTACTTCCAAGTCTTTTACAAACATTAGCTACATGAACATCCCATTTCAGCTTCCTATCTAGGTATAGCCCTAGAAACTTGACAGATGCAGCTGTTCCACCACCACGTGACTGACTTCGTGATGTAGATGCGCTGACAACATAATCCAGCAGGCTCAGCGGATCTATTTCTTCCTGTTCCAGCCAATGTTCTGTTAAACATAAGACTCCCAGGTCACAATCAGCAATGGCAGCCTCGAGCTCGTGAAGCTTGTTTTTCACAGAGCGGACATTGTAATGTAGCAGTTTTATACATGACGATTTGCTACCACCAGGCTTCGCCCCTGTTGAGGTTCTAACCTTGTTAGGTTTAAAAAACTGTTTACTTGAATACCAACTGGCTAAACATTTTTGTCAAGAATGACAGATTTTTTATCCGTGGGCACACCAATTTTAAAAGAACTATATTTCTGCTTCCACTTTGTTTTTATCCGTTCGCATTCACAGTCGATGTTATAATTTAATTTTAGGTATTTTCCAATATCCTCAGGTTTTGTGTCATTAGACAATCGTGATACAAATTACCAAGAATAACTACCTGATGAAGCGGCTTTCAAGGTGGTTGCATCCTCTGTTTGCCTTCGATTGAGTTTGGTCTCAGCTTTGGGTCCACTTGTTTCTTTTATTTTTTACTGTAAGCTTCTGTTTGTTTTTGTTCAACTTCGTTGAAAGCATAGAAAAATCAAAGAAAATAAAAGGGTTTGATTGAAGGGGTTGAAAGTAAAGTAGGGTTAATGCCACTGTCATTTTCTTCTTTTTTCTTGGGATGGCTTGCAGTCACGCTAGACTGTTGTTGTGGTCCTTATGCCAAGTCGTTTTGTTCGATGCCAATTTCTGCTTCTTTTGTTTCTTTCGCAGCTAATTTCACGGAATTTTTGGTTTTACGGCTTTTTTTATTAGGTTAGAATTTTCGAAATTTTCTATATTCTTTTCCAAGTAAGCATTTTTTTCTTTAAGAAGTTTATTGTTTTCTTGAAGAATTTCATTTTTACTCTTTAGTTCGTCCACTAAAGTCTTTAAATACATAATTTCGATATACTTCTCTGGTTTGGGAATGTCATCACTTTGTTTACATTCCTTACACATTAATCCAGTTTTGTAACTTATTATTATAAGTATATTAAGTATATTAACTTTATTATTTAGTGAAAAAGAATGTTTCCAGTGCTATAAGGATAACACTGGACATTTGTGGCTATTAGTTAGTGAAGAAGAAAGTTTCCACTTCCAGTGCTAATAAGTAGGTTTAGTTGAAGATTATTATTTTACACTTCACTTGAAGAGCAGTTCTCTGTATTGTTTTGTGTTGTAATATTTTAGCTCTTTGAAATTAGTGTTACTAGGAGTTCTTTCTTTAAAGGTAACAAAAATATTAGGTTTTCAAACTTGATTCATAGAAATATGGTAAAAAAATTTGGCAACGCCTGACTTCGAAACAAAAAATTTTTTTTCTGTAACTGACATTTCTTGCTGTTTTTTATATGGCCATGTATTTATGACAGTGGCGCGCAGATACTAAAAAAATTTTTTTCGAGGGCCGATATTTACCTTTTTTAATAGTGAAACACCATTTATGAATATTTATATTCAATCTGAATTCATATCAGGAGTTACCCATTCCAATATATTAAATGATTTCCATAACACCCTGTATATATATATATATATATATATATATATATATATATATATATATATATATATATATATATATATATATAAAAAGATATAAATTATCATTTGTATTTTATTTATTAACGTTAATATTAATGGTACAATTCAAACAACTTGAAAAGCAAATTCCTTCCACAGGTCTACCACCCTCTGTGGTTGAGGAGGATTGAATAGAAACAACCGCATTCCCAGTTGACGTTGCATCAACATCTTCTGTTCTTTGCACAGTAAGCAGTTATCGGGCAATAGAATTCTTAGTTTCCAAGGAATCTTCGATATACTCCTCAGCAACATCAGAGGATTTCCAACCTCCATGTCGCTTAATTGTCGTCATATTTACTCCAGCATCAGAGAGTAAGCTCGCTGAAAAACGGCGAAAACAATGCCCCATATAGAGGTCCGAATTTTGAAGATTCAGAAATCTTGCTATAGCAGCAGAAATTTTTCCAAACGAATTAATTCCGACCGGATTTCTGGTACATTTACCTTTCACATATTTTAGAAAAGCCGCTGATTTCCGACATTTGCAGGACGAAGAGCCATGTATTTTCGGTAAAAATCCAAATAAAATGTTTCAACAATACTGAATTTTCGTGGTACCTTGGTTTTTGTATCTGATATTGAAATAATTAATGAGGTTTCCGTATCTTCCACGTTGTCAAGAGTCAAATTACACAGTTTCGCCCTACTCTACGGCATGCACCAAATATTCCCACAGCTACTTTCAACAGAAGATACTCATCATCCGGTGCACACTTCAAAAATTGTTAAATTTGACCTTTAGTCAAGATCTTGGATTTTTTAGGTTGGTAACCCTCTCCTTGACGCTTCAAATGTGCAATAAGTTTAAAATGCTTGCTGATATCTACATCACTGTTTATACGTAGCATAGCTTTGATCATCGAATAATTCGACCCCAGATAAAGCCACACCAGATGAGAAAGTGTATATTTAACACGTTAACTCGAATTTATTTAAAGCTCCGCCACCGACTGTTGGCCAGACACCAGAGAATATAGTAAAATATAGTTCTTCAGTTGTATTTTAGATTCGAGTAGTGTGGTGTCGAATGTAGTATTTGGTGCGGGCTATCCCCACATCTCTCGCGTCAAAGTCAAAGTAAGCGGGCGAGCAGTTTCTCATCTGGAGTCGCTTTATCTGGGAATTCGACCACAGAGACGATGCTTTCCAAACCTTCGCTTTCTCCTCAAAATATGCTAGGAATACATTTTCAGTATATTTCCCAGAATCGCCTTTCTCTTCACACCTTTTCACAAACCTATCGTAGGCAATCTCATATTGCATTCTCGATTTTCTGGGAACTAAATCCAATGTATCACGATTGGCCGCTTCATTAATTTCTTTAAGGGGATCGATTTCACCCATACTGTCTTGCATTTTAAGCAAAGCAAAAACTACACCAGTGTGTTTTAATTAACTGGCAGGACGTTTCAACTTTTCCGTCAACAACTACGACGCCAACAATGGTTGTTAGGTTTTTTGACAAATGTCAACTAAATAATTTTATATTATATCTACGATGCTACTTAAAACTATGTGTTTCCAATATGTTAAACTTTCTAAAAATTGTAATTGTGTTATTGTTTTTTATTGACGTTTGTAGAAAAATTTTGTATGGTATTTGTGTTAAAAGGCACTCATTTGAATTGCAGAATTCGCTTCGCTCATTCTGCAAACTTTCAAATTCGTGCCGTAAAATTGGCCATTAAAATTTATATCACAAATAACTATTATTGGGTTTCCTTCTTGGGCTAACAACTATTTGACTAAATCAAAAAATTCATATTAAAAGTGACTTATGCCAAGTATACATCTGAAAATGATCTATCTCCACTCGCTCGTGAGGGTAATCTTATCGCTGCGAATTATCTTTGAGACATTTTAAGAGAAGAAGAAGAGTCCCGAGGCGCTACTCCAGGCCAACAGTAGATACGCCCCTGAGCAGGAGAGTTACATAAACATATTTAACGATATATTTGATTTTGCATTCACGTTTCAATTAACAAAAATCACCATAACATGTTTTCTTAATTACAAGTTATCGGACTATAGAGAATTATGTTTATAATCTGGACTGACGTCTGACTGACGTCTAAGAACCTAGGGTCAAAATACGTATAAAAAATCAAGGTAATGCTCGTGGAAAGAGTCAAGGAACCAAATTAAAAGAGATTTATAAATATCACTGACAATAAGAACAAAATGCAAATTTATCATTACGTTTTCGTATTTATTTTTACCCAACTATAATTTATTTCTATCTGATATTATGCTGTTTTAATGGATGTCTAATTATAAACGAGTCTAGAGCTACGACAAAACATTTACAATAATAAAAAGTTCGTTGCACGGATAAAGTTATAGCATTTCAGACAAGTAATATCGAAGAACAAAAAAATGGAACAAATATTTTCTAAGTAATAAACCTGTTCGCATTGTATGTATATTAGACCAAAAGTATGCCCAGTTTGGGTAATCACAGTCAGAAAAGTGTTAACGCAAATACATCAAACCCACTTACCTAGGTCATAATAAAAATATTTTTAGGCCGTAGGTGCATACAAATACATATTATTAATTTTAATCGACCACGAGGAGGTCATCAATTCGACCTGTATGTGTCATTAATATTTTTTTCAGGTATGATTCACGCATAATTCTTGAACGGATTAACCGATTTCGATAATTTTGTTTTGTTTTGTAGATGAGTTCTCCCATTTTAGGAGTTTTTCGCTGAAGTGAGTGGAAACCTAAAAAAACTGCGAAAAATTAAAAAAAAATTCTTGAAATCGACAATTCTTGCGTGTGTACTTAGGAATGGTGGCACCGATTTCAATAATTTTTTCTCAGTTGTGTTTACCATAACGATCTGGTGGTCCTGTTGGTATTTGACTTTAAAAAATAACAAAGAGGGGGGAGTAAGAGGGGTAAAACCGGAGCGGTTTAAAATTTTACCGAAAATGTTGACTAACATCTCATTTTCGGGGTTGATGAGGACCTACAATATTATTTTATCTAGCAGATGTTATAAAAATTACCGGGGGAAGGGCGAATCAAAAGGATAGAGAAATAGGAGCGGCTGAGAATTCCTCCAAAAAGCCTAACTAATATTATATTTTCGGGGTAACTGAGGTCATAAAATCTATTTTGTTTTATGCTCCGACAGCCCACGAAGACCGAAGTTCAAGTACTATGTACCGTGGGTGTACTGGGGAAATCCGAGTCACACATCCAGAGCTGGAAACATCCATACGGACTTCACCAGCCCATTAAGGGGATGTGTGGGGTGGTACCACCTCGGTCGAGGCATAAATCCTCTACCACCTTCCAGTAATTATTAACAATCACAAAATATCCATGGTCGAAGCGGGATTCGAACCCGCGCCTCTCGGATGCAAAGCTGACGCCGTACCAACTCGGCAACCGGAAACCCAATCGGCCACCAGAGACCGATGTTAAAAAAATTAACGGGTGGAGTGATAAAAAGGAGCGATTGGCAATTTCTCAATGTTAACTAATATGTCATTTTCTGGGTTATTGAGGTCAATAAATTTAATTTTGTGTAACAGATGTTAAGAAAATTGAGGGCAGGGGTTGGGGGGATGAGGGGCGACTGCCAATTTCTCCAAAAATGTTAACCAATGTATATAACGTATGTAAAAAAAATACGGCGGGGACGTGGGGCGAAAGAAGCGGGTGGAAAATTCTTTAAGAATGTTAACTATATAATTTTCCGGGTTACTGAGGTCTGAAAATGTGATATTACATGGATATTCCAATTTTAAAGAGCGAGTAAGATGAAGGGAAAGGTGAACTTACTTTAAGTTCAGAGCTTTTGAGTACAAATTACTAAAAGTCGAACGCAATTATGCTGACCATTAGCCTTAGTAATAAATAATTAAAATATTACTCTTTGTTAACAATAATTTATTAATGTATTATCATTAAGGATTCCTATTATACTTTTAAACTGCTCCGACTTCAAAGTTCAGAACTTCAGTCTACAAGTTACCTAACTTTGAACAAAATTAAGTTTACCATTAACCACAGTTATAAATACATAAAAATATTATTTCACACTTTTTAGTGCCCTTTTTTGTGAAGTCGGTTAATTTTTTTGAAAAACAAATTATACCTAATACTTATTTTCAATGTGACTAGTAATTAATTTAAGAATACCCTATAATAGGTTTGAAACATACTGCACAAGACGGCCGAAATACTACACAAACTTCCTCTTTTCCATCCTTTGTTCACTGACAATAACATGCTTTTTTACTGTCAATTCTCAATAATCACTTTACTGACAACAAACAAATGCGTTTCTAAGATTAAACTAAAAATCAACAACGAAAGCAGTCTGGAGCCTTTATATACCCTTTTGCTGGTTCTGGAAGATTCTGAAACATTTTAGGATACAATCAGCATTAAAAGAAGAAAATAACAGAATCGAATATTCCGCAAAAATCGAGACCTTCTTTCATAGGCGTAACATGTGAAAATTAGCCAGGGTATTACATTACAAACTAATAGAAAATAATCCTAAAATCTCAAAACAGACGAACATAACCTAAAGCTAAAACATCTATAAACTTCTGCGAAGTCCGTAACAATACTTACATATGTTCCTTGCAATATTATTATCTATTTATCTATATAAAATTGTAAATTGACTGACTCACCCATTCATCAATGCCCAAACAAAACTACTAATGCTAAAAAGTTGAAATTTTGCACATAGCTTTATTATACGCCGTAGACGTCCACTCAGAAAGGATTTTGCTCACCTTCTAAGGGGGTAAAAGCAACCCCTATAAATTATTTTTTATTTTAAAAACTACTAAGTTTTAAGGAAAACGTCAAAACATGTCAATTTTATTTTATTTTTTATATAAGAATACTTCTTTCGTGTTGAAATTTTACCCCTAGGGGGTAAAATCACACTTCTACCACTGATTTATCAAGGCTCAGCCCTAACTACCAAAAATAGAAACTGAAAATTTGCATACAGCTTTAGTTTAGACCCCAGATGTCCACTAACAAATAATATTGCAAAAATTGGCCCTCTAAGGGAGTAAAATCAACCCCTAAAAATATATTAATTTTTATTTTAAAAATTACGAAGTTCTAAGGAAAGCGCCAAAACATGTAATTTTTTTAGATAAGACTACTTTTTTTCGTGTTGGAATTTTACCCCTAGGGGTAAAAATGCACTTCGATCACAGATTTATCAAGGCCCAGCCCTAACTACCAAAGATAGAAAGCTGAACTTTTTCATAGAACTTTAAATTAAGCCCCAGACGTCCATTAAGAAAGGATATTGCAAAACTCACCCTCTAAAGGGGTAAAATCAACCCCAAAAAATTACAAAAAAATTATTTTCAAAACTACTAAGTTCTGAGGAAAACGCCAAAACATGTCAATTTTATTTTTTTACATAAATCTTGTTTTTTCGGGTTGTAATTTTACCTCTAGTGGTAAAAACACACTTCTACCACTTATTTATTAAGGCCCAGTCATAACTACCAAAGATAGAAAGCTGAAATTTTGCATACATCTTTAGTTTAGGCCCCAGACGTCCATTAAGAAAGGATATTTGCAAAACTCACCCTCTAAAGGAGTAAAACGAACCCCTAAAAATTAAACAATTTTTTATTTCAAAACCAATGGGTTTTATGAAAAAGGTACTTCGATTTTATTTAATTTTTATGTTGGAATACCCATATGGTGTAAAAACACCCCCTCAGCTGATCTACTAAACCCTACGTCACGTCGTGAAATTTGGCATGCAGGGTTGCTTTGCCGTCTTGGTGCAAAATAGCAGCAGGCATGCCCTCATATTGACTTTATATTTTGTGCAATAAGGAATATTCATATAACCCAAATAAATCTGAAATATATTTTTTTATAATCTCTATATAAATTAAATGTTTATAGCGGTTGATGTTATCCATTTATTTTGGTCTTTATTAACAAAACAAAAAAATGATTTTTACTGCAAATTTTCGAACAAATTTCCAGTCCTCTAGGGTCATCGACAAATCAATAAATCATCATCATCCAATGAAATATCCCTGCACCTACAGTAGAATGTTCCTAAAATCTTATTCATGTATATTTGAAGCCGGAATCGGTCCAGGAATCTTTCAATTTTGCAACAGTATTCTTGGCATTCTTGCCAAATTTTGACACATTTTATCTTAATAATTTCAAGTAAATAAACTGCTATTCTTTGCTTTCATAGCAATATTTGAAAATTAAAAAATTAAAAAATTTTGCATGTCCCCGATGCAAATAAACCTATTTATTTATAACTTTAACGAAAAAATAAGCGATTTAAATTAGTGCGAGGTATAATTAACGGATAAAATAAGCTCAAAAAGATTCACTAAATAAAGAAAATGGTGTGGAATAATGTCAGTTAAAAATAGGATTTATCGGAAAAAATAAAGAGAATTAGGTTTTTACCCCTTAAATACGCTCCTGGATGACCCATTGGGTATTCATTTTAAAGTGTGATTAATGTGATTATACCTTTATAAGTGTTGAAGTGTGTGAAATTGGGAAAAATTTAGATATGAAAAAATACATACTGATTCAAATGTACCGATGTCCAGAGCAAAAAAATTCAAAAAATCTAAATTTAATAGGCAATTGCTCCCTTCCTATAAAGAATCAAAGAAGCTAAAAAATATCGGTATTATGTATTTTTACGGGCTCTTTCCGATGACTTATATGGGATTTTAATTTGAACCATTTTGACCCCACAACAAATTAAAAACCGTGAAATATTTGGGTCAAAAATCGAAACCTCCCATTTTTCCAAATACATATTTCCATTTTCCAGTGATTTTAGGTTTAGGTAAATGTATTGAGATCTTATTTGAGTATTTGAGATTTTAAAGTTTCATTTATGGATACGTTCTTGGATTCGACGTTTTGTTTTCGAGTTATTAGGTACCAAAGAGGGCAAATGGCATTTTCGACCTAAAAAAATTGAAAAGAATTACTTGCCATGTTTCGATCCTCACTAGTTTAGACAGAGTTCTGAATCTCCGGGTCCTCTACAACCTTCAAAAATTTACATCGATTTAATTCACCCTATCGACCTGTACACGATTTCCACGGCAATCGCGGAAATTTTGACTTTGACGTTTAATAGCTCTGAAACGAAACATCCTGTATAACTGATTTTTTTACCGAAGCTGGTTGCCCTATTCCTCTATCAACCCAAAAAATTCAATTGCTCCCCCTCTCACTGTTTCCTAGAAAAACAAACCTGATCGACTTAAGGTTAAGCTTTACGTAAACATGTAGATTGGCATTGACATTGACATTTTTGATGATCTCCTGACGTCATTATACACTAAGGACAAATCGTTGCTTTTTAAATTGTAATAAATTGTACCGAAAAGTAAACATATTTTGTGGGTAAATTATCCTAGTAATTTTCTTCCAAATAATTTTTTGTTGGGTTTGTGGTGACTGACTTAAAACGATTTTTGCAATAACAAAATATGTGTACCTATATATTACGTATTGATGGCAACAACGGGAATCGATACATTATTTCATTGGTGCAAAATGTGGCGGGTTTTCCAATTATTTGTTGTTTTCTTTCGTTGAATATATTTCCGTAGAAGCGATTTAAAAAAATTAAACGTCATTTTTATAAATTACATCCAGCCTATTACCAGGGCAGTCCCTATTGCGCCGCCGCTGGGGTGCGAAATGAAATTTGCCGCCTATCCTATTGTTTTTAATATATTTACGGCTCATCTCTTGCCCCTTATGCTACTTTGCCGCTAGTGTGCTAGGCACCCCTTGCACCCCTGGGTAGGGACGGCCCTGCCCATTACCATTCTGATTATAAATAATGTTTAAATTCGATTGAGTGCAACAGAACTATTACTGATATGGTACCGTGACTACCTTCGAGGAAAATCTTGTAAAGTTTGTATTAATATTTTAAGGAACCATGTCCATGATATCAAATAAAAGTATTCTTTTTCTAAAATTCTTTTCAATAAGTTGCCCCCAGGCGCATAAAGACGAAAACAAAAATATTTATAAAAACAGGATTGTTTTTTCTTTTAATCCATAATATTGATTTAATTTGTAATTACTGCAGTATATTATAGAAAATTAATGGCGTTGAACAGGTTTCTGTTTGTATAACTGATAACATGAGAAGACGTCTTCACATTATGCTAACGAATCAAAAAGTCACTAGCTATATAATATAAAACCCGGCTTAAAGGCTGTATTATTTCACGGTGCTTCGTGGTGAATCAAGATAACGAATATGGCAAATTTACGAAATTTAATTTTGTTATTATTAGCTTGTGATTTGGTTGTCAGCAGTAAGTTTACCAATTATTACATTACAACATAGTTTTAATAAAAATAAAATGTTTTCTGCATTTGTAATATTTAACAACTACGCGTGGCCCGTATTTTAGTATCAAATACTTATAAATTAATGGAAAATTTCAGTCCTCGAGAATTTGGTTTAATTAATATTATAGTTACTTTGATAAAATGTGTAAAAATAATTCGGGCATTCTTAATTATTTAACAAAAAAAGATGAGTTGGCTCGCTGTGGCAGATGCATATTTTTCTGATTTAAAGAAGGCTATTTTACCACAACATCTTTATTTAATTCTCACATTTTTTTATTTTTACGCTTTTGAGAAGAAAAAAATGAACGTTTCTCATCTAAGTAGTCGGGTGTCGCTTTCAAATCTATAAAACTAGGAACTTCATTAATTTGTATTAAATTTTGCATTTGGGGGGCCCGCTTCACAGACATGTTTCAAGAAGTTTAAGTTTAGCCCTTCATATACACAGTGTCCAAGATAAGGAGGGCCAGTATGGGGATCTCGTTAATAGTTAGAAATACAAAATTTGTCAAATAGGAAAAAAGTTGCGAAACTAAAGAACTGATACAATGATGTTCCGAAATTTTTCAGGTGATTTTTTATTGCCGAGTTATTTTGAAAAAACTAAAATGTCGAATTTTTGATTAAATTTTTTTTTTGGCGTTAATATGAAAGGTAAAACTAATAAAACTTCTTTATGGCAACTCTTAATGAACTTAAATATTATGGTATTAACTTTTTTATTCGACCTTTCGTCTTTGGGCAGCGATCATCAAGTTCGTTTTTTTAAACACGGTCCTGATTTTTTGATGTCAAATTTTAGAAGACCCTTTTATTCTAAATTCAACAGTGTACCACACATTATGGCTAAATTATGTTTTGAATCTTTTTTGACCATTATTAAGAAATTTTCGCGATACCGACCTGCCTCCTAGAACATTACATACATTGTTCCAGCTTTTGTAATTTAATGAAGAAAATAATGAAGAATACTTAATCTCTTAAATTTTTTATTTTAATTATGGCTTGTAAATAAGAGAAATAATCAATTAATTACTGTTGCCAAGCATTTGTTTTCTAGATGATTAGTAAGGATTAAAACGATCTAGAGTTGCCTTAATCCTCAAAAATATTTCTAAAACAGCACCACACTGTGCTATGTAATACTAGTGATAAGTACCTAGCATCCATGTATGTTTTTGTTCATTTATTTATTATAAATTTTTAATAGTAATTGGTTGGTTATTAAATTAATATTTCATACCAATTATAAAATGCATTTTCAATACTTTCATGGAATTAAAAAATGTAGGACTCACTGCTTGCTGTATAAACCTAAAATTTGTAATAATGGTGAACAAATGCTCAAAACCTAATTAAACCATAGCGTGTGGTACACTGGCCTTGGAATATTTTTCAACAGTTATTAATTGATTATTTTTCTTATTTAATAATAATAATAATAATAATAATAATAATAAAGGCGTTTATTTATGCCAATAAAAAGAATTTAAAATATAAATATAAAATTGATAAAAGTAAAAAAGGAAACCAAAAACTGATAGTAGTATACTAGTTGGCATAAATAGGTAGGATTTTGATTTATAGGAAATCATTCTTCCAATCCTACACCTACTAAATAATTTTTTATATTATTTTTAAAAGTTATATAGCTTAAGCCCCTTAGACTAGAAGGAATATTATTAAAAATTACAGAAGATGTATATTTAAACGAAGACATATTTTTCAGGCTGATGTTTAGGTATTTCTATTGCGTTCTGATTTCTAGTATTAACATTATGAATATTATTCCTGAATTCAAGTTTTTCAAATAAATATCTAGGTTTCTGAGTTAAAATTATTTTATATATAAAACATAAGTGGATTTCGCGTCTTTTTCTAATTTAATTATATTATGTTTGTTAAAGGTAGCTGATACGTGATCATATTTTTTGAGTCCTATTGAAAAACGAACACAGTTATTTTGAAGAATTTGTAATTTCTGTTTATCTTCGTTACTGATATTTTTGGGATAAATTATATCACAATAATCTAATCCATAATTAAAATAAGAAATTAAAACGATTTAGTATGCTTCATTATTTTCTTCATGCACTTAGAAAGGTCGGAATAATGTATGAAATCTTCTAGGAGACAGGTCCGTATCGCAAAAATTTCTTAATAATGCTCAAAAAGACTCAAAATGTAATTTAGCCATAATGTGTGGCAAACTGTTGAATTCAGAATAAAAAGAGATTCTTAAATTTTACAGTAAAAAATCAGGACCGTATTTAAAAATTTAAGTTGATGATCGCTGCCCAAAGACGAAACGTTGGATAAAAAAATTGGTAACGTAATCCTTAGGTTCATTAAGAGTTGCTATAAAGAAGTTTTATTAGTTTTGCCCTTCCTTTCATATTAACGCCAGAAAAGAATTGAATTAAAAATTCGCAAATTTAGTTTTTTCCAAATAACTCGAAAATAAAAAATCATCTCAGAAATTGCGGAACATCGCTTTATGAGTTCTTTAATTAGGCAACTATTTTCCCATTTATTCTTTTTTTATTTTTTATCTTCTGACAGCCCACGAAGACCGAAGTCTAAGTACTATGTACCGTGGGTGTACTGGGGAATCGACTCACACATCCAGAGCTGGAAACATCCGTAGGGATTTCACCAGCCCTTTAAGAGGATGTGTGTCCTCGGTCGAGGAAGAATTCCTTTACCACCTTCCATTTTGTATTTCAAACTTTTAACGAAATCTCCATACTGGCACTTCTTATCTTGGACACCGTGTATATTCGTAATGTAGTCTTAGTAGTGTAATTTTAAATTGTACTAAACAATTTCAAGTTTCTTTAGATTTTTGATCTTAATCTGGAATTCAACATTGAGTTTCGTAAAATAATTTTAAAATGCATCTTTAAGTTTTGTTACATGATTCAAAATATTTTTTGTTCACAAGCTAATATTTCTTTAGTGATTTCAATTTGCCATTTACCCTCGTTCTTTGATAATGACTATTTCGCAACGAAAATGTCCTGTCTGCAGCGCTCCCGTTTTCGCTAAAACAAAAACATTTCGAAAATAGAACAAATAATCTTAATGCTTTTTTTATAACATATGATCTGATCACATAATATTATGTATATTTGGTCAACCAGCCAAGTTTAAATCCTTTAGAAGCAATTTTATGCGAGTAAATACAAATACTGTGGAATTAAAATGATTTTTTTTTAAATTTCAAATACCTACTGAAGTGATTTGTTTTTGTGTTAGGTCAGTGTGATGTAAATGTATGTATTTGATTAAATCATGACACGTATTATAAATTGTTTATCATTTGACATATTTTACTAGGCCGATTCAGCGTTAAAATTTTATTTTCCTTCTTAAAAACATACTACCTAACGTTAGAGAGTAATTCCTAACGCGTTAAATCAAAAGGATACACGGTGTGCCTCGAATAAGTTTAACCTAATGGTCTTTCCACTTCCATTTTTTTCAGATTTTGTTAAAGAGGTGTGGCCTAAGTAATTTAAGCCCAAAATAAAAATCTTCTATCAATAGTTTGAAAAGAAAACTTGATTTTACTATTTTTTTTTTAGGTGAAGCGACTTTATTTTGATGAAAAAAGAGTAGTATCAAAATTTTTTAAGGTGTATAATCTTCTTTGAAGTCCTGAAAACGAAATCTTAGTGGAAATATTGAATATTCTTAAATAGCTTCGATAGTCCTAAAAAATATGAAAAAATGAGTTTTTCATCAGTTTTTGGTTGGATTTGATTGGGTTTGATGACTCTTAAATGGTACGTTCAAATACCACAATTTATAAATTCATTTTAAAGATAATGTAATTATATAAAAATCAAAAATTAATTTGCCTTTCTGTCTACATCTGTTCAAAAGATATACATAGATAACAGAAGGTTTAAAAATTCGAACAAAAAACTTATGGAATCAGAATGTTGTGATATGTTATATCTCAATAATTACAAGTTATGGCTAAAACTGTTCATCATTTTTTTTTCGGAAACTGTATGTGCGCGCCGACGCGACTGTGTTGACAGTACCAATCGCGTAGAGCGCTATGACGAAATGCATTTAACAGCTGCATTATTAAGTTTCTTTCAAGTTTTACTTACTAAGTAAAAATCTAAAATGTTAATTTAATTTCCTTTAAATGAATTATTTTCAATGTATCATTCTATATAAAAGGACAAAATGGTACATTGAAAATAATAATTAATTTAAAGGAAATTAAATTAGAAGAAATCAATTTTATATTTTCACTTAGTAAGTAAAATCGAAAAAAGCTTAATGCAGCTATTAAATGCATTTCGTCATAGCGCTCTACGCGATTGGTACTGTCAACCCCGTCGCGTCGGCGCTGACATACATTTTCCGACGATAAATATTAAATATTTCCACTAAGAAAATATTCTTTTCAGGACTTCAAATAAGACTATACACCCTAAAAATTTTGATACCACTTTTTTTTCATAAAATAAAGCCGCTTAATCTAAAAAAAATTAGATAAATCAAGTTTCCTCTTCAAACTATTGCTCTAGGATTTTCATTTCGGGTTTAAATTACTTAGGCCAGACAACTTTAACAAAATCTGAAAAAGAAATGGAAGTGGAAATACCTTTGGGTTAAACTTGGGCGAGACACACCGTGGGTAGGCTTATTTTACTGTGTTAACATACGAAGACGATGCAAATACGTATTGTTGTATCTACAATAACTCATGATAAAGATGAAATAAAAAGGAATATTTTTGAGTGAGTGTGGCTTGATCTGAGAAGTTTTAGGGTATACTCAATTGTTATATTATTAAATTTATGTTACACTGTATAATACTACTACCAGTCGTAATCAAAAATGATTGTCATTGTCATTAGGGAGAAATAGAATTGTTGATATACGAACAGTTTGTTTACAATAAATAACATAATAAAACATGGTGTCAGGCGAGAGGGGCCACTAATTAAAGCAGTGTTAGAAGACAGAAGAACGCAGAAATAATGGAAGAAGAATACAGAATAAAATTAAAAGAGATGGAGCAGATGATTATGACCTTAAAACTAGAACAAACAAAAAATGCCGTTGCTATCACAAATAATGTTCCACTGCCACGAGGAATCGATGTAAAAAACGGGGATTTAGTAAAAAATGTTGAACATTTTAAACAAATGTGGAACAACTACTTAATAGCAAGTGGATTACACAGACAGTGTGATGAAGAAAAGATTGCTGTACTCCTAATAGCTATTGGAGAAGACTGTTTTAGATTATACCAAAATTTTCCGATTCAAAATGATGAAAAGAAAAACTGTGAGACATTATTAAAAGCCATTGAAAGAAATTTAACACCTCAAGTAAATAAAAGATATGAAAGAGCTATTTTTAACACTGCAATACAAGAGGAAAATGAAAGTATCGATGAATATATCAACAGATTAAGAGGTTTGATTAAAAACTGTCAATATGGTGATATGCAAAATGAGTTATTATTAGACAGAATAATTGTTTCAATTAAAGATATAAAGTTAAGACATAGGCTATGGGAAGAAAAAGATGTTACTTTAGAAAAAGCAATCAACATATGCAGAGCTGCAGAATTAACTGAAAAGCAACTGAGAGACTTAAATAATCTAAATAAAGAAGAGGCACAAGTTAAGAAAATAAGAGGTGAAAGTCAATCATATCTAAGAAACAACAAACCAAGTTATGAAAACAGAAAAGAAATAGGAAATAGATCAAGAACATATTATGAAAAAACGAAGTGCAATTTCTGTGGATACTCACATGAATTTAGCAAAGGGAAATGTCCAGCATTAGGTCAGATATGCAGAAAATGTAATAATAGAAACCATTTTGAAAGAATGTGCAGAATAAAAAAAACACGACATGAGTTAAAGGAAATATATGACACAAGCGACAGTGAAGTCGATGAAATTTTGAAAATTGGAGATAATATTTTAAAATGTGATATATATTTTATAACAGATAAAGAAAATAATGATATTAAGTTAGTAGAATGTCAAATGGATACTGGTGCATCATGTAATGTAATTGGGATTCAAAATTACTGCGACATTTTAAACATGAACAGTCCGAAATTATTACAAACTAATACAAAACTTAAGTGTTTTGGTGGCTTTATAGTAAAACCAATAGGAAAAATCAACGTTCAATGTCTACATAATGGAAAAATAAAAACACTAGAGTTTCAAGTAGTATCAAATCCACACATTCCGCTTTTATCTGAAAAGACATGTCGTGAGCTAGGACTTATTCAGATTTGTCAAGAAATTAGCACAGATGTAACCAAATCTCAACAAGAAATAAAATTACAACAGAAAAGTAAAGAGATTATAAAGAAATATGAAGATGTATTTTCTGGAATTGGAAAACTGGAAGGCGAAATTACATTAGAGATTGACAAAAAAGTTACACCTAAAATTCAGACACCAAGAAGAATTCCAATGAAATTAAGAGATGAACTGAAACAAAAACTAGAGGAAATGGAAAATAATAAAATTATTTCGAAAGTAGAAGAACACACAGAATGGACAAGTAATATTGCATTAGTAAAAAGGAATGACAAACTAAGAGTATGCATAGATCCATTAGAGTTGAATAAAGCTTTAAAAGATATTAAATACCAAATGCCAAAAATTGAAGAAATTTTACCAGAACTTCAAGACGCAAAAGTATTCTCTACATTTGACTGCAAAAATGGATTTTGGCAGTTAGTTTTAGACGAAAATAGCAGTAAAATGACAACTTTTTGGACTCCATTTGGTAGATACAGATGGCTGAGGTTACCATTTGGAATAAAACCAGCTATGGAAATATACCAGAAAAGACAACATGAAGTACTTCAAGGGCTCAAAGGAGTAGAAGTTATGGCCGACGATATTATACTATTTGGAAAAGGGAAAACAAAAGAAGAAGCATTAGCAGACCACAATAGAAATTTAGAAGAATTGCTAAAAAGACTTAGAAATGTAAACATGAAACTAAATAAAGACAAAACCAAACTATGTAAAAGTGAAGTTAAATATTTCGGACATTTACTAACAGAAAACGGGGTAAAACCAGATCCATCAAAAGTTGAAGCGATAAAGAAGTTAGCAGCACCAACTAATCTTGACGAATTAAAACGTTTGCTAGGAATGGTATCATATTTAAGCAAATTTTTGCCAGAATTTTCGAAGAAAGTTCAAAGTTTAAGAAAATTGTCAAATAGTGAAAAGTTCGAGTGGAACAAAATACACGAAGAAGAATTAAAAAAATTGAAGCAAGATATAAGCAAGGAAAATGTTCTCAAATATTTTGACTCATCAAAACAAGTCACTATACAAACAGATGCATCTTCTTTTGCCATAGGATGCACGTTAATGCAAGAAGGACTACCAGTATGTTATGGATCAAGAGTACTAACGAAAACAGAAATAAATTATGCTCAGATAGAAAAAGAAACACTAGCAATATTGTTCGCTTGTAATAAGTTCGATCAATACATAGTAGGAATGAATGAAGTAATCATAGAGACAGACCATCAGCCTTTAAACAATATTTAAAAAACCATTATGCAATACCCCTAGAAGAATACAGAAAATGTTAATGACTCTACAAAGATATAATATTAAACTAAAATACAAAAAAGGAAAAGAAATGTATATTGCAGATACATTGTCAAGATTAACCAAAGAAGACACAACAGCCTATGAAATATACTCGTTTGAAAATATTAAAGAAATATCAGATATTAATCCGTTAGAATATTTAAAAATTTCTGATAAGACTATTATAGAATTACAAAATGAAACTGAAAGGGACTATGAGATGCAAGATCTCAAGGAAGTTATTATTAAAGGGTGGCCAGAAAATAAACAGACTATGAAACAAAACTTACATAGATACTGGAAGTATAGAGAAGAATTAACTATATTTGAAGGCATAATACTAAAACAAAATAGAATTTTGGTACCATTTGAACTAAGAAAAAATATTTTAAGAAAACTACATTCAAGTCATCAAGGTATAGAAGCCACAATTAACCTATCACGAGATTCAGTCTTTTGGCCGAATATTACAAATGATATTAAAGAAACAATATCAAACTGTGATACATGTATGAAATATTCAAATAATCAACAAAATCCTGAAATGATATCACATACTGTACCTAGACTCCCATTTGAAGTAATAAATATGGATGTCATGGAAATAGATAAAAGAAATACGAGGGCAAAATATTTAATAACAGTTGATCAATATTCAGATTTTTTTGAAATAGACAGAATTAAAGACTTAACTGCAAAATCAATAATTGATATATGCAGAAAGAATTTTGCTAGACATGGTATACCAAAAATATGTGTGACTGACAATGGAACAAATTTTCAAAATAAAGAATTTATGAAATTCGCTAAAGAATGGAATTTCATACACAAAACTTCAAGTCCCCACCATCAACAAGGAAATGGTAAAGCCGAGGCTTCTGTAAAGATTGCAAAACAGTTAATAAAAAAATCTGAAGAAGACGGAACAGATTTTTATAGGAATCTTCTAATTTGGAGAAACACACCAAATAAAATAGAATC
This sequence comes from Philopedon plagiatum, assembly GCA_963971165.1. Taxonomy (NCBI): domain Eukaryota; kingdom Metazoa; phylum Arthropoda; class Insecta; order Coleoptera; family Curculionidae; genus Philopedon; species Philopedon plagiatum. Next base: position 82,301,173 of record OZ020193.1, read on the forward strand.
AAGCCCTACACAGAGACTATTTTCAAGAAGAACAAGGAGTGATATACCTATGATACCCTATTTATATGAACCAAATGTAATAAAAAATGTCCATGAGAAAATATCAGAAAGAAGAAACATTTCAAAAGAATATTATGATAGAAAAAGTACACAAATTCAAGAATTAAAAGAAGGCGATTTTATTTATTTCAAGAAGAATGCAACATCTGATAAATGGATACCCGGAACAATAGTAAAAAATATGATACTAGATCATATATCGTAAAAAATAAAAGTAACGACATGGAGTACAGAAGAAGTAGAGTACACATCAAACTGTATAACACTCAAATAAAAAATCCAGAAAAAGAAAATATTAAAGAACAAACCAAGACATGTGACTACAAATATATTGATAGTGACACAGATAGAGAAACAAACAAGTTTGAGAATGATAACGAACAAGACATACAGGAAGATCAAATGACTAAAAAGGTTAACAACAAATCAAAACATGAAGTAGAAGCCGGACGTGAAGTGGAAGAGGAGCGAGAACAGGATCAATTTGCAAACAACACAAATGAACCACAACCATCCACAAGCAGGTGTCAAAGAAAAATAAGACTGCCAGACAAATTCAAAGACTTTGTTCTATAAAAAGGAAATGTTATATAATTAATTTTTTGTTATAATTAATTTTTGTTATGTTGTATAATATTAGTCAAACACTTCATTTTGTAAAAAAGAGAAGATGTTATATTATTAAATTTATGTTACACTGTATAATACTACTACCAGTCGTAATCAAAAATGATTGTCATTGTCATTAGGGAGAAATAGAATTGTTGATATACGAACAGTTTGTTTACAATAAATAACATAATAAAACACAATAATATTATATTGATCACTACAGGATATTTTGAGCCTAAGACAAGAAAACGTTATTTACTTTCCCAAAATTTATGGTCTTAAGAAAACGTTTTTCATTTTCGAAAAGTGCGATATTTCTAATAGGTTTCTCTATATTTTGATGTAAAAATCAATAATGTTGGTTTAAAAAAAATAGTCGGACCGATCTAAGATTTTCGATTTTCATTTACGAAGCAGTTCCAGTAAACCATCACCCGCCTCCGTCTTACCTATTAGTGATCATTACTGAATAATAAATGTATTTTTTATTCTAATAAGTAACTTTGCAAGTTATTAAAATTAACATTATTATTACATTTTTAAGTCGATTTTATCAAGTATAAAGTAAAAAATTAAGGAAGGCCCTACTGTAAAAATTTTGAAATGCAATTAAAAATTAAGGTGGGTGTCGGTTTTTAAGCCGTTGTGTTTATAAAACTATGCTTTGAAACAACCTAGGTCTATTTAAATACAAAAACATTAAATGTGATCGTCTCTGATACCTAGTGTGTCAAAAAAAAATGATTTTTGAGTTAAGAATGGATTCGGGTACCTAAAAACATATGGAATGACGTAGAATTCCTTAAAATATTTAAAACTTTCTTTATATGACCATACAACAAATTATATGATTGCTGTATACACATACAAAAAAGCAAAATAATACCACTTTTTTTTTAAATTTTGTCCTTCTCTTTTTGGATGGTTTTTCCGCTGGTTTTGGCGCTACAAGATCCTGTTTATCTGGATCGGAATGTTGTCATAAAGATACCATTTTCTTTCAATTATAGGTCATTCTTTTGGTAGAATTATAGAAGATAACTCACTGGCAGAACGCGGCGTGTGTAATTGTAGATATAAAGTTTCCTCTTCGGAATTTACGAATTCCTTATGTTACTTGGTCATCGTCAGCTATGTTTGCTCAGTTAAATTTTGCTTGCGACTAAGTGCGACTTTAAAATCAAATAATATTTGGACAATCAGTGGCGCAGCCACGGGGGGGGGGGTTTGGGGTTAACCCCCCCCCCCCCAAAGGCCTAAAGATTACCCTACCCATTTCCCAAATTAACGAAAATAAAGCAATATTTCTCAAAATTTTTTGTCGTTCGTTTTTAAATAAAAATCCCATCAAAATTGAAAATCGTAAAATAATAGTAGTAATACCACTAATATAGTCGATTTTGGAACTCTGCCAAGAAGTAACACATTCTCGAAAATGTGAGAAGTGAATTCCAAAATCGACTTTACTACTGCCAAGAAGTTTATGGTGATCATTTTAAACAATTTTTAAAGTAATACTAAAGGGAAAAATATATTTAAATTATTTTTTAGGATTCTTAATTTTTAAATGCTTAGGGGAGACCGGTGATAATTGTAACAAAAAATATATGTGATTTTTTACAACCATACCTGTCAGTTATAATTTATTGATTTTTTTTTTGAGGATGTCCCCGAGCTTTGTAAGTAACCTAATAAATTCAGAATGTAGAAAAAATATCTAGTTTCTTTAGAACATATAAGTCAAGTCAATGACAACAACTGTTTCAACTGACACCCGACTGGTGGCAATTGTAACGGACACAGGTGTCAGTAATAACAGTTCGTACAAACAGGCGCGGCCCGTGAAATTTCAAAGTTGCATATCTCTGTTGCTACTTCCGGGACCCACTCCAAGTTCAGGGTTTTTGATAGTGAGCCTACTAGGAATGTTTTGGTACCGAAAAAAAATATTTTGCAATTTGCGGAAAAAAGTTGATTTGTTGAATTGACCCACCTGGGTAAAAAATTAACACGCTTAGATACCTTATTTATTATTTTTTCTAAACAAATTTTACATCATTTTGTCGACAATTCTTAAATTTTAAGAGAAAAAAATGTGTTAGTAGAAAGTTATAGTCATTTGAATTTTTTCAACCGAAAAATAATTTAAATTTTCGGTTGCAAAAAATTCAAATGACTATAATTTTCTACTAACAAATTTTTTTCTCTTAAAATTTAAGAATTGTCGATAAAATGATGTAAAATTTGTTTAGAAAAAATAATAAATAAGATATCTAAGCGTGTTAGTTTTTTACCCAGGTGGGTCAATTCAAAAAATCAACTTTTTTTCGCAAATTGCAAAATATTTTTTTTCTTTACCAAAACATTCCTAGTAGGCTCACTATTAAAAAACCTGAATTTGGTATGGGTCCCATAAGTAGCAACAGAGATATGCAACTTTGAAATTTCACGGGCCGCGCCTGCGTACAAACATATATTTTATTTTAAATATTATATTAGAATACAAATAATAACATTAAAAAATAAACAAATAAAGAGTTACACAAATAAAAAAGTATTTTTTTCTATTGTTAAAGTCGACAAAAATATACCAAAAGAAAAACGATAAATTAGTAACAATCTGTATTAGTAACTCCTATTAAAATATAAAGTAAAGTAAAATATTCTTTTAAAATGACAAAAGTTAGATAATAAACGTGGGTATGTTAACATTACTAAAAGACCGCACTTTTCACCTGAGTAAAGTATATCGTGCATGCGGAAGAAGACTATTAACTGAAAATTTTTAACATTTGACATTTTTATAACGGTTGCCTTAGACTTTTATGGAAAAAATTTACAGATTATTTATTTTAAGTTAATATACGAGTATTTTTTTCTTCCGTATGCACGGTATGAGGTCTCCAAAAATGTTAGGCTTCATATTGTAAAGCGTTCTATAAAGAAATACATTATGATGATATACACTTTTTCCATTGGTTTCACTTGTAACATGTTACAATTGTCACCTTTATTTATGTTACAATTGACACCAAAGGACACATATGATTTGTTTACATTATTGAACTATGTAATCTAATACCTAAAGCGTTCTTATTATAAGATTATATTGTCAATATAATCCGTATTTCAGTGGTATAATTTAAATATACATTAAAAATATGGTTAAGATATTATTTACAAAAGAAAATAAAAATAAATATTTACTTTTCGTGTTGAAAGTCACGTTTAAGATCGTAACAACAGTATTCATCAGAATTCTTAAAGCAACTAACACCCTAAAGGAAGATCTGCCAGCAACCGTTGAACATGTGTAACTCGGTTTGCGATAATCCGGCAGAGGGCGGAGATATACTGAATGTTACAATTGACACGTGTTACAATTGTCACCGGTCTCCCCTACCATTTAAAAAAGAATTAAGATACTGACCTTTGATTTGCGGTAAAATGATCCTTTTTTGAAGACCTTTAAAAATACGGAGTAGGGTTGGATTTAAAATTTTTGACCTCTTCTCCTTAACGTCACCCCTCAAGGGGGTTAAAAAAGTTAAATTACATAAAAAAGTAGATTTATTAACCAATAAGATCCACCTAAAATTTGGTGTCTCAATTTTTACTAATAGCAAAGAGATTTGCCCATACTAAGGCTTTTCGGACACCCTGTATAGCTATACAGCGTGAACATATAACGTGAAATATATTTTGTATTCCAAAAGCAACTGATTCGAGAAATCGTTAGAATACAATTTTAATTTTACTGCCCTTTTAGAGGAAGTTTTGTTTTAATGAAAAAATCTCGAGAGGTGATTTTCTCATCATCTCCACATTTTGTGGACTCAACATTTTCGACGGTTTGTCTGTTTGTCTGATATCTGCTGGAGGAAGAACTTAAAAACTACTTGATAAAAAAAGTAAAATTTTATATGGACTAGGCTTTTCCTTGGTTTAAAACTGGCTACACTTTCAGAAAAATATGTATATACAGGATGAATACCTTAAAAAATCATTTTTATTTTTGTTGTTTGACAAATACGATTATTGGGGTTATTTGGCATATTCGTTAATATGAATTAAGGCACTTTTGATGCCCCAGATGGGCGGTGGGAAGCTTCAAAAAATACAGTTTGTTGGGGTTTGCTTCAAATATATATGCGGCGTGTTATTATTTATACAATTAGGTGTTCTTGCCTACAGGGTGTGCAATAGAATTTTTTGTTTTTGCTTTAAAATGGGCAATGTAAAGTTAAAAAACGTTTCTAGATGTAGTAGCTATGTAGGTACACTTCAGTTAAAATTTAGATTTTTCATAAAATACAGGGCAAAAAAAAAATTTCAAAAATTGTGTCTATTAAAAATGTAATTTTTTGGCACTTTAACAGAACCTAAATCTATCGGTTTTCAGATACATAGCCTGTTGCATTTTAGAATACGTAATTCCGAGACAGTGTACGACAATATAATTCAATCAAATTTTGGCGTGTTGTTACGACATGAACGTTTTAAATTATTAATATTTTTTTACTTTCACTTGAAGGAATATTTCATCGCCACTTTGTGATTTTTACAAATATCAGTTTAATTGCAATAAAAACGACTGAGAGCTTATTTATTACTTCTTACTTTTTTTTAATCGTATTGTCTGTTAACCGAAAGATAAAAAGCGAACAGAACGCTTTAGACTTTTGTTATGTATAGATGTCGTCGCGAATACCAAATAATAAATTTTGTTCGGATCACTCTCATCACTTTTCCTCATTTGGTGGGGCGAAGAATGAACCGTCTGTTACGAACTATCTAAACAGGAACGGCATCGCTTTTCAGATATTTTTTATTTGAGCGTTTAGATGCAAATTAATAACAACTTTCGCTTATTACTAAGTTAATTTTTTGACCAATAATTACTTTGGTAAACATTATTTTGAATATGAATTACTCGCGGAGCACTTCTAATAAAACTTTTTTTTTCTAATGAAAGGAATTTTTGCCTGAAATTGTTTTATTTTTAGAGCCAACAGGTGATTGCGGAGGAGGTGTCAGAAAAAAGTATTACCTTTCATCCGATAGAGCCAATTTTTTTCAAGCATTTATAAACTGTAAAAATGGGGGAATGGAATTGGCGTCTGCCGAAAATGAAGAGGAATCTAATGCACTTGACGCATACCTTACTCCCCATAAAGTTGGTGAGTATATATCACTAAACTTAAAAAAAGGCTAAGTGCAAGCTATACTTGCACAGTTAGTGTTCTGTGCCATCAGCCCCCTACTTAACCTGAGCAAACCTCGGCTGCCCGATCTACGCCAATCTGCCGCGCTACTCGCCGCCGACGGCACCAACACCGTATCACATCGCGTATGCGCGGAGCTGAGTGGGGGACCATTTCGACTGAGCCAAATTGAAAATCTTAAACAACGTGTAAAGACAAGGTTGATCCTTACATCGCACTAAGGGGTATTTATTTGTCCCTGAAACCTGGTCAACAGTGGAATTTCCAAATGTCTTAATTCATTTAAGCAAAATATTTCAGGAATAGAAAATGGACCAGGCCACGTACCTGGCCCATTTATTTTGCGATAATCGCCCAGTAAAAATTTCTAGTCCATTCGCAAGTTAGCTGTTGCTTCTGCTGCAAGTACGTTGTGTGTGGCCAACGTTATATCACACGAATAAATATACTAACCAGAAGGCTATCTCCGATCCCGTGACCGCCGCCTGCTCTTGGCATTCGAGCGCATCTAACCCGAAATTCTAGCCCGAAACTGCCATGCCAGTGCAGTAGCGACTTTCACGTCAAGAGGTATAAATGATGTATGATGGTGCGAATAAATTTTATAGATTTCCGCAAGAGGTTGAAAGCGAATATAATACATATGTAGGTAAAGTACAGGGTGTTCCAAACTCATTGTTACTACGTGATGTCCCAGTAATTGTTAGACATAGAAAGTTGCCGTTTTCACAATATTCGTTTTTGAGATAGAGAATTAATTATTAATTTTGAGGGTTGCTTACAAAAATTATTTAATATTTGGATAAGGTTTAAACTGTATAGATTTTGTAAGTAGAATATCTTGTTAAAAGCAATTTTTATGTACTGTTTTTGAAATACTACCAAAACGTATCATTTTTTTAACAGTTGGGGTAGTAATTTTAAACTTTAGTTGATACTTTTTTTTAATGGCAAAAATTTAAAAAGTAACCCCTTTCAATGTAGTGCAGGGTGTATATTTTTAGACTCCCTTTAACTTTTTAATTTTATGGGTTGAAAAAACAAATACAAGAAGAATCAATGAGAACCCATTAATTAACATTTCTTAGTGTTTATTAAGTAGTAAAAAGTTTAGCAAAAATATATGTATATATATATCTTTATATATATATATATATATATATATATATATATATATATATATATATATATATATATATATATATATATATATATATATATATATATATATAAATATATATATATATATATATATATATATATATATATATATATATATATATATATATATATATATATATATATATATATATATATATAAACATAAATTATGTCGAGCATGAGTCGTTTCCTTGAAAACACTTTTCAACTCGCACGTAAGATATTCCAAAACGGTTTAAAATAAAGGAGTTTTATACATTTTTAGTTGATATCGGTACAGTGACATTGCCTGCAATCTATATATGGTAAAAATAAATAAAATCGGAGATTTCGTTGATTGTTTATAAATATTTTTTTAAACCTCAAAATACAAAAGTTCATGGGGGTGTAACAATATAACCTTATAGAATCGACTCTCGATATAATCCCCTGCTTTCTTCAAATACTTTGTATAATACATTTACATAAAGCTATAAAATTCGAAGAAGAAATTCTAATTATAATAAAATGACCATTTCTTAAAATATAAATTTCAATTGTAAACTGTAAAAACGGAAAAGACAGGTAATAGAGGTAAATGTTAATTGGAATATTAGGTTTAAGTGCTTCTATATATTCAGTAAACATTTTTGAAGATCCCTAATTGCAAAACGATAAGGCAGGTAATAAAGCTTGGGGTAATTGCAATATGTAATAGGTTACGGCGGGAGTCAACTGGGCGCAAAAATATCTCCTGTGCCTGTTTTCACAAAGGGGTGTTTTAATCGTCCAGGTATATTGGGCGGGACCTTCTCTTCAGGCAGTTATATGCAATATAATAGGTAATTGATAATATTCTAAGAAATTATAGAGACTGCATTGTCATTCTGATTCGGTTTCAGTAATAAAAAGTGAACGTGGAAAATATTTGCTTGTCTTCGAAAATTTTATATTTTCAAAAGACTGAAGTTTTAAAAAGTAGAGAAATTTCCTAGAGGTGTAGCCAAAAAAGGTTAAACTATGAAGCCAAAGTTTATGCTGTTGGTCCTGATTACGTAATCTTAAGGAACCATGGCGCTCACAATCATGAGGCACATGAACAAAAATTAAATAGAAAAACTGTTTCTAATGCGTGTCAAAGGAAAGCTGAAGAAGATATATCCGAAAGGCCTTCTAAAATTATTTGTAAAGCATTAGCATATCACTTGCCAGCATCAGTTACAACGACCGATGTCAGTTACATTAGAAAAAATATTTATAACATTTGCTAGGTATGCCCATGGCAATATCATAAAATTTTGATTGAAGGCTGACCCAAGGTCCCTCGGCATTAGATGCTTAAATCAAGCGTACCGCCTGCGCCTGAGAGATTGCATTCTGGTTAGTATATTTATTCGTGTGGTTATATTGTGTTTTTGTTATAAATTTCATTCAGTTTAGAAAAGTTGTGGATATGAATTTGATGTTAGTTTTTTTTTTATCTTCTGACAGCCCACGAAGACCGAAGTCTATGTACTTGTATTGTACTGTATACTGTATTGTACTGTATACTATGTAGCGTGGGTGTACTGAGGGATCGACTCACACATCCAGAGCTGGAAACATCCCTAGGGATTTCACCAGCCCTTTAAGAGGGTGTGTGGGGTGGTACCACCTCGGTCGAGGAAGAATCCTCTACCACCTTCCTTATTTAGTGCGAGATACGGCATTCCTAGGCAGTCACCCATCCAAGCAATATCCGTGCCGAGCGTAGCTTAACTTTGGTGAGTGGCTCGACTACCAAAGTTAAGCGTCGCCTGAACATTATTCTAAACACAAATTAACTTACCTTGCTATTGGTTTTGAGTGACTTATAGGCCTACAAAGTTACATTATATTATTTTATTACTTTAAAAAATATACGAGCTGTTTAGTTATATTACCGGGCTTTGTCCGACGATGAATCTTTATGTAAAATAAAGTACAGGTCTTTGAGCTTACTAGACAATATTTTTTTTACCACTTCCACCTTTAAATTTTATGGATTCTGTATTAAAATACTTTCTCGTAAGCGTAAATTTATTAGGAATGCGTTTATTTAATTTCAGAGTCATCAGAAACGTATATAAGTATATCGAGACGAGACCTGTATAACATGATCAAGGAATCTCAGCGTAAAAAAATTGAGGAAAAATTCGCATAATCTGACTTCATCGTTTTTCCAAAATCTACCGAAGTATAAGCAGTTATAGCTTACATTCCCTTTAAATAACTAAGTAGTAGAGACAGAAAAACGCATCAAATAATTTTGGCCAGATTTATGGGTCAAATATCCCAGAGTGCAACGTGAGAAGTATTTTTTGTTAAAAACCTTTTTCTCTAAAATCAGTGGTTCAGCAGTTATAAGGAAATAAACAATTAAATTGTTTATAACAATTGATCGCGCTAGAATTTTTCAATCCTGATAATTGTGGCTCAATTTACACCTAATTCTGATTGTTTGATGATTTTTCTGAGCGTTCCTTTTTGTGATAAAGGCGGAGGACAGTAATTTTTAAGCGTTTTCCCCGAAAAATGTTTAAAATAATACATCATATTTTATACAGGGTGTTCCTTAATGATATGCGAATATTTAAGGGTGTGAATCTACATGAAAAATTAATGACAGTTTGCTTTATAAACCATGGTACAAAAATGTTCCGTTACAAAAATACGGGGTGTTAAAGTTTTAGGAAAAAAATGGAAATTAATTAATATTTTCGAAACCGCTTGAGATACTTCAGTGATAGTTAGTACGTAGCGACAGTTAATAAAGGTACATATTTTTCAATACAAAAATAATTTTCAGCTTTAACAGTGACGTGGCAGCAGTGCAGTAGCACTGACTTCGATATTTTTGAAAAAAAGAATGGTACGCCAATGGTTTTTCCAAAATAAAAATTATTTTTGAATTCACCGTTCAATTTGAAACATAAGAGCTCTCTTGAGTTGTTTCCTGCGATGCGCCGTTTTTGAGTAAAGAAACCTTGAAAAATTATTATTAATTTAATAGGAAAAATTAAACACATTACGGATTAGTAACTGCGTGTAATGAACAACAACAACGGACAACATACAATGTATAATATGGTGTTTGTAGGCGGTATTGTATTTTAACATAATGGCTTCTGTGGTTATGCAACCCACTATTTATGTAGTATTGTTGGTAGCATAACAGTGCACATTGTATAATGGGATTTTGAGGTTAGGGACACATGTGCGTGGGCACATGTTCATGGTCCCTTAACTAGACATGTTGTAATGTGGGAGCTTATTAAAGATATTAAATTACTGTAGTTCAGTAAACTAGAAGTTTTTATTTTTAATACTTACGAAGTCATACATGGTGTCAGGTTGCTTGTGAACCTACAGACGCGACGGGAGCGGAAAAAAAATAGTGTGATTTTCGGCCTGTTTTTGTCCGGCATTTTACTTCTTGTTAGTTCCGCCTGAGAGACAAAAATAAGAACATGGAGACCTATTTTAAACCCCCAGAGCCGCTCGTGCTTGAAGGAAACATCTCAGATAATTGGAAGAGATTTTCTCAAAAGTTCAGCTTGTTTTCAAAGGCCACTGGTTTGGAGACCAAGAATGAAGATAAACAAATTGCTTGTTTTTTATCTTTAATTGGCGACGACGGCCTTGACTTGTTCAATAGCTTTACCTTCGAGACTGGTAAGGACAAGATTTTGAAAGAAATAATAGGCAAATTTGAAGAGCATTGCGCCCCCCAGAAAAATGAGATATTTGAAAGGGCAAAGTTCAACACCATAGTACAGAAAGAAGGGCAATCTTTCGATAGTTTTTTAACTGAGCTCAGAAAGGCAGTCAAAACGACTGGATATTCCAATCAGGACGAAATGATTAGGGATAGGATTGTAATAGGCTTGAGAGAGACGTCTAGCAAAGAAAAATTAATGAGGGAGGCATCATTAACATTAGATAAGGCCATAAACTTCTGTAGAGCTACAGAAGCTAGCAAAGATCAAGTTAAAACCTTGGATAGTGAATCAAGAGTTGATGCCGTAAGAGCAGGTACATCCAAAGTGCAGAGTAAGCCTGCCACAGAAAAAGGCCTCAATAAACAGTGTAAAAAGTGTGGCTATAAACATAAGTTTGAGAATAAGTGTCCCGCTGCTGGAAAGACATGTGCCCGATGCCAGGGTCGAGACCATTTTGCGAAGGTGTGTCTAGAGAAAACTGAAACTGGTAAAGGTAAATTCAAGAAGAAAATACATTGTGTGTCGAAAGAAGACAGCACTGTGTCAAGTAGTGAAGATGAGAGTGACTATGAGTTTTATGTGAGCTCAGTTGAAACAGTGAAAAAAGGAAACATGGGCACTGCTGAGACCATGTGGACAAAGGATGTATGGGTCAATGGTAAGCTTGTGAGATTTAAACTAGACACCGGAGCAGAGGTAAGCACCTTACCTTTAAATATTTTAAATGAAGTTGCCCCAAATGTGTCCATAAGCAAGTCAAATATTACTTTGTTGTCATATGGTGATCGAAGCTTCAAACTGAAATGTTTAGGAGAAGTTGGGTTAGAATGCCAAGTTAAAGACTGCACAGAAAAAATTTCTTTTGTGGTTGTTAATGCTCAAGAACAAATTCCGTTGTTAGGTCTACAAGAATGCTTGAAATTAAATTTAGTAAAAAAAGTTGATTCTGTATGTAAACAAAATTTGTTTAAAAGTCTAGAGGAAGTTGTGAGTAAATATTCGAATGTTTTTGAAGGGTTGGGAAAATTTCCTACACAACATCATATAACTTTAAAGCCAGAAGTAAAACCAAAAATAAATGCTATTAGGCGAGTGCCTCATATTTTGCTAGAACCTTTAAAACAAAAGTTATATGATCTTGTGTCGAAAGATATCATAGAGAAGGTTGACAAACCCTCAGAGTGGGTACATCCTCTAGTTATTGTGGAAAAGCCAAATGGTGACCTTCGACTGTGTCTTGATCCCAAGGACTTGAACCAAGCTATACAACGAGAACACTTTTTAATTCCATCTTGTGACGATATTGCTGTTCAATTAACGAACAAAAAGTTTTTCACTGTACTAGACATGAAAGATGGCTATTGGCAGGTTGAGTTGGATAGCGACAGTTCAGATTTAATGACCTTTGGTACACCATTTGGACGGTATAAGTTTAAAAGGCTGGCTTTTGGTGTCTGTTCGGCTCCTGAGGTGTTTCAAAAGAAAAATTTTGAAATTTTTGGTGACATCCCAGGGGTGGGCCTATATTTTGATGACTTAATAATAACAGGTACCACTGAGGCTGAGCATGACCAGAACCTTAAATGTGTGTTGGAAAAAGCTTCAAAACATAACATAAAGTTCAATAAAAAGAAAATCCAGTTTAAAAAAGAGAGTGTAAAGTTTATGGGTCAGATTTTTTCACACAAAGGTGTAGAAACTAATAAGGAATATGTTGAAGCTATTTCAAACATGCCTGTTCCAAAGTGTAAGGGAGATGTTTTGAGATTTTTAGGCATGGTCAAATACATAGGCAAGTTTATACCAAATCTTTCTAGAATGACTGCTCCTTTAAGAAACTTAACTAGAAATGATATTGAATTTGAATGGACGGAGGAGTGTATAAATTCTTTTAATAGCTTGTTACATTTATTAACCAACTCGCCTGTTTTAACATATTTTGATTCTAAAAAAGCAATAGAAATAGAGACAGATGCTTCGAAAGAAGGGTTGGGGGCTTGTCTTCTGCAAGAAGGTAAGCCTGTAGCATTTGCCTCGCGTAGTTTGACTAAAACCGAGCAAGCCTATGCTCAAATTGAAAAAGAGACATTGGCAATTCTGTTTGCAGTAAAAAAATTTCATTATTTTATTTATGGTATGCCCACTAAAATTTATAGTGATCACAAACCTTTAGAGTCAATTTTCAAAAAAGAATTACAGTCAGCTTCTCCAAGAATTTTAAGAATGCGACTTAAACTGTTAAAATATAATTTGGACATTTGTTACAAAGCCGGAAAATATATGTACATATCTGACACACTATCTCGTGCGTTTCTTAAGAAAAAAACTGAAAAGTCAGAATGTGAAATAGATTTTGCAGTTCATTCTATAATTAAATCCTTGCCTATATCTACAAATAGAATTAAACAATTCACGAGCGAAACAAGTAAAGACCCACAGCTTAATAGTGTTATAAATTTTATAAATATTGGTTGGCCAGTGCGAAAATACCAAATTCCAGAAAATATTAGACATTTTTACAAATTGAGGGAAAAATTGTTTGTATCTGAAAATTTGTTATTTTTAGAAAATAAATTAGTTGTACCTTGTAGTCTAAGAGTAGAAATGATTAAACTTTTACATGAGGGCCACCTAGGGATAGAAAAGACAAAATCACAAGCCAGGAAAGTATTTTATTGGCCTGGTATTACAGCAGATATTGAAGCCTATATAAAAAGTTGTAAAATTTGTGAAAAATTTTCTAGAAAAAATCCTAAGCAAAACCTTCTTCAGTATCCAATACCTGAAAGGCCATGGGAACGTGTTGGTTCAGACATTTTTACGTATGCTGATAAAAGTTATTGTGTTTTGTTTGACGCATATTCAAACTGGCTTGAGATTTTGCCAATAAGGAATAAAAGTGCTGAGGCTGTTATTTCCCAAGTTAAACAAATTTTTGCAAGGTTTGGTGCCCCTGATTTTCTTGTTAGTGATAATATACCTTTTAATAGCGATAAATTTTTGGAATTTGCGAGAAATTGGAATTTTACTCTTATTACACGTAGCCCAGAATATCCTCAATCAAATGGGTTAGCAGAAAAAGCTGTAGCAATAGCAAAAGGTCTTCTTAAAAAATCAATGGAGGAAGGAAAAGGTGATTTATGCAGTGCTTTACTAAATTATAGAAACTCTACATTAAAAGGAATGGGCTATTCACCATCGCAATTGTTAAATAGTAGAAACTGTAAGACTAAAGTTCCAATTGCTTGTGATTTAATGCAGCCTAAGTTGTGTTTAAATGTAAAAGAAAAAATTCTGGCTAAATGTAAATTGAATGAACAATATTATAATAAAAATGCTAAAAGTTTAAAACAACTTAAAAAAGGCTCTAATGTTACTGTGTTAAATCACAGAAATAAAGTCTGGGAACCTGCAAAAATTAAAGACATACACGATAGTCCACGATCATATGTATTACAGGACTGTAGAGGTCATACTATCAGGAGAAATCGTATTGACATTAAACCATCAGAAAACCCTTTTAGATTATCTGAAAATTTGCTTGATTCTCCAACAGATATCACTCATTCGAGTGATAGTGATATGACCCCCCCTTTGATTGTACCTCGAAATAGTCATACCGAGTTTGTTGATTCTCAACAAGTAACTCCAGAAGTGCATAGCCCTTTACAAGTAGTAGAGTCTCAACTACGAACTAATAATGTAAGTCAAACCACTAGAAGTGGTCGAGTAATTAAAAAACCAAAAAAATTAAACTTGTGAGGGGAGATGTATAATATGGTGTTTGTAGGCGGTATTGTATTTTAACATAATGGCTTCTGTGGTTATGCAACCCACTATTTATGTAGTATTGTTGGTAGCATAACAGTGCACATTGTATAATGGGATTTTGAGGTTAGGGACACATGTGCGTGGGCACATGTTCATGGTCCCTTAACTAGACATGTTGTAATGTGGGAGCTTATTAAAGATATTAAATTACTGTAGTTCAGTAAACTAGAAGTTTTTATTTTTAATACTTACGAAGTCATACATACAACATTAACATAACATTACAACTACCATGAAACGATTATTACAAAAATTGTTGAAAATGCCCCCTTCACTTAATATGCATGCTTCCGCCGTCCTTCTCATGGAATTGCGCACGCGTTGAAATATCCCCGGAGTATTTTTTATTCTATCACATGCTGCAAGTATTCTTTCTCTTAATTCCTCTACAGTGTTAATGGGACTTGTGTACACTAGCGTCTTAAGATGGCCCACAAAAATAAATCTAAGCTGTTGAGGTCGGGGGACCTAGGTGGCCATTCTTGAGGCCCACCGCGACCAATCCCACGATTTGGATAAACAGTTTGTAAATAATTGCGAACCACCACACTGAAATGTGCTGGTGCACCATCGTGCATGTACCACATGTGGTTTCTTATTGCTATCGCAACATCCTCAAGCAGCAGTTATTCTTGAAGGAAATTGAGGTAAGATTGTCCGTCAAGTCCTCCCGGCAAGAAGAATGGGCCTATCAAGTGGTTACCAATAATTCCTGCCCATATGTTAACCGCAAATTGGTGTTAGAAATGGGTTTCTGTTACGGCATAGGGATTTTCTTCCGCCCACAAATGATTGTTGTGGAAATTCTGAATGGCATGTCTTGAAAAATTAGCTTCGTCCGTGAACAGAATGTGTGTTTCAAATTGCGGATTTTGTGCAGTATTATGAAGATACCATTGACAGAAGGTCACACGCCTTGGAAAATCTCTGGGAAGTAATGCCTGTACTCTTAAAATATGGTACGGATATAACAAAAAATCCAGTAAAATTCTCCATACAATTTGATGGCAAATATTCAAGTTTCTAGCGATCTTCCTTGTATTCGCTTCAGGATGTTTTTCGACTTCGTGCAGCAGCGCTTCCTCAATTTCAGGTGTTCTCACATTGAGAGGTCTACCTTGTACCTCTTCGGACACTACCAGTTTCAACAAGACGACGATGAATATTAGAAAAGGTTCGACTATCTGGCAAAGCACGATTGGGATATCTCTGGTGATAAATACGTCTGGCTTGCTCTCCATTACCGTCGGCAAGGCCATACACGTAATGCATTTCCGCCATTTCTGCATTTGAACAATTCACAATTTTTAACAAGATTGTAAAAATAAAATAAAATAAATAACTCACAGCGAACAGGCTTGAACGACAGAGACACTAGAAAAAGTCAGATGTAAAAAGCAAGTGACATGTTCCACGGCAACTAGATTCATTGCAAAATTGTATTCTTCAATTTATTAATTTTCTCGGACAATACAACGGTTTTTATTTTTTTACTCGAAAACGACGCATCGCAGGAAAACAACTCGAGAAAGCTGATATGTTTCAAATTGAACGGCGAATTCAAAAATAATTGCTATTTGGGAAAAAAACATTGGTGTACCTTTTTTTCTTCAAAAGTATCGAAATCAGTGCCCGTACGCACGCCACTGTCAAAGCTGAAAATTATTTTTATATTGAAAACTATGCACCTTTATTAACTGTCGCCACATACTAAATATCACTGAAATATCTCAAGCGGTTTCGAAAATATTAATTTCCATTTTTTTCCCTAAAACTTTAACACCCCGTATTTTCGTAACGGAACATTTTTGGAACCTAGTTTATAAAGCAAACTATCATTAATTATTCATCTAGATTCACACCTTTAAATATTCGCATATCATTGAGGAACACCCTGTATATTGTTGAATTCGTGCTTCAATACGATTTCGTTTAACAACATACGCGATGCCCTTGAATTTTTTTTCCATTTCCCCCTGAAATTAACCCTCAGAAACAAAATTCAACTTTTTATACTTCACGTCCATAACTGGGCCTGGGCCACCACACTCTATCTCTGTGCTAAATATAAACTTTTTACGTCACACAGAGGGGCAAATGGCATTCAAATTCGGAAATAATAGTAAAATGCAAAGTTTGCAAAAATACAACAAATATATCATTTTATAGTAATATCATAACCGATCTATCGGAAACAAGGTTTATTTGCTTGGTGAATTATGCTAAGAGGCAATAACAAATTCAGAAATTTGCACTTCGCACAGATCAGTATTTTACCTTTTGAATGCGGATAGTATTTACTAATTTTGTTCTTGAAATGGCGAGTACGGATTTTTTGTATCATGGAATTATCAGCATCAGGTAAGGCTTTATTTTTAATTTAAAGTATTTTCGGCTTGCGTTGTAATAGTTTATATATTTTTTCGAACGGATTAAGCTGTTGACTTCAAATTTGGTACATGTATTGTAGATGAAAAAAGATTGTTTTTGGCAGATATCAGTCTATAGGGAGGGGGAAAATAGGTGGAAGGGTTTTTATATTTTTGACAGCATTGCCTGAACGTTGGAAAAGTTTGTCCTAATTTTATTTAATGACAATTTAAAGCCTTTTTTTAACGCAACGTAAAAAAGTAGGGGAAGTTGTGGAGAGGGGGCAATATTTAAGTAAATTTAAAATATTGTTGCATATTGTTTTCGGGATTTCTTGCGTCCAGCAGTTGAAAAATGATGATATTTATTTATTAGGTTTTAAAATGTGGGAGGAGGTGGTGCACAATGGTTCAAAATAGCTGCAAATCTAATCTACTGCTTTATATCTGTTTTTTTTTCAGTTGTTTTTCTCGTTGGAAGGAGTCTAATGTTAGGTTAATAACAATCTTAATAATGGTAGGGGAAGGTGGTGCAAGAATGTGCAAAATTGCTGCAAATATAACCTACTCTAACAGAAACAAATATTTATATACTTAATAGACTGTTAATTTCTTTCGATCCTCTTATTTCAAGCCTTCATAAGCCTTCAACAAAGAAACGTAATTTAGATAAAGATATTATAGAGCTACTGGAGGGCTTTGGTATACTACCAGAAGTGAGGATATTTCAGAACAAAAGAGCAGTTATTTATTGGAATAATTTTTACTTTATTTTTTTTATTAAAACGCCCTGTATAAACTTTAATTTTAAATTGAATTTATCATCTAAGTTAATTTTAAGTTTTACTTAGCCTAACTGAAGTAAAAAAAAAATTGAAAAATAATTTTGTCCGAATTTCGATATTATTGGCCCCTCTGTGCGTCAATAGTTTCAGAGAAAATCGCCTGTGACAGACGGACGGACACCGATTCCATTAGTGTTCCGTTTTGCTAATTTTAGCACGGAGCACTAAAAATGATAAATACTTTACAAAGATGTTAAAAGATCTGAAAAAAATCAGGTCTGATTTCGAAGCTAACCTTATATTAACTGGATTGAGTTAACAATGGTTAAAACATTAATTTTTAATAGATCAATGTTTTTTTATAAATTAAGTAGTAATCTTGTCGAATTTGAAGTCCTCACATTTGTTCTAGGAAATAGTGACAGAAAGTTTTGGTACTCAAACGGCATGTCACGTGTTTCTATATAGTCTTTGATACAAATAGCGTGAAACTTTATAAAAGCTATTAATAAAAAAAATGTCGTATAGGATAATAAATAAATAACTTCAATTATTTTTAGATGGATATGATAACGCATTTTGGCTATCAGGAACCAGTTTGAATAACCCCGATTCCAGAATTTATTACTGGCTTTCCACTGGACACCGAGCCTTTTTTACGAAATGGATAAGAGGCCAAAATGACAATTATCTTGGATTACAGCATTGTATGTCTTGGGCGCAAATTAAAGAAGAAATTGGATGGGCTGATGACAACTGTGAAAAACCGCTGAAATACGTCTGTCAACATACGTATAAATTTTAAGTTTGCTCAATATACTGACTGTAATTAAAATTAAATAATTAATAAACAAATAAATAAAAGGCGATTTTGATTCAAAATAAGTGTCATTTCTAATTTACAAAAAAAAACAGAGTTATAAGAAATACTTAAAAATAAAAAATTACTAACTCTGAAAACAAATTAGTGTATTGTTTATTAATCAAAATGACATTCTTGAGAACAAATAACAGCAAACTCTATGCAGAATGTTTAAAAAAACTGCAAACCCTCAAAGTCTTAACAGTTTTGGCACAATTTTGGTGGGCACTCACCACATATTGGTTTAAAACACGTGGAACATAACTGAACACACACAGAATAAACGCATAATATTGTTTATAACCCAAATTATTTGTAAAATTTCTTCTGAGAAAAACATGACTTATTTGCAAAATAATTTCTTTAAAAAAAGTAATGTTGATAATAAATCCGTCAGTTAAACCTTCTTAGAATCAACAATGAATGGACAATAATTTTTAGTGATGATTGGGCAATTAGTATCTTGTTTATTAATTTCCATTGGTGTAACTTCAAAAGCAAGTAAAGATTTTAGTAAAACATCTGTTTCAAAAACAAGTCATTCTATTTGATAAGTGGTAACGAATTTGACGAAATTGCTTTTATTGGAAAAATACATTTGTAAGTGTCCACTGAAAAATTATTAGCTGAACAACTCACAGTTTTCCTTTTCTTGAGCGTTTTATTGATGCATAAAGCAGTTTTAGGTAAAAATGAAAAATGTCAAATAACACTGACACTAGAAAATATCGTGTTGAAAGAAAACAACAGCGATGAAAACAAGCTTAACTAAGTGAGTAGTAACTTGTAATATTTCGTTTTAAAATCATTAAGAGATTTAATAAAAAAGAGATATTCTTTTTTCAAAAACTGTTCAAAATGTGTTCCATTCGCTTCAATACACTTAAGAGTCCTTTTACTGAAAGACCTCCTAATTTTAGAGCTCCTAATGGCCGGTGCGAAGTCTCGATTTTAACCCGCTGGATTTTTGTGTATGGGGTTACATGAAGTCGCTGGTTTACAAAGAAAAGTAAATACCAGAGAAGAACTATGGCAGAGAATTGTAGATGCTGCACAAAACCTACGAAACGAACAGTTATTTTTTAAAATTAGGAGGTCTTTCAGTAAAAGGACTCTTAACTGTATTGAAGTGAATGGAACACATTTTGAACAGATTTTGAAAAAAGAATATCTCTTTTTTATTAAATCTCTTAATGGTTTTAAAATGAAATATTACAAGTTACTACTCGTTTAGTTAAGTTTATTTTCATCGCTGTTGTTTTCTTTCAACACGATATTTTCTAGTATCAATGTTATTTGAAATAAAGTAAATTAAAGAACAATCCAATTTTTGTATATAATATTCCCTGTTATCAGTTCTAGAACATTATTTATCATGTAAAAGATAACACCGGCACACAAAAAAAAAAGTGGTCTGTACATTTGAGCAGACCCATCTATCGTTATGTATTTTGATGCGCTGAATCCAAATCCGAAGTCCGTTTGGCCCGTACACCCTCACATTTTGAGTAAATTGCAAAAAACGCTGAAAATGGCTAAAAATTGCGAAAAAGTGCAGTTATGAAAAAGAAGAAAATTTTATTGAACTAGATCAAGTATGTTTCTTATGTATGTTGATGCGATAAATCCAAATCCGACGTCCGTTTGGCCGTACACCCTCAAAATTTTGAGTAAATTGCGAAAAAACGCTGAATATGGCTACAAATTGCGAAAAATTGCAGTTATGAAAATGAAGAAAATTTTATTGAACTAGGTCAAGTATGTATGTATGTGAAGTTCGTTTGGCCCGTACACCCTCAAAATTTTGAGTAAATTGCGAAAAAACGCTGAAAATTGCTAAAAATTGCAGTTATGAAAATGAAGAAAATTTCATTGAACTAGATCAAGTATGTTTCGTATGTATTTTGAATCTGAAGTCCGTTTGGCCCGTATACCCTCAAAATTTTGAGTACATTGCAAAAAACTTCGAAAAATAGCTAGAACTTGCAATTGAACTTCGGAGGACTGATTGCTTGTGCCTGTAACCAGGGCACCTCCACGTGGTGACGGTGGGCAACAGAACCATCTGGTAGAGTCCCTGGGTTAACGGCGTGTATGCCGTCACGGCAGACACAAGCGATAAGTTTACGATGCAGGGATTCGGAACCCCAGTATCGGCGTCTGGTCAGGGTGACAAAGCAGGCGTCGTCATCAAGCGACTGCAGTTCTGCAGTAGTGGGTATCTTGGCTTCTGTAGAGTATAATGTTACAAGAAATCACTCCCACATATGTAATAAAAGTCCTCATTGGTGCGTAAGAACAATACTATTTTTTGCTATTCATTGCTATTTCTTACGATTTTTGATAAATATATGAATGATTGAGATTGACAGATTCTGAATTTGGATTCAGCGCATCAAAATACATACGAAACATACTTGATCTTGTTCAATAAAATTTTCTTCATTTTCATTTCTGCAATTTTTAACCATTTTCAGCGTTTTTTTTCGCAATTTACTCAAAATTTTGAGGGTGTACGGGCCACACGAACTTCGGATTTGGATTCAGCGCATCAAAATACATACGAAACATACTTGATCTAGTTCAATAAAATTTTCTTCATTTTCATAGCTGCAAGTTTTAGCCATTTTCAGCGTTTTTTCGCAATTTACTCAAAATTTTGAGGGTGTACGGGCCAAACGAACTTCACATACATACATATTTGACCTAGTTCAATAAAATTTTCTTCATTTGCATAATTGCAATTTTTCGCAATTTGTAGCCATATTCAGCGCTTTTTCGCAATTTACTCAAAATTTTGAGGGTGTACGGGCCAAACTGACGTCGGATTTGGATTTAGCGCATCAAAATACATAAGAAACATACTTGATCTAGTTCAATAAAATTTTCTTCTTTTTCATAACTGCACTTTTTCGCAATTTTTAGCCATTTTCAGCGATTTTTGCAATTTACTCAAAATTTGAGGGTGTACGGACCAAACGGACTTGGGATTTGGATTCAGCGCATCAAAATACATAAAGATAGATGGGTCTGGTCAAATGTACAGACCACTTTTTTTTTGTGTGCCGGTGTAATTGGTAAGAAGTAACAAAATATTATTTGCTTGCCTGAGCTAGCGCACTGAATAATTTAAATGTAAATATCTCCGAAACGGTAACTCTGGGCGACCTGAACTTAGTATACCTTTTTTATGTAATAAATATGGACAAAGTATTATTTTCATTCAAAACTTAAATACACTGAGGCACAAAAAAGTTATGACCTAATAAATGTGCGAAAAATGCCGCAGTCAGTGCCCCCTACACTGTACATTAAAATTTCACAAAAAAATCAATTTCTCGTCCTAAAAAACCCTGATTGCAAAATTTTGTGAAAAAACGTTGGTTTTTCTCAAAGTTATTAGAGAAAAACCAAAATGAAGTTTTAACTTTAACACCCTGTATCTCAGTTAATATCAACTTTCGGATATAGGTAAGTATGACTAAATCCTAATATTTTAACATAAGGAGTCTGTGGTTTTTCCATGTACCATTAATTAGCGGACACCCTGTATATATATATATATATATATATATATATATATATATATATATATATATATATATATATATATATATATATATATATATATATATATAATATATATATATATGTATATATATATATGTATATGTATATATATATATATATATATATATATATATATATATATATTATATACAGGGTGTTTCAAAAAACATGTGCCATCGCTTAAAGGGAGATTCCTTGTAAGAAACTAAGGCAAAAAGTTCATATAAACATGGGTCCGCAGATGCTTCGTTTCAAAGATACAGAGAGTTAAATTTTTTAATTTTTTTCAGTTTTTCGAAAATATTTTCAAAATGGCTTCATCAATTTTGATGAAATTTCCGTGGTGTAAAGTACTTAAATTAAGCATAATTCTGGCCATGAAAATACTTTGACAGGTCCTCCAGGGGCGTACATATGAGAAGACGATACAATATTTTTCTCTTTAAAACATGTACGCCACTGATTTCTTCACATTTTCGTATATCGGTCAAATAGTATGTTAAATTCTTAACAAAACTTGTCTCTTCATATTTTTTCAATTTTCATTTCGTTTAGGAGATAAATGTAATTTTATTAACCGTCTTACTGGTTTAGTTTTCCCAACCATCGGTTTTAACATGTAAAGACCATTTAAAAATTGAACGTCATGTATCTTTGAAACAAGGCATCTGCGGACCCATGTTCATAAGAACTTTTTGCCTTAATTTCTTTCAAGGAATCTCCCTTTAAGCGATGGCACATGTTTTTGGAAACACCCTGTATATATATATATATATATATATATATATATATATATATATATATATATATATATATATATATATATATATATATATATATATATATATATATATATATATATATATATATAACCTGATTTCCCAGTCATAAAACCAAAATGTTAGAGAAGGCAGTTGGTTAAGTCTTTCCCTAGAACTGACTGATTGCAAGTGCTCTTTTAAATATCTCTGCTAAATGCACACAGATTCGTACAATTCGTAAATCTTTTAATTAATATCGGTTCAGTTCACTGTGAAATAAGCAGGTTTGTACCCCGGTACAAATGACGGATTAAAAACAAACTAAATTCGCCAAAGCCCCTGGGATTTCGTTTAATTAGAAGCGTCGTGTAACTCTGTAAATATGTGTGCTGGAGGTATGTAGGATACGGCGTAGTTTAGGTGTGCGACCATGTGTTTGTCGGAGCTATTTGTGTTTTTTTAGGGCTGAAGAGGAAATCGCTTTTTTAATTAACAGAGGGACGTTCTCATCTAACAAATAATTTGTGGAAAAGAGTTTTTTAAAAAATAGTGCCTACGCCCATTGTATGCCACAGACATGCAGAGAAAGGCATTAATAGGTATCTCCTTTATTTTTTGAGTATTGTAATTTAGTTTTCGCACACACCCACTTCCAGTCATTGTTGACAAAAACAGTAAGTTGATTTTACTAAACGATTATAATTTGTTTAGAAACTAAAGTACACAAGCCGTATCTAGGCTGGTAAGTGCAATTTACAGGTTGTGATTATATCTGCAGCTAAAAGTTCACGGAAAAAAAACTCAAACATAGAATTTATTTATTTAAATTAAAGTTAAAAGTACGAATTGATTGTTGTTCTCAGCATTGACCCTTTAGCCTACAAACTTGCAGGAGATTTTAAACATAAACTTTTTATTACAAAACATACCAGTAAGCATTTCTCATTAATTACACTATTTTTCTCGTGTAGCCAGTTTGTGAAAACTTTATATGCGCTTTCGTACCTTTCACATGATTTTAGTGAGATGAGCTGTGAACAACCGGCTCTCCATCCTTCCACAATTTCAATATCAACATTTTCCGCTTCATTAATACTTTCTTCCCCAAACGTCTCAACACTTAAACTCACTCTGTTACGCTGTATCAAAAATTGCTTGAATAATCGGAATCGACCAATTCAAACTGACACTAACAACAATTACTACGAACCCTAGCATTGCAACAGACATAATGAATCCGCAGAACCCATTATAATGTTACGAACGCCCATGGATTTATTAAGAATGGATTCGATGTCCGTATACTGTGAGCGTATCGAACGTGAAGCCTTATATTTATTGTTTGTTATGAAAACATTTCTCCTATGAGAAGAGTTTATTACTACGAATTACTACGTAATTGAATCAAGAATGGTAGTAGAAAGAGATAAAATAGCATTGGAGTGTTGGAGTTCAGAAGTGTTGCTGTCTGCTGGTTGCTTAGGAAAAACGTCTGCGAACGCTCGCTTACACGTACGTCTTTGTCTAATGAACTAGAAAAGAAAAAGTGCGACTTATAAATTTATAAATGACTCGGAGCGACTTTAAATAAACACCTTTAGAAATAACATAACCTATAAATAATAACACCTTTTTAACTTAAATTTATTATTATTTAGCAGAAAAATAAAATATTTTAGGGCTTTTATTACCTACTTTTAGTAAATCTTATGATGCTTCTAACATATTTTTTGTACAAAAATACAAGGTAAAATAAGATGTGGCCAATATTTACAAATTGTGTTTACAGTGTCGTTTAGAATGGTTTGTTTTGGCTTCAAAGAATGTTAAATCATCCCGTATCCATCCTTAATAAATCCATGCGAACGCCCAATATTTCATACCAATTAGACCAGCTTTTGTATTTTCTATAAAGATTGATACGATTGTGCAAGTAATAGTATACGATACTTAGTCAGAAGTGCTCACCGATCTCGAAAATTTACAAAACTCGAAAGAAGCTGTTTATGGCACTATATTGTATCCAATTTTATGTGAGAATGATGACAGAAAAAACAATTGAATAGGAATTCACCGTATTGGTCAGTTCCATGTTCCATGGACAGTTTACACCGGAACATATTTTAGTGATCATAATATTCATCTTTTCTTTCCTGATAATCACGGAGGAATCAGATTTCTTTCTATCCGTGTTGGCGAAAGTGCATCAGACAAAGACAAATAAAAAAAGAATTTGTTCAAATTTTTATCGTACCTTCTTTGCTTGTGGAAGTATTGCTGATTATATACTTCGAAAGATTAGTCATCGCAAAATTCTTTTTTTTTCCTGATAAAATTCCCAACGGAATCCGATTTCTTTCTATCCTTGTTGGCAAAAGGGGCATTATTAAAAGACAAATAAAAGGATGTTGTTGCCAATAAAAAAGAATAATCAAACATTTTATCACAGTCGGCTTTTTTTGTGCAAGTATTTCTGGTTGTCTCCTGTGAAAGTTTAATCGGAATTGCCATAAAAAATAAATTTCTAACCTGACATAATAATTATGTAAGTTTTATGATTTTATAGCAAAAGACCTTTGTTTCTACTGAACAAAAACAGCATTTGCAAAAATATCGTTTTTATTAAGCAAAAACAGTATCAGCATAGCCACATTAACCTTCTTATTTTATACTACTTAAACTTGTTTCCTACCCAAGTAACAATACACATTCTAACCAATAATTTGCAATAAAAGGATCGGAGGAAAAGTTTTTAAATAAATAAAGAAAAAATAGCAAAAATGAATAAATATTTTTATTAAGATAAACAATTTATAATAAGGTTAAAAAATATTCCCTATTCTCCGATAATGAAAATGGATCTATAATACAGCCTATCTGCGAACAGTGACGTCTGTGTAAGTTAAATACGCGATAAAAATTGTTTCGAATATAACAAGTAGTTTCACAATTCTTAATATGAGCCGGTCAGAGGAAAAGTGGTCTAACTGCATGGCGGTTTGCTTGTGCGTTATACCACTTTTCCTCTGAACGGCTCAATTGTAAATGTTGAGTCTTAGTTCTAGAAGGATAGATACACTTTATAATGGCACTGTGACTTCAGCTTGAAACTGAAACCAAACGCTTCTAGGGCGCAATTTTCACTACTTTCTCAATAACTAAAGAAATCTTCTGTAGTGCCCACTATTCTCAACTTTATATCGGCTCGGCTTTCCTTTTACTCCTTCGCATAACGCCCGGTCCAAGTAATGTAAAGGAGAACAAATATGTACCTTGCGTAATATTTCAATAGTTGTTGGTCAGTCCCAGATTCATAGAACACGGGAATTTAAGCTGCTAATACTTTATATAAACTTTTAAGTATATTTCTATACTGCAAAAACAACTTATAAGTATTGTGGGACGGGCTTCAAATAATATGTCATGTTTATCTTTGTCATAACCTAACTTTCCGAGGATGTTAAAATTATTGCAAATACTGCAAAAATGCCTGCTACCATCCATATCTTTACACCTATTAAAGAAACTTATGCTGCTTAGAGAGAAAATGGTATGCAAGTAAAAGAATCAATAAACATCTGAAGACAGTATACCTACTGACATACTTCAACAACAATATAGTAATTTTATTCTACTAGTGGCCACAAACTGTACCATAAACAGTACTTTATAATTAGTCGCGCATAAACTTATTTATAACTTTATCAAATCATTTTCTAAAAGCCATACATTTTAACCAAAGTTAAAACTAAGGTTTAGTTAAACCTTATTCCGAAATAATAAATTTAAAAGATTCATGGCAATAGCACGAATTAATTAAACATAACTTATTATTCCCCAGATTTGCCCTTAATATACCAATCACTACCCATGAGTTTACTATTTAATATGTTTCTTATTCTCTTTGTGTATAATGTTATAACATTAATATTGTTTAAGGATTTTTTTTTGTATGGAGTAAGAGCGAAAAAAATTTTTTTTTCGGGAGATCCCGAGCCCGTTCCTATTTTTCGAAATAGCGCTGCGTTCGCAATCGATTTGTCAATTAGGACATATTCGCCGCCGTTTCCTTTTTCCGACAAGATAAATAGCACGAGACGGCATTTACTTACGTGGCGAAAAAAGGTGTTTAGATAAATGAAACTACCGGTATTTTCGCCCCCGAAATAAAGGACGATCTATTTATTGAAGACGGGCCATAAAGCAAAATCGGTTTCTTTTCGTTGCTGTAATTTTTTACTGGCGTCTATTAACAATTGTAAGAAACAGAAAAAATGGGGGGAGTTTTTATTCCTGATTTACCGGATCTTTCCTTTTGCTTCCGCGAATACGGAATATCTGCATTATTTTATGTATCTGTTTATTGCAGAATACAGCAAACACTGACTTCTTTTCTTTGCTGTAACTTTATATTGGTGTCTATTAACAATTGTAAGAAACAAAAAGTTGAATGTTTTATTCGTGATGTCGGAATATCTGCATTATTTTGTTTATTTATTGAAGGCGGGCCATAATTCAAAAATGGATTTCTTGTCATTGCTGTAAAATTCTGGTATCTAATAGCACAAAAGTATGTGTTTTATTAACAAGCGTCTGCTTGTACTTTCGCGAATGTGGAATATCTGCATTATTTTATTTCTTCAGTGAAGACGGGTCATAAAGCATAAATCGGTTTCTTCTTGTTGCATTAATTCTTTATTGGTGTCTATTAAGGGGTTATATTATGCAGTCAGGAGGCCTAAAAAAGTAATTTTTCAAGAATTTTTCATGAGAAGACTTTTAATTTTATTAAGGTGAAAATTTATACACATATTATGGTAACGTTTAACTGTATTTTAAGATTTTTGTATTTGTAAAAATAATAATTTTGAAAGCTGCTATAGCTGATCTCCAGGAGTTCCTCTCAAAAAAGGCATCTTGCGGTGACAACGATATCTCTGGACTGGATCATCGAAAATGAAAAAACCAAATGGATTTCATTAAAGTAATGTATAATCTTCTAATCGAAGAATAAGCGAAATAATTTTTTTTTACAAAATGGCGACTTCTCAGAAAAAAAAATCGATTTTTGGCCAAAATTTTGGCTTTAAATTGTTTATATAAAAAAAATATTTATCGGTGAGAAAAACCTTCGATTAATTACTAAAAAATATACTTAAAAAGCTTGTGTTAAAATTTGAGACTGATCGGTTCAGCCGTTTCCGAGAAATCTACGTCACCGACTTTAAAAACACAGTTGTGAGAAAAACGCGTTTAAAGTTTCGAAAGCACGTTACATAGTGTACAATCGCTCTGACACGTCTTTACAAAGATGCGTGTAACTCCGAAAATAATCGCCGGATTGCCTTGAAATTTTCTGTGTGTGTACGGGAATATATGTACATCACGAAAATGAAATTAAAAAAATCGATTTTTGAAAATTCTAACTGTATATAACCCCTTAATAATTCCAAGAAACAAAAAAGTGAGGCTTTTATTTTATTCGTTGGTTTACTATCGGCTCCTTTTCATTGTTGCAATTTTTAATTGGTGTTCATTAACAATTGCGGGAAACAAAAAAAAGTTGGTGTGTTATGAGTTAGGTAACTAGGGTTACCATCCGTCCTGAATTTCGGAGGATGTCGTCCATTTAAAGTCGTTTTCCGCCCATTGTCCTGTGCCCTGCCAAGAACCCCTGCAGGACGCTAAATGTCCTTGATTTGACACTTCGTGTTTAGTTTTCAAGTTTTACAATATTTTTTTTCAAAATCAGGTACTCTCTATCAAGGAATAGTACACTTACTTACCTAACTTATATAATGTATTCAAAATAAGAATTAAATTTTTGTATTTAGTTTTTACTGAGAATGCCAAAATTTCTTTTATCACACATACCATCTTTTTAGCTTAACAAATAAACCTCAATCAAATTTTTGTTCGTTAAAAAAAATATCCTGATTTTTTCTCTTTTTCTGAATTTTCATCTGCTTTGTCCTGAAAATTTAAAAACTAAAGGTGGCAAGCCCAGATGTAACGGACTTCTGGTTCTGTTAATGCAAATGCGGAAAGTATACATCATTTTATCTATTTATTGAAGAAGGGCCATAAAGCAAAATTCGGTTTCTGTTCGCTACTGTAATTTTTTACGGGCATTTATTCACCATTGTAACAAAATCAAACAAGTGGCATTTTTATTACTGATGTAACGGACGTCTCTTTTTGCTTAGGCAAATGCGGAATGCTTGCAATATTTTAACTTTTTTTTAAAGACCAGCCATAAAGCAAAAATTGGTTTCTTTTCGTTGCTATCATTTTTTGCTGGTGCCTATTATTATCATTTGTAAAAACAAAAAAGTGAGTATTTTATTAGTGATGTAAAAGACCTCTGCTTTTGCTTCCGCAAATGCTGAATGTCTGCATCATTTTTTTCTTTTTATTGAAGTCGAACCATAAAGCAAAAATCGGTTTCATTTCGTTTCTGTTATTTTTTATTGGTGTCTATTAAGGGGTTATATACAGGGTGGTGCAACCAAGATGGGGTGGACGATTGTGAGTAGACCGTGAGGAATTTCGAAATTTTTTTTTTGGATATTATCGATAGTCAAACACGCTATGTTTTAAAATTACAGCCATAATACAGGGCTATATACTCGTGGCGAACCAAACTTGTATTTTTTTAAATGGGACACCCTATATATAATAGTTCCAATTGATTCTCCTGTTCCTTACGATCATTTTGATATAGGGTTTATTGGGTCTAAAACTTGTAGTAAGGGAATGGGACGCGTTTGAATTTGAAAAAATGCTCACAGTTTTCTAAAAAAAATTGAAACAGGTATGGAAAAACCAAATATCCCGTAAAACGTTACATATCCTTGAATACATTAATCGCTTGCAATTTGTTTAAAATTATTCATTGTTATACAGGGTGGTCAAGTTTTGCAAATACGCCCTGGACTCATTTTTTTAAATGGAACACCCTGTATATTTTATTTTCATGTTAAAGATAACATTACTAGCTTTCAAAAGATACCATACATGATGCCTTTCTGACCAACAGTTTTTTAGTAAACTAGCAGTGAAAGCAAAGTTTCTTCATTCTACTACGATTATACTGAATTTACGTTGTTTATTATTGAATATCTAATATTAGGAGTCCATGACACCATCACAAATGAAACAAAAGATTGACGAACTTGTCAAAGCTACTGCCGCATAATCCATTATTTACAAGTTAAGTGTAGGTGGCCCAATAATTATGAGGTAAGAAAACTGAGACCTGAAACTTTTACATGTTTATTAGAGATATTTCAAAAAACAGAAAATATTGTTTTTAGGAAATTTAAAGTAATTAATAAACCAGTTGTAAACAAAGATAATCAGTTATCGGTATTATTAATAGTGTAAGAAAATTAGTTAACCAAAAACAGAACATCTTTTAAAATTATTTAGGTATGTACTTACTTGTAAACCTAATTAAATATAAACAACTAACAAAGGTCATATAAGGTGTTCAACTAAACCACCTTTTGCTGAAGGCACATTTCGAGTCTATCCATAAACGAAAGTTTCACTTTTCTCAAAGTCTGTATCTGAAATGATGCGAAAACTGTTTCTTATTCTCGTCTTCATATCTTTCACTGTGGTTGGAACCTCTTTATAGACTTCTTCTTTATCATGCCCCCATAGAAAAAATCTAGTGGTGTTAAGTCGGGTGATCTGGCTGGCCACTTAACTGGCCCACCTCGCCCAATCCGACGATCTGTCTTCCAATTATCGACAAAATATCTTACATACCTATGGTAATGGTGAGGCGCACCATCATGTTGGAACCATAAGGACCCCCTTACCATTAAAGGTAAATCTTCAAGCAATACTGGCAACTAGTTTCTTAAAAAAAATTGTTTATAACTGGTTTATTAATTACTTTACATTTCCTAAAAACAATATTTTCTCTTTTTTGAAATATCTCTAATAAACATGCAAAAGTTTCGGGTCTCAGTTTTCTTACCTCATAATTATTGGGCCACCTACACTTAACTTGTAAATAATGGATTATGCTGCAGTAGCTTTGACAAGTTCGTCAATCTTTTGTTTCATTTATGATAGTGTCATATGTTATGGCTTCCTAATATTAGATACTTAATAATACACAACGTAAATTCAGTATAATCGTATTTGAATGAAGAAACTTTGCTTTCACGGCTAGTTTACTAAAAAACTGTTGGTCAGAAAGGCATCATGTATGGTATTTTTTGAAAGCTAGTAATATTATCTTTAATTTGAAAATAAAATATACAGGGTGTTCCATTTAAAAAAAATGAGTAAAGGGCGTATTTGCACAACTTGACCACCCTGTATAACAGTGAATATTTTTTAAAAAATTGCAAGCGATTAATGTATTCAAGGATATGTAACGTTTTATGGAATATTTGGTTTTTCCATACTTGTTTCAAATTTTTAAAAGAAATGGCCGAACTGTGAGCATTTTTTCAAATTTAACCGCGTCCCATTCCCTTACTATAAGTTTTAGACCCAATAAACCCTATATCAAAATGATCGTAACGAACAGGAGAATCAATTGGAACTATTATATACAGGGTGTCCCATTTAAAAAAATACAAGTTTGGTTCGCCACGAGTTTTTCGGACCACCCTGTATTATGGCTATAATTTTAAAACATAGCGTGTTTGACTATCGATAATATCCAAAAAAAAAATTCTCGAAATTCCTCACCGTTTACTCACAATCGTCCACCCCATCTTGGTTGCACCACCCTGTATAGTTAGAATTTTCAAAAAATCGATTTTTTTTATTTCATTTTCGTAATGTACATATATTCAAGTACACACACAGAAAATTTCAAGGCAATCCGACGATTATTTTCGAAGTTACACGCATATTTGTAAAGACGTGTCAGAGCGATTGTACGCTATGTAACGTGCTTTTGAAACTTTAAACGCGTTTTTCTCAAAACTGTGTTTTTAAAGTCGGTGACGCAGATTTCTCGGAAACGGCTGAACCGATCAGTCTCAAATTTTAACACAAGCTTCTTAAGTATATTTTTCAGTAATTAATCGAAGGTTTTTTCTCACCGATAAATATTTTTTATAAACAATTTAA